>OX578138.1:26647528-27115028 GCA_951213105.1 Amaurobius ferox | reverse complement strand
TCATCGGTTAAAATAGGGATCATAAACAAAATGATGATGGAAATTCTTTAGGTCAAAAATATGTTAATATGTGTCAAAATTTTTTATCACAAATGCATCTACATAAAGCATTACACAGAGAGAGATCATATAAAGCAGTGGTACTCATTATGGGGTTGGGGCACATAATTAAAATAAATTATTATAATAATAATAATAATAATAATAATAATAATTTAATAATTATAATAATAATTAAAATAAATCGTCTGCATTTCATTCTTCAGTTTTTTAAAATTATTTTACTATAAACATTTGAAACGCCTAAATTAGAGTTAAAGGAAAGAAAAAAATCGTCTGTGAGTTAGTTCTATTCTCCGTTTTGAAAAATTATATTAAATTTCAAAATTAATTTGCATTTCATTCTTCAGTTTTTTAAAATTATTTTACTATAAACATTTGAAACAGCTAAATTAGAGTTAAAGGAAAGAAAAAATCGTCTGTGAGTCAGTTCTATTCTTCATTTTGAAAAATTATGTTAAATTTCAAAATTAAATACATACTTGCATTTGTTTACTTATTTATTTTAATTGTTTCAAATAAAAAATGGCATGTCTCAATGTGAAAAGTACTTACGAATCTGTGATTGCATCGTAAGCCTACGCAGAATTAGCAAAAATGTCTCCTATGTATTATCATTCAGTTTTATCTTTTTTGTAATATGTCACAAATTTACATTTCTAATTTGATATATGGTCCCCATTCACAATGTTCAAATTTTCAATTAAATATAACTCACTCAATTGTAAAGATACAGATATGTGGTTTATTTTAATGATTTTGTTGCATTAAAAATAAAAATTTTCTGATTGACCAAATTTGTCTAAGGGGGAGGGGGGGGGGGGGGTATAAAAATTTAACAAGTAACTTTTTGAAAATTAATGGGAGGACTATTTCATTAACATAGTCTTATTTCCTACCTTACTTTCAACATTTTTGCAATTTACATTGTCCACTTATCTCCAACAGGTAAAGAATTAAAGAGCATTTCAATCTTTTTGGGACATATATATATTAGATATAGCTGAAAATTTCATGAGGCACAATATAAGAGGATCCAAATTATCATCTGGTAGAAAGTTTCTATGAAAATAACATGAAACTGTTTTTCTAGGGGTTTTTGATTAAACAAATCAATATGTGCCCAAAATATAATCACCATTAATCAAAGATTGCCCCATTTTATATTCCAATATTGGTGAAGGGACACAGAGGTACAAGTTAGCTAAGTTAGTATACTATAAGTTAGTCCTACTATAGTTAGCTAAGTACTACAGTTAATAAACTTAGTTAGTGTTAGCTAAAATGAATGTAAGTTGAATGTTGTGGATTAGATAATTAGAATGTAAGATATTCAAGGTATTTTTATTTTTGCGGATAATTGTATACTATGTTACATTTATTATTTTTTTCTTTTAAAATCAGATCAAAATATTTGACAATGGGAATCAAAATACTTTGGTTTTAAAATAAAAAGGTTGGACCTCTATACAGATGGAATAAGTGGAGCTAAGATCAAACTTTTAAACTATAATATTTCACATTCTAATTTTTAAACTTTTATGTTTAGTGCTTTGATTTTTTACTCAGAATACCTATCTATCATTATCAAAAGTCTCTCAAGGCAATTGTCTTTTTCAAAACAGAAAACCAGCAATTTTGTAAAAAACAAAAACAAAAATGGTAAAATTAAACAATTTTGATATATGATTCAAGTTTTAACATACAGGGGTTTTGAAAATTTAATAAAGCTTCATAACAATCAATAGAATTTGAAAATAGAGAAAAATGGTTAAGTGAACATTGCATGCTCAAAATAGCTCAATAGCTTATTAACCCCTTGCCTGTGGAGTATATTTCAGGAAAGTGGGTCAAAAATGGAAAAAAATTTTTATGCTTCAGTTTTGTCTATTATAACATTTAAAAAGGTTAGAAAAATTTTATTTTGTAAAAATATAAATTTTTATATGAAATAACTACTATATTTAATATTTTGACATACATGTGGAAAATTAATGGATTATATTCATATTTTACTCAAAATTGTTTAATTATAGCAAAATAAATCAAATAATCTTTTGAATTTCACAAATCATTTCACAGAATCATTTTTCAGAATTTCACAAATCTTTTATAGTATGATATATACGAAAAATATGACCCGGCACACAAGCCGACAGCACACTCTTTACAATGAACTCGGTTTAAATCCCGCCTAATCAAGCTAGCTGATCCCGCCTATTTCCAAAAAAAATGTGGACAAGTTTCGCCATCTGTTGGAAAAACAATGAACTATATTGTACAGCATTTGGTAATTCAAAACGGACTCAATTTGGGATCAACGGAATAGAAACACTGATTTTTCGCTTGCCCGAAGTCAGTTCGGGCATTCCAAATTTGGTGCAGAAGGGTTGCCCGAACTGGATTCGGGTGGCACAGGCAAGGGGTTAAAAAATACAAGTTAATTATCACTGCAAAATATAGTTACTTCATTTTTACAAATAGTGCTTCAGTTACTGACAAAGTACTTATTACATGTTCAAACAAAGTAACTATTCCCAATTTAGTTCTTAATCTAATTTTGATAATGAAAAAAAAAAATAATTAGAATAAAGTTGAAAGTTAAGTGAACATTAATCCAAAATTAAAAGTTGAAGAAATGCACTGTTTTAATATGAATAAGAAGATTGTTTCTAATTATATTCTATAATATTTAGATATTTAGGAATTCGTGGACCTTGAGTAAAAAGTTCATAATAATACTTACAACAGGAATTATATTAGGGGCAACATCAGGGAATTTAACACAACATGAGTGCAATGTTCGCACCAAAAGTTGACGATATTTTCCAGTATCTTCATGCTCCACGGTATTATGAGTTTTTGTGACTTCTTTTCTCAGCACCAATACCATCTGAAACAAGAAACTTATATTAAACAAAAAGTATGAAAATTGGCATTATATGGACAGAACATTTAATTAGGCAATTTTTTTTTTTCGAAGTGGGGGATTTCTTTGTGAAAGACTAATGGGAACTCAAAAACATTTGTGTAACATGCAAGGACATCAATTATAAATCAATTTGCACAATCCATCAATACCAGTGGTTGACATTCAAACTTACAGCCAACTGGATATTATTATGAATCTGCAACTTTATCTATATATTTGCACACAATTAGGGGTTGTTATGCCAATTTATTTATCAAATTAAAGACACAATATTTTTCTAATTTTAATGTCCTTTTCAAATTGAGAAATTCTTATTAATTCTCAAATTCTAAAAGATGTTCCTTAAATTACCAGGTTCCCACAGTTTTTTACAAATAAAAATAAAGTTCTTTTCAAGAACTTTTTCAAGGACTTACATTTTATTTTTCAAGGACTTAATCCTACTTATTTTTATTACATTTATGCAACAAAAGGATTAAAAAGGTTTTAGTTATTAAATATGCAATACATTTTTTTTTTAAGAAACAAACTATTTTAATGCAATAAACTATTAAATAAATCAATTGCAGCAAAACTACCCTTATGATTGGAGCTTGAAGTAAAACTGCATGATAAAACTAAAATTTTGAAATGAAAGAGTAAAAATTAAGTATTTTCAAAATTAAGGAGTAAAAATTAAGGAATGTAGAAACTTTCAAGGGCCTTTGAAAACCCTAATAAAAATAACCTACCTTTCAAGGACTGTAGAAGCTCTGATCTAGAGTTTACAAGAAAATAATTTATTGAAGCCAAGTATTTTTCTTTCATTTTCCATCCTATTTAGGGAATTCAATACTGGTCCAAAATTTAAATACTGGTGTTTCAGCATTTTTAATTATCAAAAAAAAAAAAATACCAGTTTTAACACTGGTATTTACAGAGTTTTAGCATAAAGTTTTTGAATTTAAAAAAAAGTGTCGTAGACCATTGACCCTTCAAATGCAACTGAATGTGCTCCTGACAAAAAACAAAACAAAACAAAATCAACATACAATAATACACCTTAATAAGTCTAGTACTGTTAATTAGTAACTTTGATGATACCATTGTATAAGCTTTTACATTCTTTTTATAATTGATCTGATGGTTAGAATAACAAAGTTCAGAATCACCATCAAGTAAATGCTGTATGACTAGCAGTTTTACATCTGTGATACTGTTTTTTCTAGCCATCTTAGATGTATAGCCCTCTTTGGAAGTTGCAGGCTAATCTGCATTTATTATAGGCAGGTTTTGGAAACCAGGGTTTTCTTAAACCAAGAAACTATGGTTTAATAGAAAAAAAAATGAGTTAAAACATGGATTAAACTAGTCAAATCTGATTATAGGTGGTGGTGGTGGTGGGGGGGGGGGGGGGGGGGGGGGGAATGACTAGGGAGCAAGAATATTTATAGATGCAGTGAAGATAGCATGTGAATTAACAGGTGATTGAATGACTGATGATTTGGCTGAAAAAGACAAAAAGTGATTTGGCAAGAAATTAAGTGTTTAGAATACATTTTACATTTTTTTAAATTTCAATTAAATTTTTTATACAATTTAAAAACAGCATTACAACAATTCAATATTATGTAAGATAGTATTATACAAAACCTGGCTGTTACATGTATATTATATTATGAAATAGAACCAGACTATACAATTAATAAATATATGCAGCAGAAAACAAAGTTCTAAATGCAAACAATATTGGAAATATACCTCTTCTACATTTCTCGATGATATCAGGTCTAGGGCTAGGTTGAGAGTTTTTCTTCGCACTTCTAAATCTGATGCGGTTAAAACTCTTAAGATGTCCATCACAAGATCCTGTAATGAATTTAAAAAAAATTAATACTGTATTCTTAATATTTATTGAAATCAGCATATTCAGCAAATCACTTAAAGTAATCAAATTTCTACACCAAATATCAATATTAAGTACACATATACTAAATAATATAAAATAGAGTAAAAAAATATACAATCAAACAAACTCATGAAAAGTGTTGAATTCAACATTTAGTGTAACATTATTTAAATAACTAAAAGGATTAAAATTGCTTTTCTTTACTTTTACTAGCGGCTGGCTGACTGCTGTTCACTCACTGTTACGAGTACATTTCTGTGGTGAGCACATAAGATGGAATGGACCAGCCCAATAAGATTATTAATCCTTATAGAAGAAAAGTTAAGAAATTAATCTTCCTTCTGACAAACACAATTTAAATTGAAACCTGTCAATTAGTACTCCAAATAACTACATATGATTTTTTATCTCAATTTTTGAGCTGCTTTCTGATGTGATATGTGTGAGAAATAAATCAATGTTTACTTGCGAATGATGTGCAAATGCGCAATATGCAACCTCTAATTCAGAATTTGGACATCAACCCTCTATTTCTGTGGCAACCTGATGTCACCAACGTTATGCCCATGGCCAAAAAGTCAATTTCTCAAAATTCTTCAATTTGCGACGATTTGCAAATTTCAGAGATAAATTAAACTTAAATATTTAATTTCAAAGCCCCAATTAAACACACAGTCACAAAAATCTGCAAAGATTAAAAGGTTTTAGAGAATTTTCTACGAAGATGAATAGTTGAATATTTAAGATGAATAGTTGAATATAGAATTTTGCAGTTCTTCAATTCGTATTTATTTGCAAATTTCAGAAATGGATGAAATTTTAATATTTAATTTTAAAGCTTCTATAAAATATACAACCAGGAAATAAAGTAAAAAAAAATATTGTAAAATTCAAAAGGTTTTAGAGAAATTATGAAGAAAAATATTAAATAGTTTAAAATGATTCATTTAATATAGATTTTTTATTTCTTTGATATAAGTCATACGTTCATTTAAAATTAATTAAAATATATCTAAAGAATCAATTTACAGATACCAAACTACCTGTATTAAAAAAATAATTAAGTGGGCTTTCTGAAGACGTAAAGATTAAAAATTTAGGATAATTAGATGATTCATTATAACATAATAAATATTATTTCAAGAATACATCGATTAAAAAATAGAAATTTTAATTCGATTATAACCAAAATAGAAGGAGACAACATGGCACAATGTTTTAAACTATCATGCAAAATTGCAAATTACTTGATGCTATAGTACCGGTGCTAGATTTAACAGAAAGTTAAAAAGGCATTTGTCAGTGGCAGTAGTTAGTTTCTTTAATATAAAGAGAAATGTCAGTACGTGGCCAACAATGTTTAGAAATAAACATTTAGACATCAATAGATGGTGCTAATCAACAATTTCAATCCAAATCAATTGATTTCAAAAATTAAAATTCACAATGCTGCTATTTTTAACAAAAGAATAGAAATGCATTCTTAATTATATCCAAAGGTGAATGTGTTACTATGGCAACAACTCATTCACTGTACTATTATGAGTGCATGAATAGATAAAATTGAGTAAAAAGCATTTTGTAGTTTCAACAGTGCACTTAAGTTTCTTTTGCGAAGAATAAGATACATTTTGTTTTGAATTGAATTTTAGTTCTCCATAGACATAACTTTTTATCTTGTGACATGAACAATATAAAAGCTAAAGAAAACTTGAGCAATGAACATGACCACAAACAATGCAGCATGCAGCTGTATTGAGGATATGCTGGATTCCCTTCATCAGTACTAGACAACTAACAAATCTGAAGTAAAACAAAAACAAATTGCTATTTGTCTTTTTGACTTTGAACAACAATGACTTAGAAAAGCATACAGCTGTTTTGAGAATATGCTGGATCTCCTTTGTCAGTGCTAGACAATGCACAAATCCGAAGTTGAAAAATGCAAAATGGGCAATTTGTTTTTTTTGACTTCAGGTTTGTTGATTGCCTAATACTGATGAAGGGAACCCAGAGTATGCTTAAAACAGCTGTATGTTGCATTATTATTCTATTTGTGCTTAAATATGTTGCTAAATTTTCCTTATCCTTTGCACAAAGTGTTTTTTACTTATTGAAGTGCAAATAAGTAAAAAATGATATCAGTTCATTGATATGGAAAAACTTGCAAAAATGATTGTTAATTTTTGTCAAAATGCTGCCATTTAGAGGCAAAATATTATTAAAAAAAACCCCAAAACAAACAAACTGTATAACGATACAACCTATGGTTTAATTTGAAAAATAAATGAACGATGCAAATCTGTATGCTTTTTCCTTTATAATTTGATATGTGGCTTGTATTTTTGCTTTGAGTGTTAGCCAAGATCAAGAATGTACAGCGAGAAAATCTTAAATAAATACATGGATAAAAAAAAAAAAATTTTTTTTTTGTTAAACTTGTTTAGTTTAAACAACTTTTAAACTATTAAGCACTATGGTTTTTACCGGAAATTGCATTAAGTTTAATAATGAAAATCACAAACAGTAGAATAACAAACATGATTTCATAAAAATATAACTTTACAAGAGTTTTATTTATTTTGAGCACAAAAGTTGAGATTGCTAAATGCAAATGAGAAAAGAATAATCAAGTAGTACATACTTGCAGAACTCTTTCATGAGCTGGTATTTCCTTCAGAGCTATCAAGCGATCCAAAACGATAAGTTTCACATTGTTATCGCTCTCCTTTACAATGAGTTCTATATAGCAACTTGCAGCTGCCTGAAATTCGTATTTATAAAAATTAGTTCATAATTTAGGAAATTGGGAATTAATACATAGTATTAATAAATGTTTTATCAATATATATATATATATATATATATATATATATATATATATACATATAAAGAGATCTGAAAAGTTTTGAGCTACCTCTGTGGTCAAATGGTTATCACTATAATTTTCAGATCCACAAGCAGAGTTGGCTGAAATGCAGACTCTTTTCTATAAAATGCCTAAACTAAATGTAGAGTGTGCTGTTCCTTTTTAGAGGAACAAAAAAAAAAAAAAAAAAACCAGGGTTTTAAGTTTCTTTAAATAAAATTCAAGGTCTTTTGAAGACCAATTTTTTTTCAAGACCACATTTTGTCTAAATTTAATTTTTAGACACACATACATATATATAGTACAACCTCAAAAATCCGGACATCCAAAATCCGACGTTTTCCAAATTTTCAAGCTTTTTTTCCCTTTTTAAGCTATCGGACTGACAAAGTCAAGGATTTAAAACAATAGATTACGATTATTTATATGGAATTATATTTTATAAACAAATATGGCATTTTCTGGTAGACTTTCTGAATCCCGAAATGAAATGAAAGTTTAGACTGGATATAAATATGGACGGCCATAGATCGGCTCATGAATTACGTTGTTAGAGTTAACCCCTCCCCCTTACGATTCCTGATGAATTATTTCGCGTAAAATATACATCATTATTTAAATACTAATTTTTTATTATCAAAATTTCCTTTTCTTATTATTGAAAAACGCATTCTTCTGAAACACTTGTAATTTTTAATATTAAACATTTTAAAATATTATCATAACATTTTATCACAGATTGTTCAATCAAATCTAAAAATCCCGAGAATTCGTATTAATGCTCACAAACTTATTTTGTTCACTTCATAGTACAAATCCCCTTCTTTAATATATTCTGTTTTATCTCTAGAATCCCCTACCCCTCCCAATATCTGACAAGTTTTTCATTCTATTTGAATCTCCTATCAGCTTGAAATTGACTGTATATTTTGCTCTTTTTGTTTGGAAAGCCATATTTACATACTATAAATAGCAAATAAATAACTAAATATCGTATCGCACAGAACTGAGTAACAAGGCCATTAACACACTGACCTCTCAAAGGGGTCAGCTGCATTTACGATTACTAACCAAGCAAATTTCTTTCTTCGCTTTCCCTGCTCTACCACATCCAGGTGCTGTGGCAGCTTCGTAATGACTCATCGTATTTTAGAAAAATCATTGAAAGGAGAGGTATTTTTCTTTTTTAGAAAAGATATTTATTTTATCTACTGTGATATTTTTTACATATTTGACTATTACTAATAAAGTTTTTCAATTACTAACCAAGCAAATCCCGTTCTTCACTTTCTCTGCCCTACCACATCCCAGTGCCGTGGCAGCTTCGTAATGACTCATCGTATTTTAGAAAAATCATTGAGAGGAGAGATATTTTCCTGTTTTAGAAGAGATATTTATTTTATCGACTGCGATATTTTTTTTACATATTTTACTATTACTAATAAAGTTTTTCGATTACTAACCAAGCAAATTCTCCTTTCTTCACTTTCCCTGCCCTACCACATCCGGTGTCGCAGCAGCTTTGTAATGATTCATCGTATTTTAGAAAAATCATTGAGGAGAGATATTTTTCTTTTTTAGTTTTCTAAATTCTGATTAATTTTCTATTTTCTGATAAATTTTATCTACTGCGATATTTTTTACATATTTGACTATTACTAATAAAGTTTTTCCTTTTTTCAGAGTCATCAGCCTTTTTAAACATAACATTATATAGATGCTAGAAAATAAATAAAACTTTTGAGTTCTTATTTTTTGTTTATCCTTTCTTTAATAGCGAAGATGGTTTAAACACATTTACACCTTTAAATATATCAGCAAAAGTGCTAATCCTTCATTAAATCTCGACACTTCATTAAATCTTCTGACGTTTCATTAAATCTCGACAAAGCCGATATAATGGAAGTTCTGCACTGTGATGATCATGTGCAAATCGTAAATAAATTGAGTGATGGTGAAATTCGCGATATGATGTTAAATAAAAAAAAAGCAAAGTAGTGAATATAAATGTGGAGAAGAAAAAATACCCATTGATAATCTCGTGCAAACAATTGATCATGCAATTAAAGGTCTTGAACAAAGAAGCTTTTTCTATAACCGACCAGAAATAATGTCCATCTAAAGAAAATTGCTTTCCCATAAACTAAAATTAATGAAACAACAAACGTTAATTCAAATATTTAAACGAAATGATAAAATGTAATTTTATCATTTCATTTCGTTCACACATTCTAGATTACTAATGTGCATATTTTTTCTTAGAAATTTCTTTTGCCCCATTTTTTGTATTAAATAATATGTTTAATTGATTAACTTTTGTCATTACTTTTATTAAAAATAGTGCTTTATAATGTATTTAGTTAATACTAAGTTTGAATTTTATTCAAACTCTATAATCCGGAAAAATCGAAAATCCAGAAACTGGCAAAGTCCGGACGACTCTGGATTTTCAAGGTTACACTATATTCACCCACTATGCAGATCAGTGACTCCCATACAAAGGAAATATAGAGAAGCTCACAGTTTACCACAGTAGACATGCTTAAGTTTAAATCCATAAGTTTCTAGCTATGCTACTGCCCTACCCTCCAGATAAAATTATTGCACACCACTGATCCAGAGCACATACAATTTTCTCTGTGCCCTGAATTTTCCTGTCAAAAAACTTCTGACTTCTCCAAGTTTTCCTGATAGCCAAATACTCTTATTTTATACTGGATGCTTCCATGTTTAATTAAATATTCTAATTCATTTTTGATGAATAAATATAAACATGATTCAATAAGCAGTTTGACTCTCAAATGATTCATCAAAAGTGGCTACAAGTGAACAATATAAACCCGAATTGTTTGATATGGCAACTATACATAACTTTCTCTAGAATGTAGAAAAAAAAAAATCCTTAGCTGCATACTTGGCCAGCTTGGAGTGTTGCGCCACAGACTGATTGAAGATTGTTATGCATTCAAATGTTGAAGTAATATATTATTACCAATTAAAAAGTTTGAAATAAGAGAATAAAAATAAAGGACTTTGTAAAACATAACATTCATATTTGTTACTTTTCTATTTTAGATCAAAAACATAATAACTAGAGAATGGCATCTGCTAACATTCTGTAAATGCTATGTACTGCTAAACAACTTGTAGACTATTTTAAAAATGTTAGTGTAAATCCTGAGCTGTAAAATTTAGTGATTTACCCCACAATTATCTCGCAAATTTTGACTGGTTTTTTTTACGATAAAATTCTGTCCTAATCATGACAGTTACTAAAAAGTCTATCAAGTGCTGCATTTCATAAAATGTAGCTATACAAAACTTGATAGAGGTAAGTGCATTTGTTCTTGCATTGTCACGCTCATACATATTGTGCCGAATTAAATTAATTCAGCAAATGAAGCTGTAATTAAATCTCCCCCCCCCCCCCCCCCCCCCCGAATTGGAATTGGGGCTTAGAATTCCAGACCGGGCACACCTGTGACCCTTTGAATGTTAAAGACACCAGAGGTCACCAGAACAATGGACGTCGCGAATCCCGCGCCACCATGTCTGGAAAATTGACAGTTAAAAAGAAAGGCTAAGCTGGCATGAACCGCCTTGAGTGATCGCGTGGACGTTAGCTCCAGACGTGAGGGGAGTGTCCCCTAGACTTACTGGCACGAGTCTCCGGACAAATGAGACTCAAGAAAAATGACATCACGGATATTAAGATCTAATAAAAAAAATAGAGAGTAAATTGTCCCCTGGTGGCTCTTTTTCTGAGGGCGACCGGAGCAGTTTTTGGAGAGACCAGTTAAGATCTGATCTTCGACAAGAGAGCTCGTCTTTTTGGAAAGAGAGTGCTTCTCGGGCATAGGCCCTGTACTATTGGTTTTTTTGAGCAGAAACCTTCTGCGATAGTTCCTGACTTAAGGACGGAACGGAAGAGAGATCGAGGGTCCAGTAGGACTCGATCCAGATAGACTACCGCTAGTCTAAAATTCAGACCACCCGGGTCTAGCATCGTCGTGACAGGACGTCACCGCATCGTGGACTTACGTCAATTTCATCTTGAAACCTAGTTAGAGAATCACCTCTCATAGACTTTCCACGGGAAATTAATGTGGACATTTTCTTGAATACGTCAGAGTGACCTCAGCGGACTATTCGCCTCACTTCAGATTTGGATACCTTTATAACCTAATTTGTATATTACCTAATTGCTGTAAATAAATAAAGAATTGAAGTCACTCGAGAGTTATTTGGCTGTGACTATAAAACCACGCTACCACTACGCCACAATATAGACACAGATAGATATCTTTTCAAAAGCATTCAAAATGAGTTTGGGTCTGCATCAATGCATAACCTTCAAATTCTCGAATTCAAAAATTTTGAGTGAAACAATACTTCCACTATACCATAGTACGGCAAAGTAAATATACATTACGTATACTTTGAGTATAAACTTGGTGGGATATTAGAGACAGAAATAAGAGACATTTTGAAGAATGATCACGAGATTATTTTTCTTTGAGACTTACCTTTATAGCTGTTGGAGCACTAGATAGTGTAACAAGTGTCCCAGCAGCTTCATATCGAACTGATGGACTGCTTGAGTTGATAAGATTGTAAATACAGCGGATGAAACGGGATCGTTCTAAAGGATTATTATGACAAACCTATATGAATATAAATTTTGAAATATTAGTTATGAAACAGAAATTAAAAGTAGATAATGGTGAAATAATTTTCGTACTTCACAGATGAAAATTAAGAGTTGATAATTTATTTTAGTAGAATACTTTGAAATCTTTAATTATAATGTATGCCTAATGACTAATCTGGCAGTATACAGTTTAGGTCATGTGACATTACATTATGGTGCTATATTACATATTGCTAAAATAATTTGTTTCAAATACATGCTTCAAAATATTTAAATTACGAAGGCTGATTTCTGATCACTTAATTTGTGGAATATCCTTATTATGATGTAAACAGTTGGAAACGACATCTAAGAATCTGACTTTAAAATCTGAGTAAGGTGGTGGTGGTAATGTATAAATTAGATCATGTGACAGCATAGTGCATTATAGGGTTACAATCTATAACGCTTTGCTAAAATAAGTTTCTAATAAAAAGTTTTAACTATGATGGCTGATCAATTAATTAATGGAATATCTTGTGACAATTGACAGCATAATGCATTAGGGAGTGCCAAACTTGTGCAAAAATTTAAAAATATTCTCGACAGAAAATAATTTTATCAGTTTCTCATTTACTCTTAACTATAATGTTTAGACATTGTAATTTTGCGTTAAAGTTATTTATGTTTTATAATTTGGGGCAAGCTTTTACTGTTTAGAAAAAATTAGATAACATATAGATTCAACAACATAAAATGCACACACATTTCCAAGAAGAGGCCTTTTAACTGGAATTTAATGATTAACAAGTGCAGAAAATCAAATTTCAATCCATAACAAAGGACAGTATTTAAAAATATAAAATTAATTAAAATTTTAAAAATTGTTTTATTTAGTGAAAATTTTTATACTATATCTATTGTATATATTAATACAATAGAAAGGAGACAATGTCAAGTTCAAATTACCTAATACTCCGAATTAATTAAATTCCATTGTAAGATCCTGATAATCAAAATACTCTGCACTAGCATACCAGGATTGTGTAATTAAAAAAATGGGGAGTCAAGAAAAACCCATACGATATGTTTTATTAGGTTTCTTAGATAAAACCCAAAAAAGTTTATCTTTTACAGGGTAATTTTTTTTTTTTTAATATTAGGAATGATTTTCATAATTTCTCAACAATAATGAAACTATTATCCCTTTTTAAACATATTTAATAATTTGGCACCCTTAATTTCCAATGCATTATTATATTTTTAAGAAACTTACTGGTGAAATTTTTAACCCAGGCAACCATGTATTTTAAAATAAATCAAGGGATAGTATTATAAATTTTATTTTTATATTTCTGTAAAAAGTATAATACTTATTAAAAAAAAAACAATAATTTAAACATTTGTCTACAGATATTTTCCTGCTTTTCTTGAGTGACTGTTTTGTCTACCTAAAAAAAAGCTCATTTTGTATCTGAAATTGAATAATACTCTGATATTTTTGCTTTATGTTGTTTTACAGGGCTTTTTATCGACAAATATAAATATAAATTATTTTCTACACAGTATATAATTTTATTATACTTATCAATAAAATATTTTTATATTACTTCAAAAGCTGTATCAAATATTTTTATTGATAAACACTAACTATGAAGAAAAAGGGGGTAAAAGAAATCCTGAAGGAAGGAATAAGAGGTGGGACATAATGAATAAATGGTAAAATATATAAAATAAATAAATGGTAAAGAGTAAATGAACATCTAACAAATAATTCAAATCAATTGAATCCTTTGTTAGACGTCCACTTTCTCTTTGGCATTTTACTGTTCATTTATTATGTCCTACATCTTGTTCCTTCCTCCTGGGTTTCTATTACAAAACTTTTTCTTCTCTTGCCATTGACAATACCCTTTCCATGCTTCTGCCACATCTGCTGTTCTTGTGTCAGTTGTCAATCTTTCTCTGATGAGTGAAGATGCATATCCTGATGAAGAACCTTTGAAACTGGTCGACACATTCAATTTTGTTTTATATGCTTCTTTTAACTAAGTTATTTTAATTTTATTATTTAGTAGCAGTTTGAGCTGTACATAAAATGGAGGAGGTTGAAAAGTGATTTAAAAGGCTGAAACTTTGCACACTTATAATATTTAGAATGCAATAGTATCTACTGAGACAACTATTTTTGACACGTCATACATTGTTAAAACAAAATAAAGCTTATTGAAAATAGTTACAATTTAAATTTTTAAGTGTTAATTTTCATGTCTTTGACAGGCTTAAATACTAGTACAAAATATATTTTACATAACCTCTATTATTAGAGATTTTAAATGACAAAGGCCAGAAACGGCTATACTTTTAAAAGGACATTCAATTTCAGACCACTTCCCTGTGAGAAACTCTAGAAAAAAAATAGTTATCACACGAAAACAAACCTTGTAAATGAGTTCAACAATAACAAGCTGCAAGATGTCCCCAAAACTATGAACTTGATCAATGCAAGAACTGAGATAATTTAAAGCACGCTCTTGATCAACATGGATCAACATCATAAAGGCATTTCGTTTGCAGGACATATCTTGTTCAGTTTCTAGGAAGTTTGCAACCAGCTCCGGGGCATCAGGAATGAGAAATTCAAAATTTCTATAAAATATAAATGTAACAGTCAATACACTATTAATGTTTCATTATTATTTTAAAGACACATATATATCGTGGAAAACACAATAATTTATGTAATAATTTATTATCTGATTAGGACAAATTACTCGGTTTTGCCTGAGTCCTAAATAAGTGTGCAATACTTAAATAATACAGATAACAATATTAAATTTGTACATTGCTTGTTTTGAACCAAAATCATTTCCTCCTTTGATTTCAATCCAAATCATTTAGTTTTAGTGAATTATAATCGCATAAAACTATTTGCTACCATGCAGCATGCGCACAAACACTTCTCTCCATTGCATAGCAACAGGGTAAGAATTAAAGCCCTTCACCAGCAGAATCTAAAATCTAAAATTTTATGCATTTATTTGAAAATTTAGGGAAAAATCAAATAACATAATAATTAAAAATTTTTTTAGCTGTTAGAATGCGAAAATATGTCAATATTTTTGATGAAATAGTTTAAAATTAAATAAACATGAAGGAGCTGGATTGACCTTTCCAGGCTCTGATTTCATGGATGACACCGTTAGACCAACTTTCTAACACCAGTCCATGAAGTAGTCAGCTGCTACTTGGCCTTTTCATTCTAATGCTCTTCTGGAGCTTCATGTGATTGTCATGAGGAAATTATCAGCATAAGTGGTGATTATGGCAGTACTGCAACTCACTGATACAAGAATCTTGATCACCAGAATCCAGAACCACAGGCTGAGACAGGAACCATGGGAGCAGCTGCTATTAATGTTAATTTCCCTGCTTTCTAAACCCCAGTTAACTAGGACCTTTCCACTGCTTAGGTATGATGATAAATACCCTTGAAATGTTGCCAGGACATTTAACTTCATGTAGTTTTTTTTAATAGTATCACATGGGAGGGAGTCAAATACCCCTTTGATATCTAGTGAGACCAACCAGTACAGTGTGACTAGCTGATAACTTTTAAACTAATTCAAATTTTAAAAAATCCTGTTGATGTACAGGGTATGGAAGTACCTCTGTAGCAAATGTTGCTGCTGTCTATTTGATTTTTTGATACAGACAACATACATACACTGCCTGGCCAGAAAAGAAGTTGGGCATGTTAATATTTCGTTTGACTACATTTAGAACGAATTACAGCATGCATTCATCGTGGCATTATGTCTATGAGTTTATACAATGCCTCAACATTTATTTGTGGCAGGCTTCCGGAAATCGCCCGTCCTCCCGTCCTCGCCGGGCTAAAATTCGGCGAGGACGACCAATTTTCGGAAGTTGACGTCCTCTCGGACGACCTTGAGATTAGAGATTCCGTAAAAAAAAAAAAAAAATAAAAATAAAAAGATAACATTGTTGTCATCGTAAAATTGTGGCGAAAATTGAAATGTCGTCACCTGCAAATCCCCCTAGTGTGCATTATCAATGCCTTCTTTCTAGGCGAGCCGTCAGATCTGAATTGTAACCATAGGCGCTAGTTATTTTTTCTCCCCTCATCATCCACCCAGTGAATCCGATGATCGCACGAAAATGCGATAGCGCACTCACGATCGAAGTGACATGTTCTCTTCTCCTTTTCAAGGTCTACATGAGCGGAAATTTTCGGATTTTCACAAGACCGACAGTACCAATGCTTAAATCCAGACCAAGCCCGAAGAAATTTATAAATGTAGAATGAACTCGGCCTGAAGATAACTGTGTCTCAGCAGGTCCTAAATAATTTGTATTCAAATATGTTAAAAATAAATTTTTCAAAATTTTGTACGGATAATTTAGTTTGTTTTCTTAAACATTTATCTTTACACAGCTGAAATAAAAGCAATAAGTTCATGCATTCAATTTAAATCCATTTTAAAAATTTTCAAAAGAAATATGTTCGGCCCGGTCGTAACGGACGTTTAAAAAAAAAAAAAAAAGACTCAACCCTGCCTGAAACAATAGAAAACTCAAGTCCAGCCCGGGCCTAAGCCCAAATCACCATTTAACTCTTAAAAACCCAAACTATAAAATTTTCATTTGCTGTAATAGACGGGAGTAAGTAACAAGTTTGAATTTTTGGAATGGATTCTTCTAGTTTCAGCTAGAAGTGTTTCATTTTCTTCCCCACTTTGGCTTCAACTTTAAAACTGAAACGTTTAAAATTCATTCATGGCATTTGTTCCAGTTGTTTGACAACTGAAGTTAAAGTATGAAACATCTATTCAGTCCAAGAAGATTTTAATCTTGATTGACTACATTCCCTAGAAATTAAGAGTACCGATGAGGTTTAAACTGCTTAGAGACAAGAGGATTTATATGATTATTTATTTACCAAGTTACCTTCAAGTTACCAAACATTGAAAAAAGGAGCGATTCCTTACAGATCTTACCCCTTTGACCCCACCCATAGATCGGAATTCCGCCGGTCAGATCCATTATCGGAGACTCCGCATCGGCGACTTTCATCGCGGCGGGGGTGGTGTATGAATATGCAGTTATCGCACTTCATCGTGAGGCAGTTGGTTCTAATTTATTATTGTTGTACGATGTATTTAAGCACATATATTAAGGAATATAAAGTGAAAAAAAATTCTTAGGAGGACGGGTAAAAAATTTCAATAGCCGTCCTCGCGGACGGGCTAGATTTTGCCGATTTCCCGAAGCCTGATTTGTGGCCATATATACAGTAACATTTTACCAAGATCCTTGGTTGATTAAGTGCGAAATTACTTCTTAGATGTTTATCCAGCATATCCCACATACCCTCAATGGGATTGAAATTAGGACTTTGTAGTGGCCAATTTAAGTGTGCAAATGAGGCCTTGTGTTCCTTAAACCAAGCTTTCACATTTTTAGCATAATTAATCATGGCATAGTGTTCCTGGAATATGCCATTGTCTTCAGGGAAAAATAAATGCTATTGATGGAATAAGTTGGTCATTCAGGATGCTCAGATACTCAGCTGACTTTATTTTATTGTTGCATAGTACTGTACAGTTGCTGCATGATGCATCCATAGTTCTGTACTGCACAGTGGGTACAGTATAGAAAGGGTCCAATGCTTCATGCAGTTTCCTTCTAATCCTGATACATCCATTATGTTGGAAGAGGTTAAATCTGGACTAATCGGATCACATGATTCTCCCCATTTCTCAGCAGTTCAATGTTTCTTTGTGAATTGGAGTTATTTCTTTCCAATTACTCTTAGTAACCAGCGGCTTCATTTTTTCAATATAGTTGTTTAATCTGTCTTTTGAATTCTCATCTCATTGTGCAAGTGGAAATGATCTTGCTTCCACTATTTAACATGCTTGGGATTTCTAAGGTCGATTTCTGTGATTAGATTACACTAAGTATTTCAATGATCTTCAGTCCTGATTACTTAGGACTGTTTTTTTGAGAAGCTGATGGTTCACCACTATCATTCCAAGATTTAATAATGCGCTGGACAGTTCGTAATCCAATGCCAGTGATTTTGGCACATTTTATGCCCTTGACACAAACCAAGGATTTGGACCTTTTTGAACTCTAACATTTTTCTACCAGCACGTATAACGTCTTCAGCCATGATTGCTGTGAACTGATTCGCTAAACACTGATCCTGCTACATTTAAGAGTTGTATTGCACATACATTTATGTAAATTTTCAAAATGCATCACCACTCCTTACCTCCTCAGTATTTGCATGTTTCGATTCACACCACAAATTTGTTTTAGGCCACTCAGTGTAGACACACACACATAGCCATCTTTATTTTTATGTAAAATGAGATGTTTTTATTTTAATTACGTTAAAAGTCCTTACAAACATAAGTTCATTTTATAATACCTTATATTTTATGAGCATTGCACGGAGTTCAAGTGCATTAAATAAAAGAGATACGAAATTTTCCAACTAAAACCAGATGAATAAAACTAAAAATAATAATATTGTACAGAATATAATCTATTAACTTTCCTTTATTAGCTAAACTATTTTTTATTCTGTGATTGAGTTCAATGAATTCTTGAAACAGACCATTTGTAAAATTAGCTAAATAATGTCTTCATTGCTTCATTTTTTCATTTTAAAATATTTACATATTTAATATAACTCATTTTAAAATATTTAACTATTCCAGAAAGTGTTGACAGATTTAAAAGCCAAAAATGAGGTACATTTTTATTACTTTAAAAGTGGCTAGTAATGTACTGCAATTGTCAAATAAAAGTTATATCTGGAAGCAAGGAATCATAATTCAAGGTGATAAACTGCATGAATAACTGAAATAAAAGGATAAAATGAAAACAAGAACTTACTTATATATTGTAAAAATTGCAAGAACTGCATTTCTTCGAACATAAGAATGTCGATGTTCTAAACATGCTTGAATTGCTGGCATAAGGGGCTCCAATAATTCAGGTTCTTTTAACTTGCATAAAAATCTCAAAGTTGATCCACGGATAAACTCATTTGGATGTTGCAAATCCTAGGCAAACAAAATTAAATGACATAACAATAAGATATTTTGAGATATTGCAATTGAAATTATTTAAGATTCAAATAACATTTCAGAAGTTTCAATTTATAAAGTAGAATTTCAGATGAGTCTATCTTATTTCTTGCGGTAAAATGTGCAAGGTATCTCAAAATAGATATCCGATGTTTGTACTGTTTTTGCCTAAAAACAATTATGTTTAAACTAGTTCATTCTTTTATATGGCTGCCAGTCTGATAATTGTTAATTATCCCCTGAGCTTTAAAAAATTTAATAATAAGTAAGATATTTTTTGCAGTACTTGTTTAGATTACAATCTGTTCTATATATTTTTCAATAATATTAAATGCAGTTTGGGCTTCATAAAAATACAAATTTGCCACTTCTGTCATGGTCCCCAGTGATGATATTCATCTCCTAGTTACATCAGTAATAACTTAAATAGGGCAGCAGCCGACCTACTAAAAATGAGCTACAAACCCTACACACACACAAAAAAAAAAAAAAAAAAAAAAAAAACTACTAACCTTGGAAGAAAAACTAACAAATTTTAATAACATATTTAAGAGGAAGAACAAGATGGAAGAAGTTCAAGTGGAGAATAAAAAAGAAATGGTGAATTTTCCTCCTAATTGATATATCAAAACATAAGAATGCTCTCAAAATAGTTTAACATTTTATTTTATGCTGAAAAGAAGACCATTTTAAACAGGTAACATGAGATGTTCATTTTATGCACCTGTTTACCTGCTACCCACTTGCTCGACTACTTAAAAGGGATCCATTTAAGCAGGCAAACATATGGGTAAAATGAACTATTTGGAAATACCCAATTATCATATATTTCATATTTCACGCAACTCTAAATTGACAATTATCAATATTGATAGCATCCACAATAAGCAATATAGTCCATATATCAAAATATTTTAACAATTAATTCATTAAATTGGCATCATTTCTATCAATTTAGCATTAATTTTTCAATTTGGATGATATTTTCATTAATCTGGGATGACATATCGTTAAGTTGGAGATATTTTGCTAAATTAGTCACCAAGTTTATCCCCAAGCATTACTGACAGACAGATGGGCATTTTTTATTAAATTGTTAGTCGTCAAAAAACAAACTATTACGCAAAGTATCATTTCTTATGAATGGAATGAATTTGATCCACGAGAATGATGTTAACAAATTTGTCATATAATATTGCATCAAAAGTGAACATATTTCACAACAGTTAATACATTTATAAATTTTATATAATATTTGTGATAAATTTATTAGAAAAATGTGCAATATCGTAAAAATGGTTAATGCTAGTGTTCTAAAGTTTGTGTCATTTCTTTTCTAATGTAACATCACATAAGAAATAATTATTTATGTAACATTATTGAAAGTTTTGACTTTTAAAGTATTTTTTTCATTAAAAAATTTGGGGGTGTTCTTCCGAACGTTTGATTGTGTTTAAAATCAATATACTTCCAGTATTCACAAATTGTAATATCTGTACCAAATTTCATTAGAAACATTCCACTCGTTTAAAAGATATCGCTTCCACAGACTCCACACACAAACATCACCTATGTTCGATTTGAGTTCAGGGATGCTTGAAATGCACTCCTCCATCAAAACCTTGAATTCTCGACCCCATCACAATATTTTTCTTCTACATTATACTATGTATACAAAATATATATACAGGGAAAGTAATATTTCATTGCACTGGATATTTGATTAAAAATAAAGCCCTTTAACCCATTATTCAGTTGATCTACTTAATGGTACCATTCTGCTACAAAAAAATATTTCATAAAGTCCCATTAAAAGACAAATTTGAATTAAACAAAGAATTAAAAACATTAAAATGATGATTTAAATTTAGATGGAAAAAGATTCATTTAGACAAAAAAAAAAATGTCATAACTTAATAATAAATCACTTACTTTCCTATAAGCATCACAAACTAGGATCATTTCTTGCATGAGTTTTCCATCTGAGGTAGTTTTTGGAACAATCTCCCAGAATACTAACAATAGCTTCTTTATGGTGTGATCCTGAAGAGGCAAGACAAATCGTATGATTGTCATTAAGATAGAGGGAAACTTTTCTCCATTTAAAATTAAATGTATTGTCTTCTTCAAGGCTTCAATTTTTGTCGGAATTTCACCTTTCTCTGTAAAAATAAAAAGCATTTAAAAATGTAAAGTAATGCTGCACATGGCTTTTATAATATTACTAGAATGAATTAAAGTGCTGCACAGATCTTAAATAAGCACCAACCTGTTGCATAAACAATATAAATACAGATAACACCACTAAATTTCAAAATCATCTGTTTTGAACCAAAATAATTACCATGTTTCGTTTCAATCCAAATACTTTAAGTTCAACACTTTAAATGCATGCACAGTTAATCCAAATCCTTTACGTTTAACACTTTAAACACATGCACAGTCAAGCACAATAATTTGCCATGCACAAATGTTCACTGCTCTCCATAGCAAACAGGAGTAAGAATGGAATCGAAAATTTTGTTTTTTATGCCTTTGGTTGAAAATAAACAGAAAATCAGAAAATAGAGTAATTCAAAAAAATTTTTTTTTGTTCAAATGTGAAGATATACACCCATATGTTTGTCGGGCGCGGTAGCCCATTGGTTAGCGCGCTGGAGTTGCACTCGGTAGGCCCGGGTTCGATTCCAGCCGCTGCCAAAACTGCCGCCGTGTTCATGCGGAGTACAATCACGTTAAACATGTGGGTCCGAAAGTCCTTCCGAGAGGTTGGTGGTAGGGGAAGGAGGGTACGGTCCCTGTGGATGCCTCCCCCACTGGGTTCCGGTCTAAATTGGGTGGCACTTCCCGACCGTCCAAACAGTTACCTTACACCTTTCTGGTAGGTCGGACGGTCTGGGTTTCAACAACAACCCATATGTTTGTCGGGCGCGGTAGCCCATTGGTTAGAGCGCTGGAGTTGCACTCGGTAGGCCCGGGTTCGATTCCATCCACTGCCAAAACTGCCGCCGTGTTCATGCGGAGTACGATCACGTTAAACATGTGGGTCCGAAAGTCCTTCCGAGAGGTTGGTGGTAGGGGAAGGAGGGTACGGTCCCTGTGGATGCCTCCCCCACTGGGTTCCGGTCTAAATTGGGTGGCACTTCCCGACCGTCCAAACTGTTACCTTACACCTTTCTGGTAGGTCGGACGGTCTGGGTTTCAACAATCAACAACAACCCATATGTTTGTCAAACTATAGAATTATTATGCCAATCTTCCTGTTTTGGATACAGTGAAATAAAATAAAAAATTCATATTTCAATGTATTTAAAGATAAATAAATAAATATAAAGACATTTTAATACAGATTCAGTTCAAGGATTAACCGAAAGAACCTTCTTCGATCTCTCTGATGATATCAAAATGGAAACTCTGTGATAATATTTTATATACAATAATATGATACATTTATAACATTTAAACAGTTGAAGTAAAAACCAATTTGAATAAGAATTATTTAGATACATACTACAAGTCCATAATTGATCAAATAGCTGAACATAATGTTATTGAAGAAAATTAATAATAGTATCACCAACCATGGGGGTGGTTTTAATTGTCCTAACTCCTTCACCCCAGAAATTCATGTTTTATCATTAAAATTTAATGTAGTAAGGACTAACAAACACTATTCATTTATAAACTTTTTGTAGCAAAACTTTTAACAGGCACTTCCAAATAATGGATACCTCTATTTAATGGACATTTTTATAACTTCCAACATATACAAATAGCAAGTAAGTCCTCTGAATAATGATTTAAGTTGAGGAAAATAGGATTTAAAATATTCTTAGTCAATCACCACAGTCAATTCCATTGCTAATGAAACAAAGAAAAATATAAATATTGACTCATTCATAGAACAAATCCATAGGGAGAGTTCTGAAAGATCATAATTTCATAAATGGTTACAGAACTATTTTAAATTTAGGGCCTGATTACTGAAAAGGCATAGGAAACACATACTTCCTTTAAAAAAATTTAAAGGGACCCCAAATTGTGTCCCTGAATCAAATTGCTGACCCTATTTTAAACAGTATCTTGTCCGTACAGGCAAACAAGGAAACATTTTGGTTGCCTGAGCTCAAAATTGCCTGAGCAGCATTTCATTCATAAACTTTTTTCCATTCCTTTAATTCATCACAATACTATAATAATTTATTTTATTTAAAAACTTCAAACCATGGAGGTACAAGTAATTTAGCTCTATGCTTAAAACTTCATAAAAAAAATCGTCTGCTTCTCTATGTAAAATCAATGAATGTTTCATTCATATCAGCTATATTGCAGACTCCGTGAGCTCAATAAAATGCAGCAATTCTTATACAACTCATTCTACATCTTTTGGTGTTTACTTTCTCCATAAGTGAAAATTAGGCTTCGTTGTAGAAATAATCAAAGTTTGATGATCATTTAACCTCAAATATATTGTAATTGCGTTGTTTCAGAATGTAGATGCACAGACTTTAAGCAAAAATAAAGCGGTTTTAGGACAGATACAACACTAAATATAAATTAGAAAGAACTTTAAAAATCACGATTTTGACACAAGATCTCTTCATATAAAGGGTGCAATTCTTATTTTAATTTTTATTTAAAAACTACTGAATATATTTTGTTGACAATTTTTTTATATATTTTATGGGATAACTTGAATATTTCCTAAAACTTTCGAAGCAATTTGTGAATTTTAAATTTGCTTAAAATATGTTTGAAAAATTAGGTCCCATAGAGTTCAATATTTCATTTTTTTAACCTGAGCTCAATCCAAAACTAATTGGGTGATATTATTCATTTATATTCCCATAGGTCCCACAGACTGTCTGAATAATATACTATAATTTCATTTTGATAAAGTCATTTTTACAGCAGTTATCATGCTAACAGACAGACAGACAGAATGAACAAAGTCATAAACACTTTTTAACTATGTTGTAAAGTTTTAAAAATCACAAATTACATTTTTTCACACAGAATCAAATTTTAGCAATATGTACATAAATATTTAAAAATTAGTTGGGCTCTCCAATTACAAATTAAAAAAATATTTAATTTTTTTAAATTAAAATTTCATGGTATAAAATTTTATATTGAGTTTGGCACAGAATTCAGAGAATTAGAAAGTATGAATTTTGTGTTGCTAAACTGCTCCCCAAAATTTTTTTCTGGAAATGCCACTGATAATTAATACATCAGTTTATGCACAGAGTAGGGTGAGCAAACATATCCTACTCAGCTGGCAAGGACATCATAAGTCAGGAATTACAATATATAAAAGGGATATATAAACGATTTTGTCGATGTCGACTTAATCAGCAATTGATGTGCAAGCAAACTTATTGGGATCACTGCTGCACCAAAATAGATTACTAAGTAGACTTTGGTAAGAATAATGTGCATACCAGATAGTGAGAACTATTGAAGAAATTTTGAGAAACATCTGCCAAATGAGTTCTTACCTTTTGCTAATGCAGTTTCTCTGTCGTTTTATTCTGATGAGGAAGGTACTTTTTTGGTTTTAAATTTGGTCGATAGTTTTAGCAACTTTTTATGCTGTTATTAACTAAGTATAATACTTTTTGTGAATTAATGTAAAAAACAGTTTGAGTAAAATTTGATATAACAGTTTAAGTTCAGAATTTGCCATATTAAGAAATATTTTACTGCATATAAGGTACTGCAATTCAATTACAATTGATAATGCAAACCAGAAGAGGAGGGGAGGGGGAGGTAGAGGTCATAAACTTCTATTGAAAGAATAATTGCACCAGTTCTTCAAAGGGCACATATTGGAAAATGAAATTCAGAACTCTAATCTTTTACATTTGATAGCTGATCCCATTTTCTGAGATTCTGGCTGTGTTAAGTTGGAGTACACAAGCCTTATTAAAAGGCTTGGAAAAACAAAATTAAGTAAACTGATAAAGATTGACCGAGAATGACGATTTAAAAATCAAAACAGCTTACCTAAATCATTTCTTAACTGAATTTCATTTGGTTGCTCCGTATCATTTGGAGCTGAAATTAAGGTATAGCAAATTTGTTCTGCAGAACTCATCTTCAAGCCTGAAACATATATGAATAAATTTAGAAAAAATAATCAATTTGCAACTCAAATTAAATACAATCAAAATATTTAGTATTTCTCTATTAGCAGTTGGATAATGCTGTTTTTGCATCAAGTTACTTGTTAATTGGTGGCGGTTTGTACATTTTTCTAGGAGGCATACAACAACTAATATATAATTTTAGTTATTTAGGCTGCTTTTTCTAAGATATGTCTTAAAATTGAAGATGGTATAAATAACACAATTAGTACTTCCTTAAAGAAAGCAGACATATGCAAATTCTGTAACAATAGTTTCAAGGGAGTTTTGATCTCTCATCAGATCAGTGTCTTTGGACACTGGGCATAGTAAGACATTTATGTTACTAAAAGATGCAATTTATTTACCTCCCAGTGTCCTATAATGGCAGAGAGCATATTGTGCTGCTGCTGAGACACAACTGACATCAGGTACTGGAGGATATTGATGTTATTTTATTATTTTTTTGCCCCTGCATGATGGAACACATACTAGCCTTCCAGATATTTGGATTGGTTTATTTTTATACATTTTAAAAATGGTGTGTGTGCTTTTTATGTATTTTTAAATTTTTAATAGTAACCGTGTTTGTTATAACAAAAATAACCTAACAAAATATTAAATTTTATCAACTATAGTTAAAACAGAAAAGACAATATAAAACAATAAATATTTCAATGTCTTAGCAAAAACATTAAACTAGTAGGTACCATGTATTTTTAAATACATCATTGCATTTCAACATAATCGCCCATTCTTAAAATCAATGTTTCTCAAAAAGAAAAAAAAAAGACTGCATTAAAACTAACATATTTAACTCATTATCTTTAGTTACTTCAATTAGCACTTGGTTTATAAAATAATTTGCATAAAAAATAACTGTTTATTCTTAAAAATTCTACCTGATTGAATTAAAAAAATTTCTGCTGTCGATACTACATACACAAATAAATACAGGGATATGTAGCCACAAGCCATAAAGTTTAGTTAAAAAGAGATTAAATGGAATACAAAACGACGATTTAAATGTTATGAAATTGGAGAGGAGACAAAATATATTTCAAACATTAGAAAAAGCAAATAATTAGTATTTATTTCATGAATGATAAGATGAAAACAACTGTTATAACCAACACCCTATCAAGCCGGCACAACACATCAAATAATGTATAACGTCATTTTAAACACATGCGTAACAAATTCATACAGATATATAAATGGTGTTTAAAAGCATATATAAGTATCTATAATTATAAAATATGAGAAGAAATTTTGTATTGGGAGTTAAAAACCCAGACAAATAATGTAACTTTCAGCAATCATAAGCTAACCAATACGTATAAGGGAAGCAAAAAGGATTATTTGTGTAAAATGTAACTAATAATTGAATAAAAATGTTACCTTTGTTTTCTAAAGATGCTATAAATTATAATCACATATACATTTAACTTGTCAGAGTTGAATGCTTACACGTACAAGTTTATGTTGTCACAGAACTTCATTAATTTAAATAAAGTTGAGTTGTTCTAACGAGTCATCAAGGAAAATCATATCAGAAGACCAGATTTTCTTTTCCCTTTCAGCCTCGTCTTTAAGGAAATTTTGCGCATTCTAATTGGGTGAAAGGGATCACATGGTTTGTTCGAAATTCAGTCGGTTCTCAGAAAACGATTCTAATGCAGATAATGGATTCTGAATTTAGAAATATATTCCAATAATTTAAAAAAGTAAAATTTCCCTTAAAACAAGCTTATATGTAATTGAATATGCATATATTTTTGTCCTAAGTACCTCTGCTATCACTGTGAATGGAAAAACGTTTAGGATAGCTTTATTTACAAAGTGCAAAAAACATTGCGTTGTTATTTATAGAATTTCAGAAATTATTTTAATATATTTGTTTCATATTTGTTTCATATAGGAGCATACATATTTGTTTCTATGTATGCTCCTATGCATCGTATATCCCGCTTATTCCAAAACTAATACTGGTCTAGAAACTCGGGATTTGTTTTAAAATTTGCTAATGATACAATGGCATAAAACTTCTGAAAATCAGAAAAATTTAATAGATTTGTAAAAAAAAAACTCCCTAAAATAATCTTTAGATCGACACTTTCTAAAACTATATCTCATCCATTAGGTTTTTGAGCTGAAATCTGGCTATGTGAAAATTGACAGGTTACAGTTGAGACCTAGACCGTCCGACCAACCAGAAAGGTGTAAGGTAACTGTTTGGACGGCCGGGACAGGTTACAGTTGAAAAAAAATCAATCAATAGATTTTGTTTATGAACAAATGTGAAAATTCCAGATAATGTAAGAACGAGTTACATTAGGTGTTAGGTGTTTCAATTTCTTTGTCTGAGGATTTCTTTCACAACAGAAGTCTGAATACTGTCGAATAAAATGTGTGATTTTCTAATTTCGTTTCATGGATTTTAAAGAGAAAATTTCAATTTTAGAATATATAATTATTACAATTTATATTCAATTGTTTAAGATTATAACCCACTTTTTCCATCTGTATTTTAGGCCCTGTTGCTCCGATTGCTATTTTCAAGATGCAATTTTCCCTCTACTTTAGGGCGCATCACTCTCATTGCGAGAGAGCAGTCGTGATGTACCTTGCGCTGGCGCAGTGAGATACGGGGATTGCATAGTAGATTGCGTGCTCAGTATATATATACGTGGTCGAAAGCTACTGCAAGAAAGCTATTCAAATTAAAAGTTTTTAAAAAGAGAAACAATCGTGACGTTGCCGCGTGGATGTCCACACAGCGTATTATTTCTGTTCTAAACAGACGTATTGTTAAAGTGTTCGCTGGTTTTCGAGAATTTGCTATCAGTTGTTGTTATTGAGATCCAGACCGTCCGACCTACCTAGGTGTAAGGTAATTGTTTGGACGGTCGGGAAGAGGCACCCAATTTAGACCGGAACCCAGTGGAGGAGGCATCCGCTATCAGTTCTTGTGTCATTTTCAAAGATGTGCATCCTAAATCACAGGCATTACCGAGAATTTGTTCTGGTTTTCTTGAATAAAATTACTTTATTGAATTCATTTCCTAATATACAGATTCAAATAAATTATAAAAGACTCATGTGTTATATTATGACAAATCAGTTGACAGCTTCGTTTTAAAACATCTATCTATAAAAGAGAACATCTGCATGTATGTGTATCCGGGAAATGCTTATCCACTTCTATAAAGAGTAGAAAATTTCAATTTGGTGCACGGATGGCTCGATTAGTGCAACTTACCAGAAAATTCCAAGTCTCGAAATTTCTCCATAGGAGTGGGAAGGGTTGGATTTTATTCCTTATACCTGGCTTGCATTTGAGTTTCGCTATTGCATAAGCTATAAATAACCATTGTTGAACAGAAGTTAAAAAGAATCCAGTATTTATCTTCGCTATCAAATATTTTATTTATATTACTTGTATTTTGAATCCTTCAATTTATCACGCAGAGAGCTTCAATTGTCCTCTTCCAAGGTTAATTTTAGTCATTTCACTAATTTGATCATATCTCGGTTTTTAATTATGCTAGAGCTTAGTTTTCAATACCATATTTCCTAGTTTAACTACTAAAGGCCGCGGTTCGATTCCAGTCCAGGGATTCTTATACGTTTTTTTTCATTAAAAACTCGAATTCGAATTTTTGACCTCATCACAATACTCTCCCTATACATTAACCTATGTATATTGGGAAATATATTTTCTATATACATTATACCAATGGTTCTTGAACTTTTGGTCTAACGACCCCCTTTCACATCTAAAAATTACACATGAACACAAGATCCCCCGCACTGGGTGACTGTGCATGCCATGACATTCTCCCTCCCACCCACCCCAAAAAAAATTCCATTTTCTGGAAAACAGTACTAATAAATAATACTAACAAGTATAATGCTAAAAATATAATCGAATGTTCAAAATACCTCCCCTCCCTCAATTTTCGAAACAATTTTTAAAAAAGTCGAGACCTTCAATATTTATAAAAAAAATAGTCTTTTCAGATGTAATTTTTCATTTGTAAACGAATGACACAAATTTTAGAACACTAGCATGAAATGTTTTTGAGATATTACACGATGTTTAAATCCTACGATCACGTTAAACATGTGGGTCCGTAAGTCCTTCCGAGAGGTTGGTGGTAGGGAAAGGAGGGTACGGTCCCTGTAGATGCCTCCCCCACTGGGTTCCGGTCTAAATTGGGTGGCACATCCCGGCCGTCCAAACAGTTACCTTACACCTTTCTGGTAGGTCGGACGGTCTGGGTCTCAACAACAACAACAACAACGATGTTTAAATCCTGGAGCCAACGGCCGTACCGTGCTGAAAACACTGGTTCTCGTTAGGTCACCGAAGTCAGGCAGCATCGGGCGCGGTTAGTACTTGGGTGGGTGACCACCTGGGAACACCGCGTTGGCATATTTCGGGCGCGGTAAACCGGCGGTTTGCGCGCTGGATTTGAACGCTACCACAACTGCCGCCGTGTTCATGCGGAGTACGATCACGTTAAACATGTGGGTCCGTAAGTCCTTCCGAGAGGTTGGTGGTAGGGGAAGGAGGGTACGGTCCCTGTGGATGCCACCCCCACTGGGTTCCGATCTAAATCCGGTCTTCCCGGCTGTCCAAACCGTTACCTTACACCTTTCTGGTAGGTCGGACGGTCTGGGTCTCAACAACAACAACAACAACGATGTTTAAATTCCGGCCACCCATCTTGCTGCTCTATGTCCTCGGGTGAGCCGGACGGTCTGGGCTTTCGACGATGTTTAAATCATTTTTTAAAAAAATTACATCTATCTATATTAACAACAAAAAAAAAAATAAAAAAAAAAAGCCGACGCCACCGTATTCGACAAATTCTCTACTTCGTACCGCAAAAACCGTAACATACAAAAATGTAAAATTCAGGTCACTTGTAGAAAAATGTTTGGGGAACACGCAGAAATAATTTTTTTGTTTCGATTTAAACTTTAGTTTGAGGGATACTTAATGCCAAAGTTAAAGACAAAATATTTAAGCGTCCTGGACAGACTAACGATAGCAAGACCATGAATTTTGCAGGCATGTACCTACATAGTTGAATTTTTGCAGAACGGAGCTCTGGTTTAATTTCGATGTAGTTTACGAGTTACTTTCATGCCGTGGAAAAATCTTTCACGTATCGGTGCATCCATAAAGTTTCTTTGTCTCGTACCTCAAAAATTATAAACTCGTGTTTGTAAAAATTGCAACACCATGAAGGAATCACGCGATTGAGCTTAAACTTACAGAAAATGCAAATTAGGGTGTGCTATGCAAATGATTAGAATTTCAGAGTCACCGCGCGTACGTGGACTGTGCAGCGTACTCTGAATTGTTGTTTAAGCTGTATAAATAGAGAGCTGTAGTGGGATATTGAAAACAGTCTATGGTTGTCTGCCAGTGATAAACGTTTCATGAGAAGTCACTATGCCTCTACGACGACAGAGGGCGCCATATGAGCAAGTTACGGAGTTTGAAAGAGAACGAATAGTCGGAGTTCGTGGAGACAGTTTCCTTGTCGTGCAATAACACCTCGTATGGAGTGCAATGCCACGACAGTGGTGCGAGTGTAGAAGCAGTGGACTGAAGAGAGCCGGACGAGTCGCAAATCCGGCAGTGAGAGACGAAATATTACGTCAGCACGGGGTGATAGACACCTCATCCGAATGGCAGAGATGGACCGTACAGCTTCATCTCGACAGTTGATAGAACGTTGGAACACTGCTACAGGTGTGTCATTGTCTGCTCTAGCAATTCGTTGGAGTGTGCTGCACCGTCAACTGCGTGCAAGAATTCCTTTGTATAGGATTCCCCTGACACAAAATCATCGACACCTGCAGCTGCAAAGGGGTCATCAATGTACACATCGACTTGCCGATTGACAACAAGTCGTCTTTTCCCCATGAATTCCGCTTTAATTTGGGGTACAGTGATGGCCGCATCCACGTTAGACGCTATAGCGGTGAACGCTACCTTCCGGAGTGCGTTATCCAACGTCATACTGGACTTACGCAAAGCGTGATGGCCTAGGGCGCCATTGGGTATTTTGGACGATCTCAGCTGCTAAGAATTGTGGGTAATCTCAACGGCAACGGGTACATCAGAGAAGTTCTGGAGCCCGAAATCGTACACTTCCTTTAACGTATTCCTGGAGCTGTATTTCAACAGGACAATGCCCGTCCACATGTTGGTAGGTGTGTTCAAGACTTCTTTTTAGCACAGCAGATACAACTTCTTCTTTGGTCTGCCTATTCACCGGATATGTCGGCTATTGAACATGTTTGGGATTTCGTCGGTCAGAATCTTGCTCGTCCTGCAGCTAATACAGCTGAACTTTGGGTTCGGATCGAAGCAATCTGGAATGCTCTTCCTCAGGTACAAATTCAAAATCTGTTTGATTCGATGCCACGTCATGTAGAAGCACTTATTGCAGCGCGTGGTGGATTCACCAAATACTGCTTTTCGACATATAATATTGTTTATTTTGCTTTGTAAAGATATTTATTTGTATAAATTATTATTGTATATTATTATTGTATTATTATTATTGTATTGACTTATTTGTATAAATACGGCAGTTGTGACAGCGTGCAAATCTAGCCCGCAAACCACCGGGCTACCGCACCCGAAATGTGCCAACAGCGCGCGGTGTTCCCAGGTGGTCACCCACCCAAGTACTAACCGCGCCCGATCGGGGCCGGCGGGATTAGTTCTGCTCCTTAGGAAGTTCTGCTCCTTAAGAAGAAGAAATCCCGCCGGCCCCGGCCCGATGCTGCTTGACTTCGGTGATCTAACGAGAACCGGTGTTTTCAGCACGGTACGGCCGTTGGCCCAAATGAGTATGAGTGTAAATTGGGCATTTCTGAATGGAATTTCCTAGTATGAGTGTAATTGAGTGTATGTTGGGCCGTTGGCCCAAATGGAATGAGTATGAGTGTAAAATTAAAAAAAAAAAATCGACTTGGTAAAAGTGGTTTAAAAATTGATTTCAAGATTTGATTTGATTCAAAGAAACAGAGAAACCAACGTAAATAAAACAGTGTAAAAATAGATTCACCGAAAACTTTTTCCTGAATTTTAGACCCAGTTTTCCCTATTTTGTAACATTTTCCTACAGGACATTGTATATGTATAAAGAAAGTATTGCAACAGTAATACGCATTTATTATATTAACGCAAACTGCTGCTAAAGTAATAAAACAATAAAAATTTTGTTAAAAGTGATATACAGTGCAAAATTAAAAGTATTGACCGGTTTCGGAGGCACGTCAGGACAAATAAGAAGAGCATCCTCCATTTGTCACAGCAGGATCGGCGACTGATTTTAGAATAGTAAAAGTTACTAAAGCAAGGAAAGGAGAGGGACATGATAAAGATTGCATTAAGGAAATTTATGCACTGCCTACATCAGATATTTTTAAATAGTTCACAAAAATCGTAAATAAGCAACTGACACACAAGCATCAACACCAAAATGTATTCTTAAACGTTCTATTTGAATTGAGGAATGCTTAAAAAGCGGTCTTCCGTCAAAAACTCGCATTTAAATTATTGGCCCTGTCACAATACTTTTCTAACACATTGATTATACCATGTGAGTAGGAGAAGTAATAATAATTTGAGTCTGTATAGGGAAAGCGTTATGCTGCTCGTCTCAGATATTTTCATATTCGTTTACAGTAAAGTTACGATAATCTGAGTTAATTGTAACCGTAAACAACTCAGATTATTGAAAACCGGGATTCAGCGGAATATCCAAGAATTACATTAAAATTTACACTTAAATCTGTGGCAAAACAATTTTAATGAAAAGTAGCATGCACACAAAATCTATTTTAAATAAAATTGAAAACGTGTCTGTATATATGTTTGTGTGTTTATCTTCTCATCACGGGAAAACGACAGCACTGAATTTCATGAAATTTTGTGAGTAGCCTTGGAAAAACGCCACTTAAAATTTAGTCCATGTTTCGAGTTTCTAGAACCAGGGGTGGTCAAGATATTAATAAAAAAAAAAAAAAAAACTCACAATTAAACCTTCCATACAAATAGCATTATGCAGACGATATTTTTAACACTTTACAACAAAGTTGAAAAGTATTTATGACTCTGTTCATTCTGTCTGTCCGTTAGCACGATAACTGCCGTAAAATGACATTATCAAAATGAAATTTTAGTATGTTGTTCAGACGGTCTGTGGGACCTATGGGAATATAAATGAATAATATCACCCAATTAGTTCTGGATTGAACTCGGGTTGAAAAAATGAAATACTTTGAACCCCATGGGACCTCATTTTTCAAACATTTTTTAAGCGGATTTAAAATTCACAAATTGCTTCGAAAATTTTTAAGTAATGTTCAAATTATCCCATAAAATATATAAAAAAAATTCCAGCGAAATATATTCAGTAGTTTTTTAAATAAAAATTAAAATATTAATTACACCTCTTATATGAAGCGATCACGTGACCCACTTCAAAATGAAAGATGGCATCCATTTTGTCTCAAAATCGGGATTTTTAAAGTTCCATTTAATTGATATGGAGTGTTGTGTCCGTTCTAAAGCCTCTTTATTTTTGCTTAAATTCTGTGCATCTACATACTGAAACAACGCAATTACAATATATTTGAGTTTAAATGGTCATCCAAATTTGATTACTTCTGCAACGAAACCTATTTTCCACTTATGAAAAATGTAACCAATAAAATATGTAGAATGAGTTGTATAAGAATTGCTACATTTCTTTAACGCAAAATTATTTAGCTCATGGAGTCTGCATAACTGATACGAATGAAATATTCATTGATTTTACAGAGAGAAGAACGATTTTTTTCGATGGAGTTTTAAGCTTTAATTACTTGTAACTCCATGGTCTTAAGTTTTTAAATAAAATAAATTATTATACACCGAACTCCCGATTATCCGTCTGCGGATTATCCGTGCAGTTTGAAACACGGCACATAAACAAAATATTAGACTTTTTTATAAAGAAAAATTGAATTTATATGGAAGTTTTCTCTTATTACTTCTACTCTACTCTAATTAAACCGTAGCATTTAAAGTATTTTGTTTAGACTCTGTTTTTAAATTTCATGTTAATTTTTGGTAGATTCTTGTTCATTTTAAACTTATTTACGGGTTACAGGGCCTTTGTTCGATTATCCGTGTAAACCCGAACATTAATTAGCACGGATAATCGGGAGTACAGTGTAGTATTGTGATGAATGAAATGAATGTGAAAATGTTATGAATGAATGTTGCTTTTATAGAGAGAGCCAGGGTGTGTTATTGTATTTCGGTGGTGTCATTTGAATAAATTTCAGTTGTTTTTGATGAAGTTTTCAAATATAATAAATTATTGTAGTATTATGATAATGTTAAAAACATTACCGAGGAGCCAGGCGATTTATATTTAATTGACGTCATTTGAATGAAGTTCATTTTTTCCGATGAAGGTTTAAGTTTTCAAATATAATGAATTAATGTAGTATTGTGATAATTTTTAAAATATTACCGAGGAATGTGTCGAATTTTAAGATGTTTAAATGAAATTGCATTGAAGTTGGAAAATGTTTCATAATCAATGCTTTATGCATGATTGATGTTTCTTGTTTCTGATAACTTATTTGAAGAAAAATGTATCATATCGCTTAGCAACGGAATTAAATCCAATGTGTTTAAACAGTAGATGATTTTTATTAAATCTTTTCCGATTTAAATAATAAAGAAATGTATATAAAAAATAATTTTGATCAGAATTGCATTTTTGACTGGATTATATTAATTACCGATTAGAGATTTAAAGATTACGAGAATTATTGATATTCTCAATTTCTTAGTCATCGGTTTTATTTTGGCAAAATTTTTCTAAGCTCATATACTGTGTTCAGCCAATTGTAGATATAAAATGAAAATGATATGAGTATATCTTCTAACACCCTTTTACTGCTTTCACTTTGGCATACATATATTGATCAAATTACATAGAGCCTTCATTTTAGCATATATCGATCAAATTTCATATTTTTTTGTAAATTTCTTTACAAAAGGATCAAAATTTCTTATTCTTCAGATTTGCCTGTGAAGGTAATTTTGTACAGCAAGAACGAAGATTCTTATATTTCTTTTTGGGAGAATTAAATTAAACATTTTAATACAATGTTCTTAATAACAGTGTTATTTAGAATACTATAGGAAGAATACACTTGATATCTTGATATACTTCAGAATACTATATAAGCACATAATTTTGAATTTTAAGTTTTTTTATTATATATTCCGTACGAAGAACGGGGTATACTGCTAGTCGTAAATAAAAATTATCTGAACTTACATTTATTAACGACGTTAAAATGAGTCTAAAGTCGTTTGCTTTTGTCCAGAAATTATTTTCTTTGCAGAATTGTTAAGCCAACTTTTCAAGAAAAAAACATCAGCTGATGTCGGATTCAGCGGAACTCGGTTTATTGGGTCTCGGATTATCAAGACTTTACTGTACTATGTAAATATATAGGAAGCAATTTGATATTTCCTGTTGGCTGTTTTACAATCTAACACAAAGGCAAGCCATCTATCATCAAGGATAATTGAAATATTGAAAAAATCAATAAAGAAGCGAAAATAGAAGCGACTACGACACACGATGTTTACAATATTTATGTTGTAGTGTTTGTTCATAAAGTCTTTCATTTCCGTTCGCTGCAGGAAACTGGCGAGAAACAATAGAACGACGTAGAAATTTTAATAACTGAAAAAATGGTCACCTAGATTGGAAAAAGATGAGTCGTCCTCACGCCATTTTGATTCTTAAACATTTTTTTTTTTCTCAATAGTTGTAAAGCATTGGAAACACCACTTGGGGATGAGGGAGTTTGCCAAAGTTTCGTAAATAGGAGTGAATAATTTATTCATCTAACGACTTTTTTTTACTTTCCGTATAATACTTGGTAATGTATAGAGAAAATATGGGAATCGATCGTCGAAAATCGTAACTCGAGTTTTCAACGGATCTACCCGTTTCGAGTACTCTAGAACACGAAAAACTATTTTTAACGTGACGTATGTGTGTGTGTCTGTCTGTGCAATATATGTATCTACTCTACTTTAATTAATCAAACAAATTTCACAAAATTTGGTAGATAAGTTACTAGGGGATTACCCAGATGATGATTAGATTTTGGTACGGTTCGGAAAAAAAGAATTTGCCATTTTTTGCGAAATAGTATGCAAAAATCGCCAAAATCAGAAATAAAAGACTACGTATGCTTAAATGTATCCATTAAATGCTTATTTTATACGTATTTTTCAACGGCGAAAAGAATAGGACTAACCTTACAAAACTCCAGGACTAATCGTTTTCGAGACATTTTATTTTTTTCGAAATTTTGTAACGTCGCCTTTGAAGATACGCCCAGTCGCCAAATGAAAACGAAGACTGAAATAGAACTGAAAACTCAGTTTAATTTCAATTAATTACTTAATATCCTGGGCTAGAACCGTGGATCTTCGTACTGGCCAGCAGACCTTCTCCCAATCGAGCTACTAGGACGGAATTGCATGCTTTTATCGTCGAAGTGAACTCTGCATTCTCTTTCCTCTAATGTCAGATTGACGTGCAACTTCACAATAAGACTGAGCACTTTCTGTTATTTTTGCGCCAGGTTAGCCGCCACCCTGATTTTATTTTTATCATTCAAATTAGCTTCCTGTGTGGTTCTTGGCTTCCCGATTTTGAAACCGGCGCTTAATATCGTAGCCTCCACTGGCTAATCGTACTAGGGGATCACTTTGAGACCTCCGACATTATTGCACTAACTTGTAGGGTAAATTTGTTCTGGCACCATTTTAAAGAACCTTGTTGTCCCAGCCGGGGCTCGGATTGGGGATTCTCATAGAGGCCAGCCAACGTTCCCCCAATTCAGCTACTGGGAAGGAATTGCAATCTTCGACCAGAGATATAGGCCTATATTTCACCTTGATGGTTGCAATCTCCTATCGTCAAACGAATGAGTTCAAATCAACCAACCGGTTGCTGTAACTCAAGTTCAACATTATGTTCATGATTTTTCACGTTTCAATAACTGTGTTCTAAATTGATATATAAAATGAATTCTGTCTAGTTAATATACGTATAATGGACGTACAATAAGACAAAACCGAGCAAAAAAGACTGTCATAGCTTCCACTGTGTCTCAAGTTAACCATGTTCGGATGTATAGCCATACTTTTACATAACTGATTGATTATTTGTGTTTATTTTTATCATTTTAAAAATTAACAAAAAATAGCTTTTTCTAAAATGGTATCTAATTGTAAAAATTTTGGTTTAAATTCTCGACAGTGAATGTAAAGTTTAATGGAAAAATAGTGCATAAAATGCAGCATATATCTTTTTACTTTCCTCATACGTAGTATTGAGAAAATATTGTTTTCAAGAAAATTTTCAATTTCGTGATTTTGATACAAATACATCAAAAGACCTCCTGAACACGTTTTGACTATTTTTGGAGTGATATCCGTCTGTCTGTCTGCCTGACGTCTGTGGTCGATTTTTTGTGTACCCGATAACATCCACAAATATTAATGGATTTTCACGAAATTTTATATCTGGATTTGTTATCAAAAATTCTAGAACTAGATTTTTTTTTAAATTCGAGATTTTATATATTTTTTGAAATTTTATATTTTTTTTCGAAATTTTATATTTTTTTTCGAAATTTTATATTTTTTAACTTGGCAGCATAGGACAAAATTTGATATAATCATGTATAAAAGGCAGTTTTTTATGGTTCAATGATCATGAGATTTAATAATTTCAATTATTATTGCGTAAAAAAGAGTCGCAATACAATTTTCTTTTATTTGTGACTTCATTAGCCCCCAATGGGGATAAGTCACCCAAACCCCCCACTCCAGGGGTACATTGCCAAGTATGACATCAATCGAAAGATTTTTCCAGGCCCTTTAAGGGGGCTCAAGACCTTTAAAAGTGCCATAAACACGGTGAATTTCCATGTTTCATGTTTTATTTTGTACCTCTTCTCCTATACATCGATGATACCTAAAATTTGTATGGCTAATAAGTGAATACTTTTAGCATATATGATAAATTTTTCAATAAGGTGAATCTTATAATAAAATTTTTAAAAATAGTATGATATTCATGAATTTATTAAAATTTTACCTTGATATAGGTTGCTTGCGCGCATGATTGCAACAAAACCATTGCTTCCAGAAACAAAAATATTGCTGATTATGATGCAAAAATATCCATTCAAGAAGACTTAGATCAAATTTAAAACATTTGAATAATTTAAGTTTTTTAAATTAAATTTAAAATTTAATTACATTTTTAATTAATTTTTTTTTAACTTTAGCTATGCATATGTTTTGATTTTGATCTAAGCTTTCTTAAATGAATACTTTTGCAGCATAATCCGCAATATTTCTGTTTCTGAAGGTAATGGTTTTGTTGCGATCATGCAAGCAACCTATATCAAGATAAAATTTTAATAAATACATGAACATTATACAGTTTTTAAAAATATTATTATAAGATTCAACTTATTGAAAAAATTATCATATATTTTACAGGTATTCACTTATTAGTCATAAAATTTTTAGACAATATCGATGTATAGTAGAAGAGGTACAAAATAAAACGTGAAACATGAAAACTCACCCTGTTTATGGCACTTTTAAGGATCCTGGACCCCTTAAAAAGTTAAGGGTATCACACTATAGTTTTAATAATTTGGACCCTCGATACCAATTTTCCAATTTTCTCATGTAAAGTTTGAAAAAAAGAAAATGAATTCTGGTATGAAAATGTCAAGCTGGGCCACACTTTAGTTAATTTTAAATTCAGATAAAAGCATATCAAAAAATCTGATGTGGGCAGCACATGACTTTCCCTGCAGACTTATATCCACGTTCCCTTTATTTTAATTAAATTTAATTCACTTTTAATTCAATTTTCGTTCTTATTTGGTAACTGGACTTATTACTTTCCCTGCAATACATGGTAATGTACAGGGGAAGTATTGGAATCATGCCGAAAATCGCAACTCGAGTTTTCGACGGATCTACACGTTTCGAGACCTCTAGAATACGAAAGCAATATTTTTAGCGTGACGTCTGTATGTGTGTCTGTCTGTCTATGCAGATTTTGTATCCACTCTAACTAAAAAACTAATGGACTGAATTTCATAAAATTTGGTAGGTAAGTCACTTGTGGGCGGATCTGGTGCTGATTAGTTTTGGCCACGATTCGGGATAAAAGAACCCACTTTTTTTTGCGAAATGGCCCGCGAAAGCCTCTATCCACTCTAGCTGAAAAACTAATAGACCGAATTTCACAAAATTCGGTAGATAAGTCGGTTGTAGGTCACCCTGGTGCTGATTAGATTTTGGTACGATTCGAAAAAAAATAACCTGCCTTTTTTTGCAAAATGGTCCGCAAAAATCATCAAATTTTAAAATAAAAAACTACGTATTCTCAAATATATCCAATAAATGCTTGTTTTATACGTAATTTTTAACGAACAAAAGAATAAGACCAACCTCATTACATTAGGACTAGCCGTTCTCGAAATATTTTAGTTTTTTCGTATTTTCTCTACGTTACCTTTGAAAATAAGTCCGGTTACCAAATGAGAACGAAAATTGAATTAAAAGTGAATTAAATTTAATTAAAATAAAGAGAACGTAGATATAAGTCTGCAGAGAAAGTCATGTGCTGCCCACATCAGATTTTTTTCAAAGGTGGCGTAGAGAAAATACGAAAAAACTAAAATATCTCGAGAAAGGCTAGTCCTAGTGTAATGGGGTTGGTCTTATTCTTTTCTTCGTTAAAAATTACATATAAAATAAGCATTTAATGGATATATTTGAGCATACGTAGTTTTTTATTTAAATTTTGACGATTTTAGCGGGCCATTTTGCTAAAAAAGGCAGGTTATTTTTTTCCGAATCGTATCCAAATCTAATCAGCACCAGGGTCACCCACAGGCGACTTATCTACCGAATTTTGTGAAATTCGGTCGATTAGTTTTTCAGCTAGAGCGGATACAGGCAATTTTTGCTGGCAATTTTGCAAAAAAAAAGGCGGGTTCTTTTATCCCGAATCGTACCCAAATCTAATCAGCACCAGGTTTGCACACAAATGACTTACCAAATTTTATGAAATTCGGTCAATTAATTTTTAGTTAGAGTGGATGCAAAAACTGCACAGACAGACACACAGACACACACACACACACAGACGTCACGCTAAACATGGTTTTATCGTATTCTAGAGATCCCGAAATGCGTAGATCCGTCGAAAACTCGAGTTGCGATTTTCGGTAAGTATTCCAATACTTTCCCTATACATTACAATATATTGCAGGTAAAGTAAAAACAGATTAAGGAGTTTATTTCTCACTCGAATATTTAGCCAGATATATATATATATATATATATATATATATATATATATATATATATATATATATATATATATATATATATATATACATATATATATATATATATATATATATATATATATATATATTTTTTTTTTTTTTTTTTCCAGGAGGGAAATTTTGGTCAGATATGAACTTTGCATAAATCTTTATTTTTAGGAGGGATATTGGGTACAATATGGCAAACGATGAATACACATTACAATATATTGCAGGGAAAATAAAAACAGATTAAGGAGTTTATTTCTCACTCGAATGTTTAGCCATATATATATATATATATATATATATATATATATTTTCAGAAGGGAAATTTTGCTCAGAAATGAACTTTGCATAAATCTTTCTTTTTAGGAGGGATATGGGGTACAATATGGCAAACGATGAATATACTTTATCAGATTAGCTGTACAGTTTGTCAAATGGTAAAGGGGTGGGGGGTGGGAGTAAATAAAAATTTGCCGGAGAAAAACCTCTTTCAATTAACTCGTCGAAGGAGTGAGTCTCTATTTTGCTTCCGAAAGCGGTTGGTACCTTTAAACTATTGCAATTTATATGCTGTATTAATGAAGTATTTTAAATTTCAGATAATTTTCTAATGTAACAAATAATGCAAGAAATTTAAAAGTTATGAAATTAAAAGTTCTAAAATTATTAGTTCTTTAGAAACAAAATGGTGGGTATGAATGTTTGAGACTTTGACATCATCCGGGATCCATTGTCCAAACGCTTTGTTTACAGTGTCATATTCTACGCATCAAGGGCAAACGGTTTTTAATATTCGCGTCTTCCTCAACTCGAATCGTTACTCAATCTCAATTAAAAAGTAGTGAGCGTGGGAAAATCTTTAGTTACACTACTTTTTCCCGCCAACACCTCGGGGAATCGCCTGTCCACCCTCCCCGAACTAATTTCACGAAGTGGTCGCGTGACGACCTTTAATCAGCTCGCCATTTTGTTTCCGGTGCGTGAGAAAAACACGACGGTTTCCGCAGTGCTGAGATATCGTCATTAGGGTGCCTTCACACAGGTTCTTTTTTGTTTAAATGAGTTAATGTAAGATTCAGGAAACGTGATTTTAACAGATTGGATATCTTTTTTCTACGTTCTTTAGAAAAGGGATATTTTTTCTTTCTTTTTCTCCGTCCTATTCATTCATATCTTTAACATAGATACATATAATGTACGTAACGTAATTCATAGCGGTTTATTAATGAAATGGTTCACTGAACCAGGGTTTGAACTTTACTACGAGTTCTTTTATCAAGGGCGGCTTTACAGTGGCCACAGGGACTCAATTGCTAGAAGGATCCCAAAATCCTTTATTGCCCCGATTTCTGAACAGTGGCCAGTGTTTCTTTCAGGCATACCTCAGGGGGGAGGGGGCGAATCCTCCCGGAGACGATTAATCGCCCCCCCCCCCCCCCGCCTCCGGAGACATTTTATGTTAACCTAGTTTCTATTTATGTGACATCATTTAAATGTATTTATATAGGGCAAATAGAAAATCTGACCCCTCTAAAGTTTCATTCTACCCCCCCCCCCCCCCGGCCAAAAAGTCCCGAAAGAAACACTGATAATGGCTTCTCAGAGTTAGCGCGATAGACAACCTGCATTTCCTCCAAAACTAAAATTATAATTGTTATTACCTCTTGATTAAGGAATTATTCTTCCTGATTTCCTATTGCGGTAGACTCCTGATAGAACAATTCTCCAAGCGCAATACCTCCGACGACCATGGAGGTAAAAGTAAGGAGTTTAAACTTCATATTAAAAAAGCGTCAATACCGTTTAAGAAAATAATTCTGGTGGAGCTGGGGAAAGATAAGTAAGTCCTGCAATGAATGTATTTCTATGACAAAAGGTCTAAAATATCTATTTAAACTGTCAGTTTTGTGAAAATAAATTATTAGAGTAAAGCAAATTAGAACTGAAGCAACATTATTCTTACGTATTCAAAATTAATTTTTTTTCAATTTATTTTTATCTCCATATATTCTATGCTCTATTCTACAAATATGAAAAAATACTGGTTAATTACCCTCATGATTAGGGAACCCTTAATTTAAAAATAATGAAAATACACATACTAAATACTACGCCTTTCTGTTGTGCCAACTAACAATGGCAGCTACTCTTACTAACACTAGCGACACCTGGATATAATTCTCAAAGCATTATGGCATTTCCAAGCGTTTTATCCATAGGAGTTTTATCTTTTTCTTTCTAACTCCATGATTCTGACTTTAGCAGGTGTTACCATAGGATTGCGAGAATTGGTTAGTATTGAATGGGCGTTATAACGAATATGAAAGGGAGAAAAGGAAAATTTATACAGTAAGGGTCATAAAAACACGTCTATTTTATGAGCAGGACAAAGTCTGTTATCCACATACGAATTTTGAATGTTCCAGACATGGAGTTAGAAAGAAGGAGATAAAACTATGGATGAAATGCTTTATAATGCCATAATGCTTTGAGAATTATATCTAGGTGTCGCTAGTATTAGTAAGGTAGCTGCTATTGTGAGTTGACACAACAGAAAGACGTAGCATTTAGAATATGTATTTTTGATTATTACTTTCCTTATATACATAATGTATAAGGAAAGTATTGTGACGGGGTCGAAAATTCGAATTCGAGTTTTCGACGAGAGAGCACGTTTCAAGCATCCCTGATCACGAATCAAACATTTTTGAAGTGATGTTTGTGTGTGTGTGTGTGTGTGAAAGTATGTGTGTGTGTGTGTGTGTCAGTGAGTCTGTGGAGACGATAACTGACGAACGAATGGATCGCTTCGAACAAAATTTGGAATAAAAATTACAATCCATAAACACTGGAAGCCTATTGTTTTTATACGCAATTGAATGGTCAGAACCCCCTAAATTTTCGAGTGAAATTTTGAAAAAATCGTCAAAAAATCAAAACCGCTAATAAAGTTAGGCAAATAGACATTTCTTATGTAGTTTTTCATTAGAAAACGATTGACATAAATTTTAGAACGCTAACACGAACCGTTCTCGAGATATTGCACATTTTTAAAAAAAATTATCAAAAAGTCATATAAAATAAAAAAAAATATTTCCTATTGAGAAACATGTTCACTTTTCATATGTAATACCATGCGATAAATTGGGTGACATCATTCTCGTGGACCTAGCTCGTTCCATTCATGAAAAAAGATACTTTGAGTAATACTTTTGTATTTGAACGCCAATAGTCATTTATCTGCTGTAAGAATAACTCATTTCTCCGTCCATAGCGCTTGGCGAGATTTTGGCGACATTTTAAATTGTTGGCAAATTAACAAAACTCTCGCCAAATGGATAAAAATGACGCTAAATCAATGAAAATGGCGACTAATTGAAGAAAATTCAATATCTTGGAAAGCATATAAGTATCTACTATAAGAATAACGATTATTTAACTGTAAAAGTAGTAAATTCATTGCATTATATAAGGAAAGTCATGTGTTGCCCACATCAGATTTTTAATTAAGGGTTCCCTAATTATGAGTATAATTAACTAGTATTTTTTCATAGTTGTAGGATAGAGTGCAGAATACAGGAAGATAAAAATAAATTGAAAGGTAAACTAATTTTGAATACGTAGGAATATTCTTTATTGTTTCAGTTCTACTTTGCATTGCTCTCATAATTTATTTCTACAAAATGGACAGTTTAAATAAATATTTTAGGCCTTTCGCCATAGAAATGCTTACAATGCAGGAAAACGTATCTTATCCCAGTGTCACCTGAATGATAGTCTCAAACGATATTGGTGTTTTCTTAACATGAAATTTTAACTCCTTACTTTTACCTCCATGGTTCCAGATCTGACTATTTGATTGTTGCCCTGCTTGTCACCTCGCAGTCCTTTTTTAGCTGTTGTTAAGAGAAGACACTATTTGCAACCTAAGAAAGAGGGCTATAAACTCGCTCGAAGCAACTGTTGTTACTTATTTTCGATACCTGCTTTCTTTAAGGAAGTATCAGAAAGTTATACTCTCAAGTTTTATTTATTGTGATTTGGCTATGTATAATAATACTAGCAGCATACCCGTTCTTCGTACGGAATATACATTATAAAGAAACTTGAAATACACAATCAAGTGCAAATTCCTATAGAATTCTAAATGACATTGTTATTCAAAGTATTTTATTAAAATATTTAAATTAATGCTCCTAAAGTAAGTGGAACTTCTAAAAAATGCTTAGCAAACTTTAGCTTACATTTAGCTATCCTATTACGGCTTTCTTTTGGCTACCCTATTGAACATTTCTCTGTGCAATTTTTTTTTGTTTCTCTTTGATTCAGGATGACGACGTTAGACGATGTTTAACTCTATTAAATACTGTGTGTGTTTTGTTGCTAAATAAAATGTTTAAAAACTTCAAATTAAATATAATTTCATGTAAATATTAATTTTTTGTGTTGCTTTGTGTAAATTAACCCAAAACGAATTTCCTGCTTTGTTACAATACTTTTGTTATATATCGTGTACTATGTCTTGTAGGGAATGCAAAAATGCATTATACAGGGCGTCCCAAAAAGAATGGAACGCGCTTTAATTCTTTACCTGTTGGAGATAAGTGGGCAATGTAAATTGCAAAAATGTTGAAAGTAAGGTAGGAAATAAGACTACGCTAATGAAATAGTCCTCCCATTCATTTTCAAAAAAGTTACACTTTTTAAATTTTTGTACGACCCCCTTAGACAAATTGGGTCAATCAGAATTTTTTTTATTTTTAATGCAACAAAATCATTAAAAAATAACCGCATATCTGTATCTTTAAAATTCAGCGAGTTATATTTAATTGAAAATTGAACATTGTGAATGTGGACCCTTAAGTGGGGAGTCTTAATGATGAATTTCGACCAAAAGCTGCTGTGGCGGCAGAAAACATTGATGCTGTGCAACAAATGATCGCTTTATATCGTTTTGTCACATATGATGGAATTGAGGCATGTTTGAACATTTCAAGGGCCCGAGTGCATTCAATTTTACATGATCATTTAAAAGTAAAAAAGGTATGTACGCGTTGGATTCCACACAATGTTACTCAAGTTCAAAAGAATGCTCGTGTCAATTGGTGCAAGGAAAATCTAAAAAGATTCAACTCTGGTGCCTCAAAACATGTATTTGACATTGCAACAGGTGACGAAAAGTGGATTTATTCCTATGAACTCGAAACAAAACAACAATCTACTGTTTGGGTGTTTCAAAATAAACCAAAGTTGGCTTTGAAACAATCTGCGTGACATAGCATCGCATGCCTACAAGGGCGGGATCTATTTCAGTGGCGTAGCGGCCATAGTGGTAAAAAGCTAAGCCTACCCTGTTTAAAATCTAGTTTAAGGAATTGTTTAAGCATTTGTCCTTTTCTAATTACTTTGCAAATGTGTATATATATATTTTAGAAAATGGTTACACATTCTTTGTTTAAAGTGACAGGTTTCCGGTATCATTAAAACTCGTTTTTTAAAGTATCGTAGGCTTAAATTTTGTAGCTTTCCAGTAACAATAACACGCCAATGAAACCTCCCGATACTTCCGTGGCTGATAAACGCGTGTAACGGGTGCTTTAAAGCTAGCTTTAAAAAAGAGTGGCTATTGCTTCTTTTCCAATGACAATGATTGGATGTGAAGCGTGATATTTCCCAATGGCGTAGGCAGACGTGATGGGGGTGAGAGTGAGAAGTGTAAAAGAAAATTTCTCCGGAAAGGTTAATGGTCAAAAGAGGTTGGGGTCAAAAGAGGGGCTATATTCGCAGAAAATAATAACTTTGTAATTTTAAATAATTTGAGCCATTTTTCACCAATAACTTGACACTCACCTGACTTTAAACAAGATCAGGACGAAGAAATGCACTTATAATGACTGCTATTTAAACTTAGTGAAGTAGACTTTATCTCGGCACCAATATGGCGAAGCATCCGCTTGTGTATTTTAGGAGTTTTAGAAAAAATAAATCTGATTTCGCTTTGGTAATCACCTCTAACATGAGAATATTTTTCTACAAAAGCTATTGATAATGTTTCTAGTAGATTTTTAGCATATTGTAACTATAAGATATTAAGTTTTCATAGTATTTGTCAATAATTAATATACGAAATTGTTTAAGAACATTGTTGATTACAGTGATTTTCAACTAAGCTTGTTACGTACTAAATTCATTTTTCACCTATTTTCAGTGCATTCTTGAATTGTTCAACTTTGTTAGTTCTAGCTCTTTATATTTGCAAAATTGATATATCTTTTCTGTTACTTGGACAGTGCGGACCTGGCCTACCTCTCGGTTTATAGGTTTAGTTCCGCACCCCTGAGGACTTACGGACCCACATGTTTAACGTGATCGTACTTCGCGTGAATACGGCGGCAGTTTTTTGGCAGCGGAGGGAATCGAACCCGGGTCTACCGAGTGCAATTCCCGCGCGCTAACCAGTGGGCTACCGCGCCCCGCAATCTTTTCTGTTACTTTCTAATAATATTCTAATGTATTTCTACTTCAAATTTAATATGGTGGTTGCAAAGGTTGATGTATGTATACAAAGCTGTAACAATTTAAAATCTCGTGTATTTCTTGCACTTTTTGTATTTTTATGTTACATTATATTATTTTACTCATAGAAAAAATAATTTTTATTGAAAGAGCGAATTCAAATATAAATCTCGCATGTAATAATAGCATTATCAAGCGCTCAGTCTCCCAGCCAAAAGTCTGTAAGAAATATGCTATTAATTGTGCCTAAGCCAATATTGTAACATTAGTTATGTTCGTAATGGCAATACCTTTTCTTGTGTTGTCAGAATGGCAATGGTCCTGTGTTGTTTATGGCTATGTTCAGGAGGTCACCCCGGTCGGACAGTTGAGTCAGCATTAGCCAATTAAATTCCCCGAAATGATCCATTTTGGGACGTTTCAATCGCCTCGGTCGTCAATTCTGAACAAGGACCATGTTCAATGTTTATGTAGCCGCGCGTTTGTTTAACATGTTTATGTGAGATGTTACGTGATCTATTTCTTATCGTTTAAATAGATGATTCTGTCTAATATAGTCGTAATGTTTACTATTTACTATAAACACCCACTATCTCTGCTAAAACTAACATGTTATGAATGCCCAGGTTGTTTATCTGCGAAACGGTAAGAAGATGTACTTTCGTTTTCGCAAATGCTTAGAATTATTTTGCTCTATGGTAAATTGCATAAGTAGACTCACTTAGAAGTTATTAAATATTATGGATTATAATCAGAAAACTTTAAAATAAAGAAGAATGGCTGCCATGGCCCACGAATGACAAATTTAGAATTCCTAAATTGTCGAGTGATAATTATCATTCTTGGGCTATTCGTGCCAGAGCAGTTTTAGTTCAGAAGGAATGTTGGGAAGCCATTGATCCTGGTTTTGGATCCGAAATGACGACTGACGAAAAGAAAATGAATAATCGAGCATTAACTTTTCTCTTTCTTTTTGTTGATGATACGTATTTAGATGATATTGAGATGTGCACTACCGCGAGAGAAGCATGAAATGCGCTTGAAGAAATTCATTCCAAATGCAGTTTGTTGTATATTCTACAATAATTGCGGATTTTTTCAACATAAAAATGAAGAACAATGAAGAGATGGAAGATTATCTTGGATGTTTAATCCTTTCGCGATGGTTGCCACGCCCGCGCATGGGCTGCGAACTCACATTCAAGGACGACCTCCACGCATTCGTGGCGGAGAAAACTGTACCCTAAAAGACGGGGGCCACATACGCGCGTTTTTATGTCGAACGTTTTTATTTGTCCACTAGATGGCGTTAGCGTTGGTTAGCGCGCTGGAGTTGCACTCGGTTGGCCCGGGTTCGATTCCAGCCACTGCCAAAACTGCCGCCGTGTTCATGCGGAGTACGATCACGTTAAACATGTGGGTCCGAAAGTCCTTCCGAGAGGTTGGTGGTAGGGGAAGGAGGGTACGGTCCCTGTGGATGCCTCCCCCACTGGGTTCCGGTCTAAATTGGGTGGCACTTCCCGACCGTCCAAACTGTTACCTTACACCTTTCTGGTAGGTCGGACGGTCTGGGTTTCAACAACAACAACTAGATGGCGTTAAATGTCCGTGCGAACAACTCCAATGTATTTTGCATATACTTGACCTTGGCATAGGAAGGATCCAATTAAGCATTTCTCCATTTGGAGTGGTGAAACATGGTTTTGTAATATAAACAATGGTGAATCATAGGAATATAAGAGCGTATTTTTTTTCTTTGGGCTTTAGAGGCAGTGAAATTATTCGTTTATTTCGGATAAAAGAATGGGAGCAACTAACGAGTATTTTGTATTCAGATTTGTATGAAAAATATACATCAAATAGAAAATAAATATTTCTTTTATTCCTGAGAAAAGTAGATTTCTGTGTTGAATAAGTGATTTTTAGTGAATTTTTTTCGAGAGTTAGGCTTAGAACAAAAAATTTGCCGTTCTTTGGGAACAGTTCGGAAGCGAAGCGCTCCGTCCTTTGGGCAGCGGCAGTTCCGGAATGCCGCCGTCGCGAAAGGGTTAATGGATATTCATCGAAAATTAGCCAGCAGTGGTTACCTTTTTAATGATAAAGAAGTTGCATTTGTGATGTTATTGGGTATTCCAAAGACGTATGAAGCCCTAATTCTCAATCTTGAACAAGTTGAAGAAAGTCTAATGACTAAAAAGGTGAAGGCCAGACTTTTGATAGAAGAGAAAAGAATAAATAAATCACCGAGATGAAGAAAAATAAATTGCTGAAGAAACGGATTGCAAGGCTATGCTATGTTTATACAAAAAAGAAGTGGAGCTAAACATAACCATTCAAATCAAGTTAGAAGTGAAAAAACTACTCAGGGATATAAAGTTTTATCCCAAAGAGACTATAACAGAGAAGAAAAACGTGTAAAATGTTTTTGTTGCAGTAAATTTGACCATATTGCAAGAAACTGCCCTGAAGGCTACAACTGTACAGTAAACAGCCATGACATAAATGAACAAAATAGAAAACATGAAGTAAAAAAAGTTGTACATTCAGCATTATCTGAAAAGAATGGAACAGTAGAAAATCCTTTAGTTTGGTATCTGGATAGTGATGCCACACATAACGTCATACCGAATTTTTTTTTCAAGTTTCCGAAAAATGGATGAAATTCAAGTTGAAGGTGTGGGGCATGTTGACATTGAGTTGTGTGAAGCAAATGGTGGATTACATGCTCACATGGACAATGTTTTATATGTACCTGGTTCAGACGGAAACCTTTTATTAGTTGATAGAAGTGAAGAGCTTGGACTTAAAATACAATTTGTAAATAATGAAGCCAGAGTTATCAAGAAAAATGGACAGATCTTACTGACGGCAGAACGCAATGGCAGACTTTATGTAGTTGAAGAACACCGTAAAATAGCAAAGTTTGTAAAACTTATTGACAAATCCTTGTTGCATTGCCCACTGGGACACCTCCATTATAATGCCATAAAACAATTAAGTGGATCACAGCATTGTGCATCGACTGAAGATCTCCAAGAAACGTGTTCTATCTGTATGATGGGAAAAATGAAGAAATGAAGTTTCCCAGAAGGTAATGCTACCAGAGTAAAAAAAGTATTGGAATTGGTCCACTCTGACGTAGTTGGAAAAATAGAACCAACATCAGAGGGTGGATCAAAGTACTTCGTCACTTTTATGGTTGATTACTCTCGATATACAGTTGTGTATTCAATGAAAGCAAAAAGTGATGTCCTTAGTAAATTTGATGAATATAGGCGGATGACTGAAAACCTCCATAAGCGCAAGATAGGAACGCTGAGAAGCTACAATGGCGGATTCTAATTGAGAGCGAGTGGTAGAAACATTTTTCATTAGTTTGAGTGGCAACATCAGTCTTCAGCGCGGATTGTTTCGTTTCGTTTACGTGCCAACGTTTTGAGAATACATCATAATAACCGTGTTTCAAATGTACAAATAATGCTAGTTAACGGCTCTTTGTGAGAAAAGGCGAGTTTTAATTCTTTTATAATATATTGTTTAGATTTAATTATATTTAGTGAAGCATCAAGATTATCTTTGAGACTACTTCAAAGTATATAGCAAAAGAGACATTTATGTCACAATCAAGTGCGTATGCAGGATTTTTTCCATGGGGATGTTAAAATTGATTGCATTCAACATTAAAGATTATTATTAACCTTGAAATATGCATTGTTACAAAGTAAATTTGAATAGGTAGTGTGATCATCACATTTTAAAAATTGGTGTGTATAACACTTTTAAAAATTAGTATGCACCAAATTTTAAAAATTAGTGAGTTCCATCTTTAAAAAATATTCCCCCTTTCATAACAGAATTCTAACCTTCCTGGAGACAATAACTAAATTAACAAGTTGGACATTGATAAACATACCAAATTCAATAATTCAAAGTTTTTCATTTAGGTATAAATTTAAATTCCTTTTATTATTGTACACATGGAAGAAAACACACAGTTGTTGAATGTTTAAATTCCAAAAAGCATTTTTCTTATTTTTTCTCATTGGTTTAAATTAACAATTTTCCAGGGGGGTGCTTTGGCACCCCCTGACCCCACCTAAATATGCCCATGATCACAATAAATAAAACTGTTGCTTGTAAAAAGTAAACTTGCATTACTTCCTTAAAGAAAGCAGGTATACTACTTCAAAAGTATATAGAAAAGGAGATGGATACATTTATGTCCCAACCAGAATTTTTTCCATGGGGCTGCTAAAATTGATTGCATTCAACATTAAAGATTACTATTAACCTTGAAATATGTATTGTTACAAAGTAAATTTGAATAGGTGGTGCGATCATCGCATTTTAAAAATTGGTGTGTATAACACTTTTAAAAATTAGTATGCACCAAATTTTAAAAATTAGTAAGTTCCATCTTTAAAAAATATTCCTCCTTTCATAACATAATTCTAACCTTCCTGGAGACAGAACAACCAAATTAACAAATTGGACATTCATAAACATACCAAATGCAATAATCCTAAGTTTTCCATTTAGATATAAATTTAAATTGCTTTTATTACTGCACACGTGGAAGAAAATGCACAGTTGTTGTTGAATATTTAAATTTCAAAAAGCATTTTTCTTATTTTTTTCTCATTGGCTTTTAATTAAATTAACAATTAGCCAAGGGGGTGCTTTGGCACCCCCATACCCCACCTAAATATGCCCATGGTCACAATAAATAAAACTGTTGCTTGTAAAAAGTAAACTTGCATTACTTTCTTGAAGAAAGCATGTATAATTCACTACAAGTCACTACAACTTTTTTGAGGCCGTTATAACATATAAGCCTCTCTTTCTCAGGCCAAAGTATTGTATTCCCTCGTAGTAACTGCTAAGAACGAACAGTTAGAAGCCAGGTAAAAAGAAATTCGAACATAGCTAGAAATATTCAAAGTGAAAATTCACTAGCAGGCGGTCAGCTTAAAAAAACAGTATAAACATCAAAACTTCATAAAGAGCATGGATTTAGAAGAGAACTGGATGGATAATGCTCCAATTTAGGTGCTGTAAGAAATGGCAGCCCACAGTAGCACACGAAATATCTACCAGTGGATGGAATCCGCGATTTGTCTATAATCGAGTCGCTATCAGTAGTGTAGCGTGAGATTTTTGACTGGGGAGGCAAAAAATTTGGTATTATAAGTGAAATTTATATTGAAATTCTCATTTTCATAAGTTTTATTTCAATAAGTTTTATTTAATTTTACATAAAATTGCAAAGAGTGGATGAAATGTATGAGATTTTAAAATGTTACCAATGTAGATGAATACCTACACGATATAACATTTTAAATGTTTTCTTATTTCTAAATTAGATGAACTGTTACAATTATTTTATTAAATATGAAGTCACGGTCACCCATAGGGGAGGGGGCGCACTATCCCTTGGACATTCAATATAACAAAGGCAAACATGAAGTCAGTCGATGTTGTACATCATGTACTTGAGTTTGTCCCCCCCCCTCCCGGAAAAAGTTTAACAGGCGCCTACGTATAAAGTAGAAATATATTAGAATATTATTAGCAAGTGATAGAAAAAATATATCAGTTTTGTAAATATAAACAGCTAGAACTAACAAAATAAAGTAATTCAAAGGAGTGTACTGAAAATGGGTAAGAACATTGTAGTCAACAATGTCCTTAAACAATTTTGTATATTTTTAATTTACAAATACTATACTTTGAAAACTTAAAAATATCTTAACCACAATATGCTAAAAATCCACTAGAAAATTATCAATGGCTTTTGTTTAACTGAGATTCTCATGTAACATGATTTTTAAAGGGAAATTAAATGTATTCTTTCAAAAACTCCCAAATACGCAAACGGTTGCGTCGCCATTTTGTTGCTGTGACTAAGTCTACTGTACAAACTGCTTAAGTTTAATGGTAGTCATTATTAGCGTGTTTCTTCGTCTTGATATTGTTTAAATTTAGGTGAATGTCATGTTATTCATGGAAAATACCTCATATTTTTTAGTATTACTTTTTTATCACTTTTTTCTGCGAAGATTAATTAATAGAACCATGTTTGACCCAAAAAGGCGAATTCATTAGGCTTGCCCAAGAAATTTTCATTCATAAAACATCATGTTCCGTATCTAATCATTGTCTTGAGTTATGCTGTTTATAAAGAGTTGAAAATGGGGGAAGAAATTGCCACACCTTTCTGGAATCTAGTTTATAGTTCTAGCTTATCAGCCAAGGTGGAGTTTAACAGGTGGGTAGTCCTAATTAATACCAGGATTCTTTCAATGCATTATGAAGGCTAGATGATTTCAGCTTCTAGATAGATATGTGTTTTAATGGGAAAAATACTTTGAAACATCTCATTTTAAGTAAGTAAAGTATAACAGTTTCCTCAAAAAAAGACATATATTCGCAAAGTTATTTTAAAAAATATAATAAATAAATGTATCTTTAAATTATATTTTAAACAAGGGAGACTCAGCTTCTAAGCCTCAATGGACGTTATGCCACTGGACCCTACAGATATATATTTTATTTATTTAATATAATATTTATTTATTTAATAAACTTGCATATTAATTCAAAAGTTAAAATGAAAACAGGTTGATTACATTTTCTTGCAAATTGATGAACAAAATAATAAAAAAAGTTAAAAAATAGCAAAAATACAAAAAACTCTTAATACATTTGAGTAGCTACATTTTGAGGCGAGCCATCCACCTTTGGTCCAGTTAACAGTAGCCGCATCTGCTAGGTACAGCTGCATATTTTAAACATGATATACCTACCTATCACTCGTCTTCTAAATCTATGACAAAGGGTTCCCTCCTCTTCTCACCCACAAAGATGAAGGTAGCTGACATGCCTGCTTTCTTCAAGGAAGTATGGTGAGTTTACATGTATGTCAAACTAGAATTTAGCAAGTAGTATTATTTTCATCTTCTGTTGGAAGATGAAAGTACAGAAATGCAGAAAGAATGTGAGAATGCTGACTTGCAGCCACATGTATGTGATGATTTCTGTGTAAAGAAAGTATAATTTAATGTATTTAGAATTATTGTAAATTTTAAGAACTTGCAGAAAATTTAGAGCCATAAGACGAGTAAATATTTTGAGTAATAAATTTATATGTTATATGGACATATAACTTTTCTATTAACATACAATTTTTCTACTTATCTGAAATTAATGTATTTTTCGCAATTATCGTTTTAATTACATTGTAATGGAATTATCCTGAAACTAGGGCCTCATTGTGGAGCATGACAAAATATTTTAGCGATCTCAATGAATTTTGTTTTTCGTGTTATAATTGGTTAAAAAAGTTTTTAGTGCAATCCAAATTCCAGTTAATTTTTCTGTATTGAATTTTTGCGTGAAGTATTCATAGTTTTCAAGAATTATTGAATAGTTCAATGTCCTGGGAATTCAGATATTTAATAACGATATTTTTTCCTGGTCCTTAGAATATCATTATAGACAGGGTTCACTGTATAAGTGCATATCTGTCATGAAGTTTCATTTAACAATTAAATAACGTAACAATAAAATGCCCTGCACTTCTTGAACATTATGCGGAGCTAAGTGATGAATTGCATTTCAAGGTATATTTCAAACAGCAAGTTATTGAAGATTTTGACTTTTTCAAATGTTGTAGTATTTTCTAAAATGGGAAAAAACGGTGAAAAAGAACATAATATAGCCAGCATTCGATGTCTTTAAAAATGTTTCTTTCCCTGCATGCAAGTATTCAGATAATGCCAAAAGGATCTCATGTCAAAGTTTTTTCTTGCTTAATCTCGATAACTGCAATGATTGAGATGATTTTCTATATTTTTAAAAAGTAGCTTAAGAAGTTAGACTATAAAATAACAAGATCGTTCTCATCTATGACAATTACACTGTCTATCATTGTGTGCTGGAATTGAAATCTGTTAAATTTGAATTCATACCGAAATAAACTATATCAAAATTGTAGCTTTTGTACCAGGGTGTAATACAAAGTTTTAAAGTGGAATATTGGCATCAAGTTGTAGGAATAGGTATAGCTGAAGATGAAATTGAAGTTTATTTACCACTTTCAGTGTCTTTTAAAGAAGCATAATCTTCAACGAATATTGTATGAACATTTATCGAATCCAGACCAGAAATAGCTTTTCTGAAACTTTTCAAGCAATTATGCACCTGCATGGGCTATTTAGGGAGGGTTAGGGGTGCCCAAACACCTTCTCCTGGAAATTTAAATTCTTATCTAAAATGTATGAGCACCGAGAACTTTTATATCAAGATTGGAAAGGGATGGATTAAAAACAGATTTTATGTGTAAAGTCTCCAAATTTTCAGATGGGTATATTTAATTAAGGATCTTTTAACAGATGGCAGAACATTCTGCAGATGTAAGCTATTACCTACCAAAATTTGGTAGGGGAGAGTAGTGAGGTATGGGACAGTGGTTATTTCCCCTCCATTTATATTATTTGGTCTTGCCCAATTATCACCCTAGGTGGAGCTGTAGTGACCTCAGTTTCAGTTGTAATTTCTGCCTGATCTGCTGTGTTCTATTCCTATTATAAAAGAAAAACATATTTCACTGCTTAAAAGTAAGTAGATATCTAATTTTTCGCATGATTACTGTAATCTAATAACTTGTTTGAACTACTGTGTTAAAAATATATGGCGAACTAACACAAATAGTGTTTATAATACAACACTTAAACTAAGCCTAACTTCAGTATGGTTTTTCTAGTAAATGTTTTATTATGTGGGAAGGCATGTGAGAGGAATGGGACATGGTAGCGAAGAGAGGCATGAGACACTGTCCCAGGTATGGGACACTATCCCATCCCTCCCCTTCTCATGTTTTGATAACACAATTTTTTTTTCGAAATTAAAAGCATAACTTTCTTTTTCAATGTAACAAAATTCTTATGGAAGTGTTAATTTAAAAGTGCATAAGCCACAAGGTGGAAAAATTATAATAAGAAAATTTACTCGAGTATTTTCAAATCACACGAGTTCAAAAATGCATGCTTTACACTTTCATATGAAACTAGTATTAGCATACAAAAACATTATATTAAACTATCAAAGCATTATAAAGCAAAACAAAAGCATAATAAAACATATGTGCTAGTTATTTTGCTTTACATATAATGTTAATTTAGACCAAATTTCAAACTACTGGAAATTTTTATAATTCAGAGTTAGAAATAAACCGATTGTAGTGCTTAAATCCGATAATAAATCCTAGTGCTTAAATAGTGCTGCTGATTGTAGTGCTTAATTTTTTCTCTTTAGGAACATGCCATGCAAATGGAAGAAGAAAGACACAGAGCTGGAAACGCCATTAAACAGCAGAATACTTCAAGCTGTAGAAATGATCGCTAATGAAAACAAAAGCATTCAAGATGTGGCTCAAATTATGAATATTTCCAAATCAGTACTGGTTCGACATGTGCAGAAATATAGAATTGCCATAAATAAAGATGACATAGTCCTTAAGAAAAACTTGCTATGTGGAATGGTTTTTACCTTAGAGCACGAAAAAAATGCTCAGTGACTACCTTTACGTGCAAGTAAAATGCATTATGGCCTTGTACGCATTCAAGTTTGTTCATTAGTTTACCGATATGTTAAAGCGTTGAATTTAAAATGCCTAGAGTTATGGCAAATCAAGCAATCAGCTGGATTTAGATGGTTTTTGGGCTTCATGGAATGACATCAAGAATTGTCGCTTAGATCACCAGAAGCTACAAGCTTAGAACGTGCCACTAGTTGTAATAAATTCAATCTCAATACCTTCATCAACAATTTAAAATGTTAAAAGGATCAGTATAAATTGCCCCCAGAACGTATATATATAATTGCGATGAAACTGGAGTTTCGAATGTGCATAATCCACCAAAAGTTATAGTGGCACGAGGAAACAAGCAAGTTGGTCAAACAACATCATCTGAACGTGGGGAGCTTATTACAGTATTATTCACTGTAAATGTGTTAGGAAATGCAGTGCCACCAGTATTTATTTTCCCAAGAGTAGGGTTCAAGGATTTTTTTCTTAATGAGGCTCCTGCTGGAAGTCTGGGTTTGGCAAATAAAAGTGGGTGGATGTTCTGTGAATTATTTCTACTTGCATTAAAGCACATCATAAAATATACAAATTGCTCCAAAGAAACCCCTATTTTACTACTGCTTGATAACAATGAAAGCCATGTCAGCATTCATGTCATTAATAAAGCCTGGGAAAATGGGGTCTGCATGTTAAATATTCTTCCATACTGCAGTCATAGATTGCAACCTCTTGATTTATCAGTTTTTGCCCCATTCACAGCCAAATATAATGCAGTGTGCAATAATTGGCTTATAAACAATCCCGATAAGACTATTAACATTTATGCTGTTGGAAAACTTGTTGGCAATGCATACATATCTGCAGTAACACAGAAGAACATAATATCAGGATTTAAAAAACCTGGCATATGATCATTTAACAGCCAACCATTCACAGATGAAGAGTATTTAATGTCATCAGTCACTGATTGCCCTGACCCTTCTACTAATGACTGTAAATCCGATGAACCTTCTTCCAATAAATGTGCACCTGGTGTATCTCTCATAGATGCTAATAAGGTCATCAGCCTTGAAACTCAGACTGATATTTCTTGTGAGACACCTAAACAAAATTCTGCTGCTAAGTTACTGAAACTCCTTGCTCATCACTATCATCACCATGTCTGTTGTCTCTTTGAAATACTACTCCAATCAGTCCTGTAGACATTCGACCATATCCGAAAGCAGAAAAGCGTAAGGTATGGGAAAGTCAAAGGGGAAGAAAGAAGGGCAGAACAAAAATTCTAACAGATACACCTGAGGAAGAAGCCATTGAAAAGGAAATTGCCGAAAAACTAATGAGGAAAGTTGAGATATGCAAGCATAAAAAATTAGCCCCCAAACAAAAGAAACTGAAAAAGAAATCATTTAACCAGATGCCGAAACTTTAAGTGATGAGCAACATAGTGAAATGTCATCATCTGAAACAGATGTGGATGTGTCACCTCGCAGTATTTTTGAAAATTATGATTTTTTCGCGAAGGAAATTGACTGGTCAACAGGTTCTGTTAACATTGGAATAAATGATTTTTTACCGGTGAAATTTTGTACAAAGAAATTAGTACTGCACTACATAGGCAGGGTTGAGGCCATAGACACCAATTTTGGATTTAATTTGCAGTTCATGCAAAAGAAAGATGAAAACTGGAAGTTTTACTTTCCATAGCAAGTCGACATAAGTTTTGTGGATAAAACTGATGTACTGTTTAAACTTCCTGCTCCACAAATAGTTGGTGAGACTGAATGTGCACAAGTTTACACATTAAGTTTGCAAACAAGACCTAATGAACATTATAGGCAGATATATCAATTTCAAATGAAAATAATGTCTTTTATAACATCTGTCCGATACCTCCTAACACATATCCTGTACCACCATACTAGATGGGAGGTCTGGGACATTTTTCAAAGAATAATAAAGTATTTTATTTTGTGTTTTTTTCTGAAAATTGTCCTTCTTAAATTTTCGGACATGATGCTGAATGTGTATCACTATATTATGATAGCTTTCCTGTAGAAAATAATGCTTAAAAATTTTTTTGTTTTAAAAGTGTCCCATACCTCACTACTCTCCCCTAGTTGTTCAAGCTAGATTGGATCTTGTGTTTTCATGATCAAAAAGTAAATTTTTTTTTGTTCCTATTTGTAAGCTTTTTGTAGATTATTTTGTTTAAACATAATTAGCTACATAACTACTATTTTATTATTATATCAAATCAATAATTAATTAAAGTTATATGAAATCAAAATCACTACGAAGGGAGGCTTGACCCATCATATGTAAGGGAGGCTTGACCCATGGTTTAAACCTTCCTTCTATGATTATAATAAATTTATATGAGTATTAAATATATGTTTAGTTATTTTTAAGGAATATTTACATAATTTTAACAATTTAACTCATGAACAACATCTAATTTATGGATCAAATATTATTTGACAATGAAATGTGCATATATTGTTTATAAGATATTCTTTGGTGGCTATGATTTCAAAACTATATTTAGAAAAATACAAGCTAACTTTAATTTAAATGCATCCATAGATAAATACTATAATTTGAAAAACACCACTTCATAGTAGAAACCTCACCCAAAAGTACAATAAACAATAACCTCTTCCTAAAAGAGTTATGAAATCATCAAATCTCAAAATAGTTTGTGGCCCCATAAGACCAAAGCTGTAATTTTAGGTCTGTGGTACCTTGCTGAAAGAACCTGAATTAGGGTTAGGTTTTCAGATTTTCGCTATGTGACCAATAAACAAACAGACACACTCATTATGTTAAAATATTTTGCCTTATGTATTTAACTGGAATCTACACCTTGTATTCAAACTGTTTGTGACTCTTGTGACAGGAGATCAGAGAATTACCATTTCAGTCAGTAGAGCAAAGAAAAACATGTGTTGAATTTCTTTATGTGCAACTGTGAAACAAATTTTTAGGTTAGAAAACCTTTGAATTTTAAAGTAGAAAATTTGATAATGTAAACGTTTTCCTTTGGGAAAAGAAATCCAAAGAAAAATTTTACATTTTACTCGTGCTGGAAATTCCTAATACCGATCTACAACTTGCAAAACTATGACTGTGTGGATTTTCTTTCTTCCATTAAATTCTATGGTCACTTTTATTTAATACCATCTGGAATTTTTATATATATTTGTGCACTTATTATTTTATATGCCCAGAGACGGAAGATGTATCTGTCACATCAGCGAAGCTTATTTTAAAGTTCACGAATCCAATATCAGTAAGAGGAACTACACAAGTTGCATCAAGAATTTATTTTGATTTTTTTTACTATAAGTGCTGTTAACTGTTCAATTCTTAAAGCTAGTCCTATCTATTTTAGCCAGGGTTGCATAAAAGCCGGCTAAAATTAATAAAAGCCACACCGGTGGCTTTTATTGGTTTTAATCGGCTTTTTTTGGCCAAAATTGGCTTTTTAAAAAAAAAAAAAACAACGTGAAGGATTTTAATTTTACATTACACATTTTTAAGTGCTCTTTAACTAATTTTAAAGGGATTTCATTGGGTTAGAATTTAATAAAGAACTTTATTTCTCAATGAAAACATTAATATTGGAATACCTACTAGTGATTTGTTGGTTGCAAAAAAGCCAGCTAAATCTTAAAAAGGTATACCAGCAGCTTTACTTGGTTTACATTGGCCTTTAACACATTTTTTTAAAAATGTTATGCTTTAAATAATGAAATATTTTATTTTCGATAATAGTTGCTTAGTGATATATTTTACTAGTTAACTAATTTTAAGGACTTTATTGATATGTAAGTCTTATTTTTACTCATAAATATTTAAAATCATGCATTTGTCATTTAATAAAAAACACTATTTATCACTATTGAAAACAGTATTGGGAATAACATATGCATGAACAACTCTTTTGAATAGCATCAAGCTTTTCAAAAATTTATTTTAACAAGTTTTAATTTGAGAACCTTTTTTGATTGCTCACTCTTTTGTTCTGAACTTAGATGCACCAAAATTTTTTCTAATATTATCTCCTTCTAAGTTCCTTTTTCAAACATTGAACATTCTATGATTTAATCCCAACCCCAAATCTTTACAGCCAATTAAAACTAAAACAAAACATCACACTGAAATGAAATGAAAAAAGAAGCACTCTTGCTTATAAACTGAAGTGAAATAAAGTTAAGAACATGTGTTTAGTTTTGGTTTAGATCAAAGTGATGTAGTGCTTGAGCTAGCTAGCTAGTTGGTTAATTATAAAGAAGTTTTTTTATAAAGAATGATTTGTCTGTTTAATTAATTATAGTCTTTAAAATGTGTGGTATATGTAATGTAGAGCTATGCATTATGTAACAGAGGCTTTCAAAACACCATCTTGGTGTCTAATTTAATGCATTCTCCTCACTGTATATATATTTCTCTTTTAGACATATTGCCATCAGAGTATTTTTCTAGTGGTCATAAAATCTTGTGTACTTGGTAATATTTAATAGAAGTTTATAAACATTTTAGTAAAAAACATTTAGGAGTGCATCAAAGATAAAGTAATGCAAATTTAATGTAAATTGGCTGTAAACCACCCTTTTTTTAATAAAAGCCGACTTTTTTTTAAGCAGTTAAAACCAAAAAGGCCCTGGCTAAAATCTGGCAACTCTGATTTTAGCATTTACTTAGATTAAAACAAGTGGGTCAAACCTCGCACATATGGAGCCTATGGTTATGACCATAAATTGCTCTTTTTTAAAATCATCTATTTTTCTATTTTGGTGTAAAACATACTTTAGTTATACTTTTATTTTGATAATAAAATGTATGGTCTTTAAAAAAATGTATTAATGCATGTCTGTGGGTGTAAAACTTTTTTTTTTTAAATTAGATTTGTAAAAAGTAGATCAACCCTCCCCAGTCTCCTCTATATAAAATTAGAAAATTTCGCACAATGCCCAAGATGTGTTAAAGTTATTTTTGATTAATGTAAAAAATAATTAATTTTTAATCAAATTAAGGAAATTTATGACACATGAATCTTGTAACATAGCATCTTTGCAACTGTTATTCATTGTGATACCTGAATAAGATGAAAGAAATTAAAAAAGTAAACATGTGCATCCGTTCAGCTCAATGTTCCTTCGTGTGCTCCAGTGTTCCATATGTGTTTGTTTAATTTTTCTTTTCACTAAGATGAGGCAAAAAAAGAAAGGGTAATGTTTTTTCAGCACCTTTCTTACTCGGTGACTAAAATATTGGCAGTGGCTCCAGTCCGATGGAGCCGAAATGATTTTGCGGGAAAAACATATTTGTGTTCTGTCTTAAAATATCTTCAAATTATTTTAGAACCACTCTCTTTGTTCAACCATGTAAAACATTCTCTTAAATTATTTTATAATTTTATTTTTGTTTTTCCACAGATTCAAGTTCTACCAACCATATTGACCCCAACTCCACTGAAATGCAGTGAAGCATCATGCTATTTTAGCATACTCCTTCCATGCAATTAAAACTTCCTCAAGCGTAAATATTTTTAGAGTAGTTATTTGAAAAGACATTGAAGATGTCTGAATATGAGGAGGAAGAACCTGTTGATGTCACATCAGGTCATATATCCGTAGAATGGATTATCGAGAATTACGCCACAAAAGCAGCAGACAGTGATTATTGCATAAATAGCGAAAACATTGGACTCCATGATGATTGGTTCATTAGAATTTGTGCACTTCAGAGTGATGATGATACAAATGAATATTTGGATTGGATGTCTTTGCATCTCAACAATCGCCGTGGAGAGAGGTACCACAAAGTTGCTGTCAAAACAATAATGGGGATAAAAAAGAAAGACAAATCTGTATACAAGACATTCCATTTTGAGCATGTATTTTCAGAGGAAGAAGAAAAAGGATGTGATCAATTTTTGAAAAATTCTGTACTCAAGTTGCCAAATGATATCCTGACCCCGGATGGTTCGCTAATCGTATTTTGTGATATTCGTCTTCTGAGCAGCATTTCCGAGGAAAGGGGCTGTCAAACTATAACTATGGAAGGTAATGGTTTTCCTATATTTTCATATTACCTATCATAATTTTTAAAGAAAAGCCAGTGTTTAACAGAGAATTTTAAGGTAGGAGAATCTAGTGGTTAGCGTTTGGGGATTGAACTCAAGTGACCCCAAGTTCAATTCCCGGATCTGCCCAAAATGTCCCCATCTTCATGCATAGTACGAGCACATTAAATATGTGGGTCAATAAGTCATTAAATATGTGGATCAATAATCCTGAAGATTGTGGTGAGGAAAGAAGGGCACGGTCTCTGGATGCCGTCCCAGCTGAATTTCGGTTTAAATTGGGTGGTATTTCCCAGCTGTTCAAACAGATACCTAACACCTTTGGGTAGGTGGGACAGTCTAGGACGAAAAAGAAAGGATAATTTTGCACCATGGGCCACGTTTACAATGCAGGTGTAGGTTTACACATAGTTGTCCGAATTTCATTTAACCCATAAGTGTCTCCAAGCAACCACAGATAGTCTTCGATATAGAAAGAGATTTATAGTTACTATTAAAACATGTCAGCGTGTACACCTCTTTTTTTTTAGAATTCTGAATTTAATCACTGTCTGTATTAAATTGGGTTTGATGACTCAGAGGCATGCCCAGCCTATTTGAAAATTAAACAAGAAAGATCAATCATGCATAAAGCATTGATTATGAAACACTTTCCAACTTCAATGTAGTTTTATTTAAAAATCTCTAAAATGCGATACATAACATTCCTGGGTAATATTTTTATAATTATCACAATACTACATTAATTTATTATATTTGAAAACGTAAAAGTTCATCGAAAAAAATGAACTTCTTTCAAATGACGGCATTGAAATCTAAATTGCCTGGTTTGAACATCTCTAATATGCGACGCATTCCTCAGTAATATTTTAAAAATTATTATAATACTACAATAATTTATTATATTTGAAAACTTCATCGGAAACAAATCAAATTTATTCAAATGACGTCATCGATATATAACACGCCTGGCTCTCTCTATGAAAGCAGCATTTCATCTATAAACTTTTTTCCATTCATTTCATTCATCACAATACTATAATAATTTGTTATTTAGAAACTTAAGACTATGGAGGTACAAGTAATTAAACTCTATGCTTAAAATTTCATCGCAAGCAATTTCATTGCTTCTCTGCGTAAAATCAATGAATGTTTCATTCATATCAGCTATATTGCAGACTCCATGAGCTAAATAATTTTGCGTTGAAGAAATGCAGCAATTCTTATGTAACTCATTCTACATATTTTGCTGTTTACATTTCCCATAAGTGAAAACTAGGCTTTGTTGTAGAAATAACCAAAGTTGGATGATCATTTAAACTCAAATATATTGTAATTGTGTTGTTTCAGTATGTAGATGCACAGAATTTAAGCAGAAATAAAGCGGTTTTAGGACGGATACAACACTATATATGAATTAGAAAGAACTTTAAAAATTACGATTTTGACACAAGATGGATGCCATATTTTATTTTGAAGTGGTTCACGTGATTTCTTCATATAAAAGGATTAATTATTATTTTAATTTTTATTTAAAAAATTACTGAATATATTTTGCTGAAATTTTTTTTATATATTTTATGGGATAATTTGAATATTTCCTAAAACTTTCGAAGGTATTTGTGAATTCTAAATCCGCTTAAAAAGTGTTTGAAAAATTAGGTCCTATAGGGTTCAATGTATTTCATTTTTTTAACCCGAGTTCAATTCAAAACTAATTGGGTGATATTCATTTATATTACCATAGGTTCCACAGACCGCCTGAACAACATACTAAAATTCCATTTTGATAAAGTCATTTTTACGGCAGTTATCGTGCTAACGGTCTTACTGACTGACTGAATGAAAGAATGAATGAAGTCAAACACTTTTCAACTATGTTGTAAAGTGTTAAGAAGGTTAGATTTTTATTTTTCAAATAACAATGGCAATCAGCTGGAAAAGTCTTCCGTAAAGACTCCCCTCCCCCCTCCTTCCATATTCGTAAATATTGGTGTATCGTCATCTCCTGGAAGCCACAAATCAAGAATAGATCGTCATTTTCGAGCTTGAAATTATATATAAAAATCTGATATGGGTAGCACATGACTTTTCCTGCAGACTCAAATTCATTTTCTCTTTATTTCATTACTAATTCATTAAATTAAGTTTAATTGTACTAAATAACATGTATAATTAATTGAAATTGCACTGGATTTACACTTTTAACGTAGTTTTCGTTTTTACTTTCCTTGCATTACATAGTAATGTACAGGGAAAGTATTGGAATCATGCCGAAAATCGCAACTCGAGTTTTCGACGGATCTACATGTTTCGAGACCTCTAGAATACGAAAAAACTATTTTTAGCGTGACGTCTGTGTGTGTGTCTGTGAGTCTGTGTCTGTCTGTCTGTGTGTATGTCTGTGCAGATATTGTATCCACTCTAACTAAAAAACTAATGGACCGAATTTCATAAAATTTGGTAGGTACGTCACTTGTGGGCGAGTCTGGTGCTGATTAATTTTAGGTACGATTCGGGATAAAAGAACCCGCCTTTTTTTGCGAAATGGTCCGCAAAAGCTTGTATCTACTCTAGCAGAAAAACTAATGGACCGAATTTCACAAAATTCGGTAGATAAGTTACCTGTGGGATAATCTGGTGCTGATTAGATTTTGGTATGATTCGGAAAAGAATAACCTGCCTTTTCTTTGAAAAATGGCCCGCAAAAATCGCCAAAATCTAAAATAAAACACTATGTATGCTCAAATATATCCATTAAATACTTGTTTAATACGTAATTTTTGACGAAGAAAAGAATAAAACCAACTCCATTACACTAGGACTAACCGTTCTCGAGATATTTGAGATAGTTTAGTTTTTCATATTTTCTCTGCGCCACATTTGAAAAGAAGTCCAGTTATCAAATGAGAACGAAAATTTAATTAAAAGTGAATTAAATATAATTAAAATAAAGAGAACGTGAAATAAGTCTGCAGGGAAATTTATGTGCTGCCCATATCAGATTTTCTCGTTTTCATTTGGTTACTGGACTTATTCTCAAAACAGCCATAGCAAAAATGTGAAAAACTAATATATCTCGAATACGGCTAGTTCTAGAGTAATAGGGTTAGTCCTATTCTTTTCATCGTCAAAAATTACATGTAAAACAAGCATTTAATTAATGCATTTCAGCATATGTAGTACTGTTTTTCTGAATTCTGTCGAAATCTTATCAGCACTAAGGAAACCTATAAGTGACATATCTACCAAATTTTGTGAAATTTGGTTAATTAGTTTTTGAGTTAGAGTGGATACATACATTGCACATACAGACACACACAGACGTCACGCTACAAATAGTGTTTTCGTATTCTAGAGGTCTCGAAACGTGTAGATCTGTCGAATACTCGAGTTGCGATTTTTGGTATGATTCCAATACTCCCTATACATTACTATGTATTGCAGGGAAATTAAAAATATAGTAACAAACCTTAATTCCATTTTATTATTGTAAAGTTTCATTTTAAAGATCAACCGTCCAGGGTTGCAGCCACACGTCTATGAACCAGGAGATTACTTAATGCCTGTTTTTGAAACACGCCAAAGTCATGACTGTCATAGACCTGGTAACCTGAATGCGAGTTTTGTATTGTATTACTTTCCTTATATACTTAGTATAATGTATATTACTTTCCTTATATACATAGTATAAGGTATATTACTTTCCTTATTTACATAGTATGATGTGTATTACTTTCCTTATATACCTGTACATAGTATAATGTATAAGGAAAGTATTGTGATGGGGTCGAAAATTCGAATTCGAGTTTTCGACGGGAGAGCACGTTTTAAGCATCCATGATCACGAATCGAACATTTTTGAGGTGATGTGTGTGTGTGTCTGTGGAGACGATATCTCACGAACGAATGGAGCGATTCGAATGAAATTTGGTACAAAAATTACAATCTGTGATTACTGGAAGCCTAATGTTAACACAATCGAATGTTCAGAATTCACCTAAATTTTTGAGTGAAATTTTGAAAAAATCATCAAAAAATCAAAACCTTTAATAAAGTTACACAAATAGACATTTCTTATGTAATTTTTCCTTAGAAAACGATTGACATAAACTTTAGAACGCTAGCATGAACCTTTCTCTAGATACTGCACATTTTTCAAATAAATTTATCAAAAAATCCCATAAATTAAAGACAGGTATTAACTGTTGAGAACCATGTTCACTTTTCATATGTAATATCATGCAGTAAATTTGGTGATATCATTCTTGTGGATGTAGCTCGTTCCATCCATGAGAAAAGATACTTTGAGTAATACATTTGTATTTGAACACCAATAGTCATTTTTCTGCTATAAGAATAACTGATTTCTCCGTCCGTAACGTTTGACGAGATTTTGGCGGACTTTTTTTAATGTTGCCAATTTAACTGAAATCTCGCCAAATGGATAAAAATGACGCTAAATCAATGAAAATGACGACTAATAGATGAAAATTTAATATCTTGGAAAAATATGTTTTTTTTACTGTAAAAGTAGTAAATTCATTGCATTATATAAGGAAATTCATGTGCTGCCCTCATCGGATTTTTTTTCTTATGTTTTTTCTTTATAAATTTCTGTTGTTTTACATACTTTGTAAATATCACCGGCCATTCATCAAGCTGCTCTAAGTCCTTGGACGAGCCGAATGGTCTGGGCTTTCGACATACTTTGTAAATATCTATCTAATTGATCGTGAAATTGGATGGGTTGAGTGTCTAGCTAATGGCAGTGCATTAAGATTTCTTTTCCATATTCTCTCTTAAGAAATTATAATGTGTGATTTTAATTGTACTTTATTTTATCTTTCTAGATACCTTAATTCAAAACTATAAGGATCTATTTCTTACTGGGAGTCATAGTGACATTGTATTCAAAGTTCAGCACAAAGAATTTCGAGCCCATAGATCAATTCTCGCAGCTCGATCTCCAGTATTTGCTTCTATGTTCAAGCATGACACATTTGAGAAACACAGCGGTATAGTGGACATCACTGACTGTGATCCACATTCTTTTAAAGAATTTCTAGCCTTCTTGTACGCCGGAGAATTTGATGGAATTTCATCAAACAATGTATTCGGCTTGTACAAAACTGCAGACAAGTACGACATGAAGGTGTTGAAGGAAAAATGCGTTGTGTTTATGGCCCAGGACTTGTCTGTTGCTTCGTTCTGTGATGTTGTTGTCCTAGCTGTGCGGTACAACGAATCGGAATTATTGAAGACTGCTACTAATTATTTCATTGATAATGTAAAGCTAATTCTTCCAACTAAGGATTGGCAAATTTTTCTCGTGGAAAATTCAATATTTGCAAATGAACTTTTTATAAAAGTGGTGAATAAAGAATAACATTTCTTATCCATGCTGGGTTTATGCATAGCTACATTCATTCACTGCGTAAGCAATTTACATATGAGTTAGAGTGAAAATGAAAATAATCGCTTAATTTTTATAAAAAAGGAGTAACTAACACTATAAGTACAGTTAGCAAACTGTTAGTTCCTCTTTCAGAGACAAATGTTACATTCATGAGAATATGTTTAATACTAGCTGAATATATGTATTTGCTATACATAGAGATGTGGATTTTCCTAAAAGTTTTAAGGGAGAATTTTGATCTCAATCTTAAATATTACATTTAAGCTAGAATAATATGTCCAGTGGCTTTTAAAAATATTTGTTCTTGCATTAGAGCTACAGTCGTATACATATTAAATACTATGATTAAAAAGTCTGATGTTGGCAGTACATGGCTTTCCCTGCAGACTCAAATTAATTTTTCTTTATTTCTTTAATAATTCATTAAATTGAGTTTAATTGCACAAAATAACACTAAATTTGCATTTTTAATTCATTTTCTGGTTTTATTTGGTAATTGGATATTTTCTCAAAAGCGGCATAACTAAATGAGAAAAATCTCAAATATCTCGAGAACGGTTAGTTATAGAGTTGTTCTTATTCTTTTCCTCATCAAAAATTACGCATAAAACAAGCATTTAATTGATATATCTGAACACAGCTTTTTTTTAGAGTTTGGCGATTTTTGAGGGCCATTTCTTAAAAAAAGACTTGTTTTTTTCCGAATAATACCAAAATCTAATCAGCACCACAGTATCCCACAAGTAACTTGTCTACAAAATTTTGTGAAATTTGGTCAATTAGTATTTTAGCTAGAGTGGATACATGAAATTTTTATGGGCCATTTCCAAATAAAGGCTAGTTCTGTTTTTACAAATCGTACCAAAAACTAATCAGCACCAGGGTCATACGCAAGTGACTTACCTACCAAATTTTATGAAATTCAGTCCATTAGTTTTTGAGTTAGAGTGGATACATACATTGCACAGACAGACAGACACACACACACACACACAGACGTCACGCTAAAAATAGTTTTTTCGTATTCTACAGGTCTCGAAACGTGTAGATCCGTCGAAAACTCGAGTTGTGATTTTCGGTATGATTCCATTACGTTCCCTATCCAATACCATGTATTGCAGGGAAAGTAAAAATCTGATGTGCGCAGCACATAACTTTCCCTGCAAACTTATTTGAGAAAGACAGCGCTATAGTGGACATCACTGATTGTGATCCACATTCTTTTAAAGCATTTCTAGTCTTCTTGTACGCCGGAGAAGTTGATGGAATTTCATCGAACAATGTATTCGGCTTGTACAAAACAGCAGACAAATACGACATAAAGGTGTTGCAGGAAGAATGCATTTTGTTTATGGCCGAGGACTTGTCGGTTTCTTCGTTATGTGATGATGTTCTCTTAGCCGTGAGGCACAATGAATCAGAATTATTGAAGACTGCTGCTAATTATTTCATTGATAATGCAAAGCGAATTCTTCCAATTAAGGATTATGAAATTCTTTTGTCATGGATAATTCAATATTTGCAAATGAACTTTTTATAAAATTGGTGAATAAAGAATAATATTTCTTTTTATGCTGGGTTATAGTTACATTCATTGCATAAGCAACTCATACGGGTTTGAATAAGAATTAAGATGAAAATTGTCACCTATATTGTCTATGAAAAAAGTAACGAGCAGTACAAGTACAGTTAATGAAATCTTAGTTCTTCTTTCAAAGACAAATGTTACATTTATGAAAATATATTTAACACTAGCCGAAAAAACAGATCTGCTACATACAATGGTATAATAGCTGTGGCCCGAACTGCGGGTATATAGGTTGGCTGTGGTTGTACATAATCAGTATCTGCTCTCTATGCCAGTATACAAGTATAAGCCAGTACACTCAAACCTGCTTTTGTGCGGTGGATAGGGACCGCTTAAAAGAAAACGCATAAAAAAAAAATCTCACAAAACTTCACGAGTAGCTATAAAAAATAGTTTTCGCAACACAATTAAAAAGTATTTTTTTTATGCGGTGAATAGGGACCGCATAAAAAAAGTCTCAAGTAGAAAATAACTCAAAACCGTACGAAATAACTAGGAATTGCTTTTTTAAATGAAATCAAGACACGAGGCTTGACAGCTACTTGGAATCTCGCCAAACCTTTTGGAATCTGATTTAGAAAATACACATGCGAACATTTTTAAATATTTTATTTACATATGTACTTATTTTACACATACAAAACCTTTCAAAACGTATAACCATTATCCTTCGTAGTCTGACAATAGGAATATGAAAGCACTTTGAAGGACGTCAATTAATATTAGATTTAAAAATTAAAACACATGTAATATTCTTTTTTATTAAATCACTTTATTTAGCGGACTTGTCACTTGCGCAGATTAGAAACGAATAAAAAAAAGCAACGCTTTGCTCCCTTCAAGTAAACTTCTTCTACCTAGTCGTTAAAACAAACAAAACAAAGCATGAGACTAGTCGCCAACTATCTCTTTAGCAAAAAACCAACTCAGCGACCTAACGAGACACGCAGTCTGTTTCAGGAGAACCCGAACTAACACCATGCAGATGTCCTTCAATGTTTATTTGCGATTAGTGCATTTTTGCTTTGCTACGCAAGAATTCCATCGCAATATGCTATTGCACATTTCATTTATTTACATGAAAATTCTTGTGCGTTCAACAATTAAATTATGCGATTATAGAATTCAATACATATGTAATGTAATTGGCTGACGCAATACTTATGTGATGAAATACATATCAAAAATCGAAAAGACTAAATGGCCGATCAAGCCTACTAATTTTTTTTTATTGATAACTTCGTCAATTATGTTCCAATTTGATTGAAATTTTCATATACCGCACAAAAAAAGAGCGCACAAAAACAGGTTTGAGTGTATACCTGTAGATACGGGCATAATCCGCTAGCTTCATCATTTTGCTCAAAAATGCTTTACTTATAAATCTACATTCATTCAAATCCGTTTAGTTTCCTTTCTTGATACCCTAATTTCCTTTTAAAACAAAATGTTACGAATGTAAAACACCACAGCAATTCCCTCAAAGCAACAGGGAATATCAAGAAAATTGAGCTTAATTTTGCAAAATATGGAATTTTCATCAATTAGGAGTCATTTTTAACAATTTAGTGTCATTTTATTAATTGACATTTTCGCTCATTTAGCGATATTTTGATTCATTTGGCGACATTTAAAAAAGTCGCTGAGTGGAACAGTTGGGCTGACAGACAAACACTACCGAAACTATGCAGTACTATCTCCTAACAAAACACATTTAAGTGATTAAGCGTCATTTTTATTAATTTGGCTATATTTTCAACAATTTCGGAACATTAAAGAAAGTCTCCAAGTTGGCGATATACCGCCAAATATTTCGCCAAGCGTTACAGAGACGGACAGACTGAGAAATAGGCTTAGTGAATAGCTTGTGATTTTTTTTTCTGGAAATCTTGCAAGATGGATACATTTGATAACATCTATATAATAAAAGGCAATGTCTGTGTGTGTGTCTGTCTGTCTTATACACTATACGTTTCGCGACCGCGCGTCGGAGAGCTACGAAATTTGGCAATCGGAGACCCGGGGGGGTGGGAAGGGGACACGTGAAAACCGATTTTTAAAATTTTAATTTTTTTTTTATTTATTTAATGTTTTATGCAATTTCGACCGTTTTTTGCCATTTTTGCCCTTTTTCTCCACGATCCAGACGTCGTAAAAAAAAACAAATCACACCATCGGAAAGAGCAGACAATTGCGAGTAAAAATATATCAATTTCAAATCTGAATTTCGATTTCTAATATTTTTTAAAGATTTTAAAACAAAAGTCACTTTTGGCTCAAAAAAACGATTTTTGGTTTTTAAATTCTCATATAGTAAAAAGTACTCATAATTTCGACTAATAATTTACATTTTTAGAAAGCTGAAATATCTGGCATTCTTACAAGTCTAATCTGGTCCAGAAATATTAAAAATTGCCTTCAGGATCGCAATTTTAAAGACGTCATGATTTTAAATTTCTCGGCATCGGCTCAGTTCTTCAACGGCATTTCCCCCCCATCTGCAGTAGTTTCTTCACCGTCTCCATGGAGACCGCGCTTTCGGTTTTAAATGAATTGAGAGCCGAGCATAAGTGTTGTATACATCGGGCGAAATGATATTTTAAATGGATATTTTAAATAATTTAAATGATTGAATTATGGTGGTTTGAATTGTGGTGATGTATTTGAAATTATTGTATTTATGGATTGGTGGAACGATATGGATGTATTTTTGATTTTAAATGCATATTTTAATTTATGGATATTTTAATTTATAGATTTTTAAATGGATATTTTAATTTTATGGATATTTTAAATGATGGAACGAGGATGGTGGAATTAAGAACTTAGCATATGGCCATTATAAAATTTAAATTAGCGCGCGGGAAGTTAGCGCGCGAGAATTGCACTCGGTAGGCCTGGGTTCGATTCCCGCCACTGACGCGGAGTACGATCACGTTAAACATATGAGTCGATAAGTCCTTCAGAGAGGTTGGTGGCAGGGGAAGGAGGGTACGGTCTCTGTGGATGCCTCCCCCACTGGGTTCCAGTCCAAACTGGGTGAATAAAAAGAAAGTTATGGAGATTGTCGCGGAGGGCACGGTAGCCCAGTGGTTAGCGTGCGGGAATTTCACTCGGTAGGCCCAGGTTAGATTCCCTCGACTGCCAAAACTGCTGCCATTTTCACGCGGAGTACGATCACGTTAAACATGTGGGTACGTAAGTCCTTCCGGGAGGTTGGTGGTAGGGGAAGGAGGGTACGGTCCCTGTGGATGACTCTCCCACTGGGTTCCGGTCTAAATTGGATGAATAAAAAGAAGGTTATGGAGATTGTCGCGGAGGGCGCGGTAGCCCAGTGGTTAGCGCGCGGGAATTGCACTCGGTAGGTCCGGGTTCGATTCCCGCCACTGCCAAAGTGTTCAGGCGGAGTACGATCACGTTAAACATGTGGGACCGTAAGTCCTTCCGAAAGGTTGGGGGTAGGGGAAGGAGGGTACGGTCCCTGTGGATGCCTCCCCCACTGAGTTCCGGTCTAAATTGGGTGGCACTTCCTGGCCGTCCAAACAGTTACCTTACACCTTACAGGTAGGTCCCGCCAGCGAGTGTGCCACGGTTAGAATTTGCCACGGTCAGAATTTTCAAGGGTAGCGAACTCCCGGCCGGGCTTAAAAAACCTTTACGCCCCCGTTGGCAAGGTGCCCGGCTTGGGTCGTGGAAGGGTAGCGAACAGGCTGGTCGCCAAAGGCGGCTAGTTGTTTATAACAGTGAGTGATTTCGTGTGGCTAATCTTCCTTTATTTTTTTATTTCAAATCGGGACGCTAGGTGGGGTGGATCCTTTCCACGAAAAAACAAAAAAACAACATGACTTGCGAATCTCCAAAGTGAAATATTTCTTGATAACAGAAAATTTGATTTTGTTTAATTAACAACTGTCAATAGCTAAACACATTAAAACACACAAACATAACAATTAACGTTAATAAAATGACATTTTGCATGCGATTCTTATTACTTCTTGTGGTCAGCAAAGCTTTTGCTTTTAGATTTGGATGTTTGGATTCAGAACAAAAGAAAAAAAGTTGAGTATGATATAGGTTCCAAATACAGATGGTGAAATTGAAAATTCATCACCAGCAAGGAGAAGCGCGATTCACACTGAAACGTATTGACAAGACTGTAGTTAGATAATAAATACAACATGATAAAATTTTCAAAAAGAAAGCATTTATCGTGCAGAAAATGGTGTTTACATGGCCATGGCCATACTAGAGTTATAGTGACTGGAATTTTAGATACTGTACTAGAGTGAAATGACCCCCCCCCCCCCTTTTAGTGGGGCACTTCACTATCCACTGTCCATTCCGACATTGAATAAATACGACATAATAACTACGACATTGATAATAATGATATACGACATAATAAATATGACATTGATAATAAATACGACATGATAAAATTGCCAGAGCAAAAGAAAGCATTTATTGTGCAGAAAATGGTTTACATGGCCATACTAGAGTGGAATGTCTGGCTCTCAACTTTTTTAGTGAGGCACTTCGCTACCCATCCCGACTTTGAATTATACAACTTGCAATTATTGTACAACTTGAATCGTACAACTTGCAATTATTACGTGACCTGTTGAAGAAGCATCTGTTTTGCATGAAGTTAGTAAGTTCAGGCGTCAGTCTACCACGCTTCACTATTTCCCTTTTCTCTGGAAATAATCGTGGTTTTTACTTTCCTTATATACATAATGTATAAGGAAAGTATTGTGACGGGGTCGAAAATTCGAATTCGAGTTTTCGACGGAAGAGCACGTTTCAAGCATCCCTGATCACGAATCAAACATTTTTGAAGTGATGTCTGTGTGTGTGTATGTGTGTGTGTGTCAGTGAGTCTGGAGACGATAACTGACGAACGAATGGACCGATTCGAACCAAATTTGGTACAAAAATCATAATCCATAAACACTGGAAGCCTATTGTTTTTATACGTAATCGAATGTTCAGAACCCCCCTAAATTTTCGAATGAAATTTTGAAAAAATCGTCAAAAAATCAAAACCGCTAATAAAGTTACGCAAATAGACATTTCTTATGTAATTTTTCATTAGAAAACGATTGGCATAAATTTTAGAACGCTAACATGAACCGTTCTCGAGATGTACATTTTTCAAAAAAATTATGAAAAAGTCACATAAAAAAAAAATTCCTATTGAGAAACATGTTCACTTTTCATATGTAATACCATGCGATAAATTGAGTGACATCATTTTCGAGGATCTAGCTCGTTCCATTCATGAAAAAATATACTTTGAATAATACTTTTGTATTTGAACGCCAATAGTCATTTATCTGCTGTAAGAATAACTTTTTTCTTAGTGCATAACGCTTGGCGAGATTTTGGCGACGAAGTTGGTGGAATGTCGCCAACTTGGCGACTTTTTTGAAATGTTGCCAAATTAATGAAAATCTCGCCAAATGGATAAAAATGAAGCTAAATCAATGAAAATGACGACTAATTGTCGAAAATTCAATATCTTGGAAAGAATATTAGTATCTACTATAAGAAAAACCTATTTTTTTACTGTAAAAGTAGTAAATTCATTATATTATATAAGGAAAGTCATGTGTTGCCCACATCAGATTTTTTTTTTTTTATCCAGATGTGTTTTTAAACGTTTTCTTAACCAGATCATCAATAATGCGATTAAACATTTAAAAAAAAATATATATATATATATATAGCTGTTGTATATTTAAGAACTACATTTTAAATTACTAGCTATTCCGGGATCATGGCGTAGCGCGTCAACGCAGTAGTTTATTTATTTCTTGTTATAAGCGGGTGTATTCATAAAGTGCACTTTGGTTTTAGAGAATTCTTCGTAAATTTCGGTGAGCGAAATTTAAAGAACTTTTCAATAATATGTTCGCTGGAACAACCCCAAGAATCGAGGCGCATTGTCCCTAGTCCTGCAGTACATGTGCTTTGCCTGTTGCAGCAGGTGCAATGTTCGTGTCGGCGATTTCACCCAAACGCTGGCAGAATTTGATATTAGCACGTTGTTCTTTAAACACCATTTTCATTTTTGATAAATGCGAACGACTACAGTTCACTGACACGCTTTGTCTGGAAAATCACATACTTCTTCTTTTCCTCATCTTGCGTCATATGTGCTTCTACGCCACGGTAAAATAGTTCCCCTCTCCTCCAATCAGGATTGGAGATATCAGTACAGTCTCCGAACTTTTTGATCCTACCTTGTAAGTGCAAGCTGTTATTATTGTTATTATTTAATCCACATGCAAATAAACAATGAGTTGCTGACTTGACTTGAGTTAGTGAGGTCGCCCTTTTTGTCGGTCCTGAAGAGAAAGGCTGTTATTTGTCTTCCTTAAGTAGATCAGCTTATTTTATTAGACCAGTTTATTTTATATATCTAGTAGACCACCCTTTTTTTATATAATTAGTAGACTAGCTTATTTTATATAACTATAGTAGACCAATTTATTTTATATAACTAGTAGACCAGCGTATTTTATATAACTAGTACACCAATAGTAGACCAGCTTATTTTTGTTTTTACGCTGTATTTGTAAAGTTTTAGTTAATGTTCAAGTAACAAAGGACAGAGAAGTGAAGCTTTGAGAATACTAGACAATAAAACTATAATGTTCGAATTAATATTTATAATGTCAACTAATTGCTTCATGTTAGTTTGGTAGGAGGTGGTGCACTAATACACGAAACTACGGCGATTATAACATAGTTTAAAATATTTTACTATTGATAGTATATATCTATTTTCGGTTGGTGTAAGTGGGCCAAGATATCCTTATCAATCTGTAACAGTGGGCCGCGATAAAAAGGTTGAGAACCTTTTGTTTAGAACTTAAACGGGCCATTTTATTATGTTGCAATACAGCCACGGTTGCCACAGTGTCTTTTTTTAATTTCTGAAATTAATTTGCATTATAAGCAACGTATATGTGAGAAGATTTCCAATAAACGACAAGATGAATCTTTTGGTGAAATAAAAAAATCCCCTCCCGGACAATTCAAGCGCATGGCCTGCGCAATAATTCGAATTATCAAGGCTGTTGTTGATTGTCATTTCGTTTCCACGTCCAGTTTGTCTAATTTCTTCGATACAATTGCTTTGGCGAATATTGATACGCTTGTCGGTTTCATTTATTCTTACAGCAAATATAGATACTGACAAAAAAGATATGACAGCATAGATTCCGACCACTGTCACTTTGGAGTTAACTTCGAAGGTGTCGTCACTGCTTATTATTCTTCCCGCTCCATTAGTGACCAAAAGATTAAACATGCTAAAGAAGTTTTCCACCTGAAGCAGAAAGGCGATATAGGACATCGAATCTTCTAGAGTTTGAAGCAATTTAAGGATTTTACGGTGCTGGTGTTCAAGATCATTCCAGTTGCTGAAGCTGATCGTATTTATTTGTATCTCTTTCACAGTCCGCAGTTGCTTTTGCAATAAACTGTGTCCAAAAGCACATAGGCAGATATAAAGTGAGGAAACAGTTGCGTGAAATGTGTGGATGATGAAGAAATAAAGTGACATGATAGTGTATAGAAACAAATAGTTGGTTTCATTTTCATTAATCAACTGTAGAGTGTAGTAATACACGTATGATCTGCAATTTTCTTTAGGACCGATTTCAATAAAAGTAACTGTCAGTGCAATTTGCACAATTATGATCCATATAAAAGAAAAAAAGCTAAATAATTCGGAGGTGGCACACCGAGTTCATTCGCTGTTCTGCTGAATTCGGATAGTACCGAGTATAACCTGTTCTGCTGAATTCGGATAGTACCGAGTATAACTTATGTCGCTTCAAGAACATTCCGTACCAAAGTAAAATGGCATTGAATTCTGTTCCTTTTCTTGCCAGAGATGTTTTTAACCGAACTCCCGATAGGATGATATCTTTAATAAATAACGATGCCACCAGAATTAAATATATTAAATGCCAGAAAACAACTACGCATCTGCAAAAACACTTTTTCTTACTCACACAGATATCCAAGCCGTATAGATAAAATAGTTTCAGTATGAACCAAGAGGGAATACTTTCGTGTTTCAAAGGTTGTGTTTCATTGTTACCTTCTGTGTTCATTCGAGAATGAAATAATTTCAATAAATAGATTCAAATTATCTAGGGAATTTATTTTTTTATACTTTTTAAATAATTTCTATATTAATATCAAAGTTTTATAAACGGTATAACTTGGATGTTCTGTCCAACTGAGTTCTCTGCTCAATTCAGAGTTTATTTGATTTTCTGATAGAGTGTGTCAGCTGTCCTCTTCGAATAACTTAATCAATATATTGATGGAATGAAATAAATGGATATCTGTATAACATTAGAATGTAGCTATGTATGTTTCATCATCTCAATTTAGTTATAATTTTTAACATAGGGAAAATTAAATGCTCAGATTTTTAAACAATTATTTGTTTTACCAATTTGGTCTGTTCATGTATTACACTTCTGCAGTTATTCACCACAGTAACGCATAATTCACGCAATGGTTCGGTGTTGTTTATGTTCGATGTTTATGTAGCCGCGAGTTTGTTTTGTATGTTTATGAAAGATGTTACGTGATCTATATCTTATCGTTTAAATAGATAGTTCTGTCTAATATAGTCGTAATGTTTACTATTTACCGTAAACATCCACTATCTCTGCTAAAACTAACAAAGTCGTCTACGCTTATAGTTTCGTGGGAGTTTATTGCGTTTAATAGCGACAATTAGTTGAAGACCAGTTGCAGAAACATTTCTCGTTAGTTTGAGTGGCAACATCAGTCTTCAGCGCGGATTATTTCGTTCTGTTTAGGCATCGACTTCTTGCGAATACAGTATACACCATAATAACCTTGTTTCAATTGTGCAAAGAATGCTAGTTAACGGCTTTCTGTGAGAAAAGGCGAGTTTTATTACTTTATTACTTTTATTATTAGGCGAGTTTTATTACTTTCTGTTTATGTCCTGACTGGCAATTCAAAGTTCTTATTTTCGTTTTTCATTCGTTCTAATTCTTCTTCATGAAGACGTTCCATTACAATAGAAAATAAATAGGCTAACAAACACTTTAAATTTAACGTTGTTTAAATGTAACAATTTAAAATTAAATTTCAAGAAAATAGCGTAACAAACATTGTTAAATTTAACATTGTTTAAATGTAACAATTTAAAATTAAATTTTAAGAAAATAAATAACAAACATTGTTTAAATTTAACAAAACTTACTGCATTAGGCCTATACGAAAAGAAAAAAAAGAAAAAAAAAAAAAAAAAAAAAACACTAAGCCTAACTATGACCCATTTTACCCCATCTAAATAAAATTGAAATAAAAAAAAAATACTCAATATTTTTCTTAATTGATTGGCTTGAGATGTTGTTTAGAGCTTCTTTTATAAGAAAATACTTCAAACTTGCACTGTTATTTATTAAAATATAATGGTTTTCAGAAGTTAGTAAACCAGGTGTTTTGAACACCACCATCCACAGCTTCTAAAATGTTGTTCTTGTGTTTCTATATTTCTGAACATAACTTTTTTAGAATTGAAAAATGTTGTCAGCAAACTGAAAAATATTATTACAAATATTGGTTAAAAAAATTCAATTTTAATTTTATTTACATTGAGTTACTTATAAAATGACCCATTTTACCCCACCCCACCCTATTCAATGAAGCATCAAGACTATCTTTGAGACTATTCAAAAGTATGTAGCAAAGGAGATGGATACATATGTCCCAACCAGAATTTTTTCCATGGGGCTGCTAAAATTGATTGCATTCAACATTAAAGATTACTATTAACTTTGAAATATGTATTGTTACAAAGTAAATTTGAATAGGTGGTGCGATCATCGCATTTTAAAAATTGGTTTGTATAACACTTTTAAAAATTAGTATGCACCAAATTTTGAAAATTAGTAAGTTCCATCTTTAAAAAATATTCCCCCTTTCATAACATAATTCTAACCTTCCTGGAGACAGAACAACCAAATTAACAAATTGGACATTCATAAACATACCAAATGCAATAATCCTAAGTTTTCCATTTAGGTATAAATTTAAATTGCTTTTATTACTGCACACGTGGAAGAAAATGCACAGTTGTTGTTGAATATTTAAATTTCAAAAGGCATTTTTCTTATTCTTTTCTCATTGGCTTTTAATTAAATTAACAATTATCCAAGGGGGTGCTTTGGCACCCCCATACCCCACCTAAATATGCCCATGGTCACAATAAATAAAACTGTTGCTTGTAAAAAGTAAACTTGCATTACTTTCTTGAAGAAAGCAGGTATAATTCACTACAAGTCACTACAAGTATAAACAGTATAAACATATCAAAACTTCATAAAGGGCATGGATTTAGAAGAGAACTGGATGGATAATGCTCCAATTTAGGTGCTGTAGGAAATGGCAGCCCACAGAAGCAGGCGAAATATCTACGAAATATAGCGTAGCGTGAGATTTTTGACTGGGGAGGCGAAAAATTTGGTATTATAAGTGAAATTTATATTGAAATTCGCATTTTCATAAGTGTTATTTCAATAAGTTTTATTTAATTTTACATAAAAATGCAAAGAGTGGATGAAATGTATGAGAATTTAAAATGTTACCAATGTAGATGAATACATACACGATATAACATTTTAAATGTTTTCTTATTTCTAAATTAGATGAACTGTTACAATTATTTTATTAAATATGAAGTCACGGTCACCCATAGGGGAGGTAAAGGCGAGGGGGCGCACTATCTCTTGGACATTCAATATAACAAAGGCAAACATGAAGTCAGTCGATGTTGTACATCATGTACTTGAGTTTGCCCCCCCCCCCCCTTCTCCTCCCGGAAAAAGTTTAAAAGGCGCCTATGTATAAAGTAGAAATATATTGGAATATTATTAGCAAGTGATAGAAAAAATATATCAGTTTTGTAAATATAAACAGCTAGAACTAACAAAATAAAGCAATTCAAAGGAGTGTACTGAAAATGGGTAAGAACATTGTAGTCAACAATATCCTTAAACAATTTTTTATATTTTTAATTTACAAATACTATACTTTGAAAACTTAAATATCTTAACCACAATATGCTAAAAATCCACTAGAAAATTATCAATGGCTTTTGTTTAACTGAGATTCTCATGTAACATGATTTTTAAAGGGAAATTAAATGTATTCTTTCTAAAACTCCCAAATACGCAAACGGTTGCGTCGCCATTTTGTTGCTGTGACTAATTCTACTGTACAAACTAGTACTTAGTCTAATGGTAGTCATTATTAGCGTGTTTTTTCGTCTTGATATTGTTTAAATTTAGGTGAATATCATGTTATTCGTGGAAAATGCCTCATATTTTTTAGTATTACTGTTTTGACTTTTTTCTGCGAAGATTAATAGAACCATGTTTGACCCAAAATGTCGAATTCATTAGGATTGCCCAAGAAATTTTCATTCCTGAAACGTCACGTTCAGTATCCAGTCATTGTCTTAAGTTATGCTGTTTATAAAGAGTTATTAAGAGTGATTAACAAAATAATCAAAAAAGTTAAAAAATAGCGAAAATACAAAAAGCTGAATACATTTTGAGGAGAGCCGTCCACCTTTGGTCCAATTAACAGTAGGGACATCTGCGAGGCACAGCTGCATATTTTAAATATGATATACCTATCTATCGCTCGTCTTCTAAATATATGACAAAGGGTCTCCTCCTCTTTTCGCCCACAAAGACGAGGTTAACTGACATGCCTGCTTTCTTCAAGGAAGTATGGTAAGTTTACATGTATGTCAAACTAGAATTTAGCAAGTAGTAGTACTTTCATCTTCTGTTGGAAGATGAAAGTGCAGAAATGCGGAAAGAATGTGAGAATGCTGACTTGCAGCCACATGTATCTGATGATTTCTGTGTAAAGTATTATAAATTAATGTATTTAGAATTATTGTAAATTTGAAGAACTTGCAGAAAATGTAGAGCCATAAGACAAATACATATTTTGAGTAATAAATTTATATGTTTTATGGACATATAACTTTTCTATTAACATGCAATTTTTCTACTTATCTGAAATTAATGTATTTTTCGCAATTATCGTTTCAATTACATTGTAATGGAATTATCCTGCAATTAGGACCTCATTGTGGAGCATGACAAAATATTTTAGCGATCTCAATGAATTTTGTTTTTCGTGTTATAATTGGTTAATAAAAAAAATTTTTGTGCAATCCAAATTCCAGTTAATTTTTCTATAATGAATTTTTGCGTGAAGTATTCATAGTTTTCAAGAATTATTGAAAAGTTCAACGTCTTGGGAATTCGGATGTTTAATAATGATATTTTTTCTTTGTCCTTAGAATATTATTATAGACAGGGTTCATTGTATAAGTGCATATCCGCCATAAAGTTTCATTATGTAGTTAAATAACTAACAACAAAATGCCCTGCACTTCTTGAACATTATTCGGAGCTGAGCGATGAATTGCATTTGAAGGTATATTTCAAACAGCGATTTATTGAAGATTTTGACTTTTCCAAATGTTGTAGTTTTTCTGAAATAAATGGGAAAAAGCGATGAAAAAGAACATAATATAGCCAGCATTCGATGTCTTTAAAAATGTTTCTTTCTCTGCATGCAAGTATTCAGATAACGCCAAAAGGATCTCAAATCAAAGTTTTTTCTTGCTTAATTTCGATAACTGTAATGATTGAGATGATTTTGTATATTTTTGAAAAGTAGCTTAAGAAGTTAGACTAAAAAATAGCGAGATCGTTCGCATCTATGACAATTACACTGTCCATCATTGTGTGCTGGAATTGAAGTCTATTAAATTTGAGTTCATACTGAAATAAACTATATCAAAATTGTAGCTTTTGTACCAGGGTGTAATACAAAGTTTTAAAGTGAAATATTGGCATCAAGTTGTAGGAATATGTATAGCTGAAGATGAAATTGATGTTTATTTACCACTGTCAGTGCCTTTTAAAGAAGCATAATCTTCAACAAATATTATATGAACATTTATCGAATCCAGACCAGAAATAGCTTTTCTTCAAACAATCATGCACCTGTATGGGCTATTTAGGGAGGTTAGGGGTACCCAAACACCTTCCTCTCCTGGAAATTTAAATTCCTATCTAAAATGAATGAGCACCGAGAACTTTTGTATCAAGATTGGAAAGGGATGGATTAAAAACAGATTTTAAGAGGAAAGTCTTCAAATTTTCAGATGGGCATATTTAATTAAGGATCTTTTAACAGATGGCAGAATATTCTGCAGATGCAAGTTATTACCTATCAAAATTTGGTAGGGGAGAGTAGTGAGGTATGGGACAGTTGTTATTTCCCCTCCATTTATATCATTAGGTCTTGCCCAATTATCACCCCAGGTGGAGCAGTTGTAGCCCCAGTTTCAATTGTAATTGTTGCCTGATCTGCTGTGTTCTATTCCTATTAAAAAAGAAACACATGTTTGACTGTTTAGAAGTAAGTAGATATCTAATTTTTCGCATGATTACTGTAACCTAATAACTTGTTTGAACTACTGTGTTAAAAATATATGGCTAACTAACACAAATAATGTTTATAACACGGCACTTAAACTAAGCCTAACTGCAGCATGGTTTTTATAGTAAATATTTTATGTGGGGAGGCATGTGGGAGGAATGGTACATGGTAGCGAAGGGAGGCATGCAACACTATGCCAGGTATAGGACACTATCCCATACCTCCCCTCATGTTTTGATAACACAATTTTTTTCAAAATAAAAAGCATAACTTTCTTTTTCAATGTAACAAAATTCTTATGGAATTGTTAATTTAAAAGTGCATAAACCACAAGGTGGAAAAATTATGATAAGAAAATTTACTCGGGTATTTTCAAATCGCACGAGTTCAAAAATGCATGCATTATACTTTCATATGAAACTAGTATTAGCATATAAAAGCATTATTAAAATCAAAGCAGTATAAAGCAAAACAAAAGCATAATAAAACATATGTGCTAGTTATTTTGCCATATAATGTTAATTTAGACCAAATTTCAAACTACTGGAAATTTTTATAATTCAGAGTTAGAAATAAACCGATTGTAGTGCTTAAATCATTGTGTTTTTTCTTTAGGAGCATTCCATGCATATGGAATAAGAAAGACAGGGAGAGAGAAATGCCATTAAACAGTAAAACTTCAAGCTGTAGAAATGATCCCTAATGAAAACAAAAGCGTTAGAGATGTGGCTCAAAATATGAATATTTACAAATCAGCACTGGCTCGCCATGTGCAGAAGTATAGTGTGTGGCCCCATAAGGCCAAAACTGTAATTTTAGGTTTGGGGTACCTTGCTGAAAGAACCTGAATTAGTGTTAGGTTTTCAGATTTTTCGCTATGTGATCAATAGACGAACAGACGAACTCATTTATTATGGTAAAATATTTTGCTTTATGTATTTAACTGAAATCTACACCTTGTATTCAAACTGTTTGTTTGTGACTCTTATGACAGGAGATCAGGGAATTACCATTTCAGTCAGTAGAGCAAAGAAAAACATGTGTTGAATTTCTTTATTTTCAACTGTGAAACACATTTTTTGGTTAGAAAACCTTTGTATTTTAAAGTAGAAAATTTGATAATGTAAACGTTTTTCTTTGGGAAAAGAAATCCAAAGAAAAATTTTGCATTTTACCCCGTGCTGGAATTTCCTAATACCGATCTACAACTTGCAAAACTATGACCGTGTGGATTTTCTTTCTTCCATTAAATTCTATGATCACTTTTATTTAATACAATCTGGAATTTTTATATATATTTGTGCACTCATTATTTTATATACCCAGAGACTGAAGATGTATCTGTCACATCAGCGAAGCTTATTTTATAGTTGACGAATCCAATATCAGTAAGAGGAACTACACAAGTTGCATCAAGAATTTATTTTGATTTTTTTTACTATATGTGCTGTTAACAGTTCAATTCTTAAAGCTAGTCCTATCTATTTTAGCATTTACTTGGATTAAAACAAGTGGGCCAACCCTCCTTTAATGTGCGTCAAACCTCGCACATAAGGGGAGCCTATGGTTATGACCACAAATTGCTCTTTTTTTAAAATCAGCTATTATTCTAGTTTGGTGTAAAACATTCTTTAGTTATACTTCTATTTAGATAGTAAAATGTATGGTCTTTAAAAAATGTATTAATGCATGTCTGTGGGTGTAAAACTTTTTTTTTTTAAAAATTAAATTTGTAAAAAGTAAATCAAACCTCCCCAGTCTCCTCCATATAAAATTAGAAAATTTCGCACAATGCCCAAGATGTGTTCAACTTATTTTTGATTAATGTAAAACATAATTAATTTTTAATCAAATTAAGGAAATTTATGACATATTAATCTGTAACATAGCATCTTTGCAACTTTTATTCATTGTGATACCTGAATAAGATGAAAGAAATAAAAAAAGTAAGTATGTGCATCCGTTCTGCTCAATGTTCCTTAGTGTGTTCCAGTGTTTCATATGTGTTTGTTCAGTTTTTCTTTTCACTAAGATGAGGCAAAAAAGAAAGGGTAATGTTTCTAATTCGGTGACTAAAATATTGGCAGTGTAATAATCCAGTCCGATGGAGCCGAAAAGATTTTGCGGAAGGAACATTGGTGGTTTGTCTTAAAACATCTTCAAATTATTAAAATGTCAAAGTTAGAACCACTCTTTGTTCAACCATGTAAAACATTCTCTTAAATTATTTTATATTTTTATTTTTGTTTTTCCACAGATTCAAGTTCTACCAACCATATTGACCCCAACTCCACTGCCATGAAGTGAAGCATCATGCTATTTTAGCATACTCCTTCCATGCAATAAAAACTACCTCAAGCGTAAATATTTTTAGAGTAGTTATTTGAAAAGTCATTGAAGATGTCTAAATATGAGGAGGATGAACCTGTTGATGTCACATCAGGTCTTATATCCGTAGAATGGATTATCAAGAATTACGCCACGAAAGCAGACAGGCATAGGCGTTATTCCATAGATAGCGCAAACTTTGGATTCCACAATGATTGGTTCATCAGCATTTCTGCACATGAGGGTGATGATAATACAAATGAATATTTGGATTGGATGTCTTTGTATCTCAACAATCACCGTGGAGAGAGTGATCTCAAAGTTGCTGTCAAAACAACAATGGGAATAAAAAAGAATGACAAATCAGTATACAAGGCATTCCATTTTGAGCATGTATTTTCAGAGGAAGACGAAGAAAAAGGATGTGATCAATTTTTGAAACATTCTGTACTCAAGTTGCCAAATGATATCCTGACCCCGGATGGTTCGCTAATCGTATTTTGTGATATTCGTCTTCTGAGCAGCATTTCCCAGGAAAGGAGCTGTCTAACTATAACTATGGAAGGTAATGGCTTTCTTCTATTTTCATATTACCTATCCTAATTTTTAAAGAAAAGCCAGTGTTTAACAGAGAATTTTAAGGTAGGGGAATCCAGTGGTTAGCGTTCGGGGATTGAACTCAAATGACCCCGAGTTTAATTCCCGGCTCTGCCCAAAATGTCTCCATGTTCATACATAGTACGGGCACATTAAATATGTAAGTCAATAAGTCCTTCCGAGAAGATTGTGGTGAGGAAAGAAGAGCACGGTCTCTGGATGCCGGCCCTGCTGAATTTCGGTTTAAATTGGGTGATATTTCTCAGCTGTCCAAACAGATACCTAACACCTTTGGGTAGGTGGGACGGTCTAGGACGAAAAAGAAAGGAGAATTTTGCACCATGGGCCACTTTTACAATTCAGGTGTAGGTTGACACATAGTTGTCCGAATTTCATTTGACCCATAAGTGTCTTCAAGCAACCACAGATAGTCTCCGGTATAGAAAGAGATTTATAGTTACTATTAAAACATGTCAGCGCGTACACCTCCTTTTTTTTTAGAATTCTGAATTTAATCACTGTCTGTATTAAATTGGGGGTGATGACTCAGAGGCATGCCCAGCCTATTTGAAAATTAAACAAGAAAGATCATTCATGCATAAAGCATTGATTATGAAACACTTTCCAACTTCCAATGTATTTTTATTTAAAAATCTCTAAAATGCGATACATTCCTGGGTAATATTTTTATAATTATCACAATACTACATTAATTTATTATATTTGAAAACGTAAAAGTTCATCGAAAAAAAAAATGAACTTCATTCAAATGACGGCATTGAAATGTAAATTGCCTGGTTTAAACATCTCTAATATGCGATACATTCCTCGGTAATATTTTTAAAATTATCATAATACTACAATAATTTATTATATTTGAAAAATTAATCAGAAACAAATCAAATTTATTCAAATGACGTCATCGAAATATAACACGCCTGGCTCTCTCTATAAAAGCAGTATTTCATTTATGAACTTTTTTCCATTCATTTCATTCATCACAATACTATAATAATTTATGTTATTTAAAAACTTAAGACTATGGAGGTACAAGTAATTAAACTCTATGCTTAAAATTTCATCGCAAGAACGCATGCTTCTCTGTGTAAAATCAATGAATGTTTCATTCATATCAGCTATATTGCAGACTCCATGAGCTAAATAATTTTGTGTTAAAGAAATGCAGCAATTCTTATATAACTCATTCTACATATTTTGCTGTTTACATTTCCTATAAGTGAAAACTAGTCTTCGTTGTAGAAATAACCAAAGTTGGATGATCATTTAAACTCAAATATATTGTAATTGCGTTGTTTCATTATGTAGATGCACAGAATTTAAGCAGAAATAAAGCGGTTTTAGGACGGATACAACACTATATATGAATTAGAAAGAACTTTGAAAATCACGATTTTGACACAAGATGGATGCCATATTTTATTTTGAAGTGGGTCACGTGATCTCTTCATATAAAAGGATTAATTATTATTTTAATTTTTATTTAAAAAATTACTGAATATATTTTGCTGAAATTTTTTTTTATATATTTTATGGGATAATTTGAATATTTCCTAAAACTTTCGAAGATATTTGTGAATTCTAAATCCGCTTAAAAAGTGTTTGAAAAATTAGGTCCTATAGGGTTCAATATATTTCATTTTTTCAACCCGAGTTCAATCCAAAACTAATTGGGTGATATTATTCATTTATATTACCATAGGTTCCACAGACCATCTGAAACATACTAAAATTCCATTTTGATAAAGTCATTTTTACGGCAGTTATCGTGCTAACGGACAGACTGAATGAATGAATGAATGAAGTCAAACACTTTTCAACTATGTTGTAAAGTGTTAAAAAGGTTAGATTTTTATTTTTCAAATAACAATGGCAATCAGCTGGAAAAGTCTTCCTTAAAGACCCCTCCCCCCCACCCTCCCCATGTCGTAAATACTGGTGTATCGTCAATATTGTCATCTCCCGAAAGCTACAAATCAAGAATAGTGTCATTTTCGAGCTTAAAATTATATATTAAAATCTGGTATAGGTAGCACATGACTTTTCCTGCAGACTCAAATTCATTTTCTCTTTATTTCATTACTAATTCATTAAATTAAGTTTAATTGTACTAAATAACATGTATAATGAATTGAAATTGCACTGGATTTACACATTTATCGTAGTTTTCTTTTTCATTCGGTAACGACTTTTTCTCAAAACAGCCATAGCAGAAATGTTGAGACCCAGACCGTCCGACCTACCAGTATAGCAAAAATGTGAAAAAATATCTCTAATACGGCTAGTTCTAAAGTAATAGGGTTGGTCCTATTCTTTTCATCGTCAAAAATTACATGTAAAACAAGCATTTAATTAATGCATTTCAGCATATGTAGTTCTTTATTTCAGATTTTGACAATTTTTGCTGGCTATTTTGCAAAAAATTCAAGTTTTGTTTTTCCGAATTGTGCTGAAATCTAATCAGCACTAAGGAAACCTATAACTGACATATCTACCAAATTTTGTAAAATTTGGTTAATTAGTTTTTAAGCTAGAATGGATACATGTGATTTTTGTGGGCAATTTCAAAATAAAAAATCTGATGTGGCAGTACATGACTTTCCTGGAAGACACGTTCTCTTTATTTTAATTCAATTTAATTAACTTTTAATTCAATTTCCGTTCTCATTTGGTAATTGGACTTATTTTCAAAGGTGGTGTAGAGAAAATACGAAAAACTAAAATATCTCGAGTACGGCTAGTTCTAGTTTAATGGGGTTGGTCTTATTCTGTTCATCGTCAAAAATTACTTATAAAACAAGCATTTAATGGATATATTTGAGCATACGTAGTTTTTTATTTTAGATTTGGACGATTTTTGAGTGCCTTTTTGCAAAAAAAGGTAGGTTATTTTTTTCCGAATCGTACTAAAATCTAATCAGCACCAGGGTAACCCACAAGCGACTTATCTACGGAATTTTGTGAAATTCAGTTCATTAGTTTTTCAGCTAGAGTGGATACAGGCAATTTTTGTGGGTCATTTCGCAAAAAAAGGCGGGTTCTGTTTTTACGAAACGACCCAAAACTAATCAGCACCAGGGTCACATCCAAGTGACTTACCTACCAAATTTTATGAAATTCGGTCCATTAGTTTTTGAGTTAGTGGATACATACATTGCATGTACAGACACAGACGTCACGCTAAAAATAGTGTTTTCATATTCTAGAGGTCTCGAAACGTGTAGATCCGTCGAAAACTCAAGTTGCAATTTTCGACATGATTCCAATACTTTCTCTATACATTACCATGTATTGCAGGGAAAGTAAAAAGCGGCTTCTTTTATCCCGAATCGTACCTAAATCTAATCAGCACCAGGGTCACCCATAAGTAACTTGCCTAACAAAGTTCATAAAATTTGCTCCTTTACTTTCTCAGCTAGAGTGGATAAACAAAATGCACGCACACGCACACAGACTTCCAAGTTAAAAATAGTTTTTTTGTGTTCTAGAGGTCTCAAAACGTGTAGATCTGTAGAGAACTCGAGTTGCGATTTTTGGTATGATTCCAATACTCCCTATACATTACTATGCATTGCAGGGAAATTAAAAATATAGTAACTAACCTTAATTCCATTTTCTTATTGTAAAGATTCATTTTAAAGATCAACTGTCCAGGGTTGCAGTCACACGTCTATGAACCAGGAGATTACTTAATGCCTGTTTTTGAAACACGCCAAAGTCATGACTGTCATAGACCTGGTAAACTGAACGCGAGTTTCGTATCGTATTACTTTCCTTATATACATAGTATGATGTATATTACTTTCTTTATATACCTGTACATAGTATAATGTATAAGGAAAGTATTGTGATGGGGTCGAAAATTCGAATTCGAGTTTTCGACGGGAGAGCACGTTTCAAGCATCCATGATCACAAATCGAAAATTTTTGAGGTGATGTGTGTGTGTGTGTGTGTCAGTGAGTCTGTGGAGACGATATCTCACGAACGAATGGAGCGATTCGAATGAAATTTGGTACAAAAATTACAATCTGTGATTACTGGAAGCCTATTGTTTTTAAACACAATCGAATGTTCAGAATTCACCTAAATTTTTCGAGTGAAATTTTGAAAAATCATCAAAAAATCAAAACCTTTAATAAAGTTACACAAATAGACATTTCTTATGTACTTTTTTCTTAGAAAACGATTGACAAACTTTAGAAGGCTAACATGAACCGTTCTCTAGATACTGCAGATTTTTCAAATAAATTTATCAAAAAATCTCATAAATTAAAGACAAATATTAACTGTTGAGAACCATGTTCACTTTTCATATGTAATATCATGCGATAAATTTGGTGATATCATTCTTGTGCATGCAGCTCGTTCCATTCATGAGAAAAGATACTTTGAGTAATACGTTTGTATTTGAACACAATAGTCATTTTTCTGCTATAAGAATAATTTATTTCTGCGTCCGTAACATTTGACGAGATTTTGGCGACGAATTTGGCGGAATGTCGCCAACTTGGCGACTTTTTTTAATGTTGCCAAATTAACTAAAATCTCGCCAAATGGATAAAAATGACGCTATATCAATGAAAATGACGACTAATAGACGAAAATTTAATATCTTGGAAAGCATATAAGTATCTACTATAAGAATAATCTGTTTTTTTACTGTAAAAGTAGTAAATTCATTGCATTATATAAGGAAAGTCATGTGCTGCCCACATCGGATTCTTTCTTATGCTTTTCCTTTATAAATTTCTGTTATTTTACATACTTTGTAAATATCTATCTAATTAATCGTGAAATTGGATGGGTGGAGTGTCTAGCTAATGGCAGTGCATTACGATTTCTTTTCGTTATTCTCTCTTAAGAAATTATAATGTGTGATTTTAATTGTATTTTATTTTATCTTTTTAGATACCTTAATTCAAAACTATAAGGATCTATTTCTTACTGGGAGTCATAGTGACATTGTATTCAAAGTTCAGCACAAAGAATTTCGAGCCCATAGATCAATTCTCGCAGCTCGATCTCCAGTATTTGCTTCTATGTTCAAGCATGACACATTCGAGAAACACAGCGGTATAGTGGACATCACTGACTGTGATCCACATTCTTTTAAAGAATTTCTAGCCTTCTTGTACGCCGGAGAAGTTGATGGAATTTCATCAAACAATGTATTCGGTTTGTACAAAACTGCAGACAAGTACGACATGAAGGTGTTAAAGGAAAAATGCGTTGTGTTTATGGCCCAGGACTTGTCTGTTGCTTCGTTCTGTGATGTTGTTGTCTTAGCTGTGCGGTACAACGAATCGGAATTATTGAAGACTGCTACTAATTATTTCATTGATAATGTAAAGCTAATTCTTCCAACTAAGGATTGGCAAATTTTTCTCATGGAAAATTCAATATTTGCAAATGAACTTTTTATAAAAGTGGTGAGTAAAGAATAACATTTCTTATCCATGCTGGGTTTATGCATAGTTACATTCATTCACTACGTAAGCAATTTACATGAGTTAGAGTGTAAATGAAAATAGTCAATGAAATAGTTGCTTCGTTCTGTGATGTTGTTGTCTTAGCTGTGCGGTACAACGAATCGGAATTATTGAAGACTGCTACTAATTATTTCACTGATAATGTAAAGCTAATTCTTCCAACTAAGGATTGGCAAATTTTTCTCATGGAAAATTCAATATTTGCAAATGAACTTTTTATAAAAGTGGTGAGAAAAGAATAACATTTCTTATCCATGCTGGGTTTATGCATAGTTACATTCATTCACTACGTAACCAATTTACATGAGTTAGAGTGTAAATGAATATAGTCAATGAAATAGTTGCTTTGTTCTCTGATGTTGTGGTATTAACTGTGCGGTACAACGAATCGGAATTATTGAAGACTGCTACTAATCATTTCACTGATATAGTAAAGCTAATTCTTCCAACTAAGGATTGGCAAATTTTTCTCATGGAAAATTCAATATTTGCAAATGAACTTTTTATAAAAGTGGTGAATAAAGAATAACATTTCTGATCCATGCTGGGTTTATGCATAGTTACATTCATTCACTACGTAACCAATTTACATGAGTTAGAGTGTAAATGAATATAGTCAATGAAATAGTTGCTTTGTTCTCTGATGTTGTGGTATTAACTGTGCGGTACAACGAATCGGAATTATTGAAGACTGCTACTAATCATTTCACTGATAATGTAAAGCTAATTCTTCCAACTAAGGATTGGCAAATTTTTCTCATGGAAAATTCAATATTTGCAAATGAACTTTTTATAAAAGTGGTGAATAAAGAATAACATTTCTGATCCATGCTGGGTTTATGCATAGTTACATTCATTCACTACGTAACCAATTTACATGAGTTAGAGTGTAAATGAATATAGTCAATGAAATAGTTGCTTTGTTCTCTGATGTTGTGGTATTAACTGTGCGGTACAACGAATCGGAATTATTGAAGACTGCTACTAATCATTTCACTGATAATGTAAAGCTAATTCTTCCAACTAAGGATTGGCAAATTTTTCTCATGGAAAATTCAATATTTGCAAATGAACTTTCTATAAAAGTGGTGAATAACATTTCTGATCCATGCTGGGTTTATGCATAGTTACATTCATTCACTACGTAACCAATTTACATGAGTTAGAGTGTAAATGAATATAGTCAATGAAATAGTTGCTTTGTTCTCTGATGTTGTGGTATTAACTGTGCGGTACAACGAATCGGAATTATTGAAGACTGCTACTAATCATTTCACTGATAATGTAAAGCTAATTCTTCCAACTAAGGATTGGCAAATTTTTCTCATGGAAAATTCAATATTTGCAAATGAACTTTTTATAAAAGTGGTGAATAAAGAATAACATTTCTGATCCATGCTGGGTTTATGCATAGTTACATTCATTCACTACGTAACCAATTTACATGAGTTAGAGTGTAAATGAATATAGTCAATGAAATAGTTGCTTTGTTCTCTGATGTTGTGGTATTAACTGTGCGGTACAACGAATCGGAATTATTGAAGACTGCTACTAATCATTTCACTGATAATGTAAAGCTAATTCTTCCAACTAAGGATTGGCAAATTTTTCTCATGGAAAATTCAATATTTGCAAATGAACTTTCTATAAAAGTGGTGAATAACATTTCTGATCCATGCTGGGTTTATGCATAGTTACATTCATTCACTACGTAACCAATTTACATGAGTTAGAGTGTAAATGAATATAGTCAATGAAATAGTTGCTTTGTTCTCTGATGTTGTGGTATTAACTGTGCGGTACAACGAATCGGAATTATTGAAGACTGCTACTAATCATTTCACTGATAATGTAAAGCTAATTCTTCCAACTAAGGATTGGCAAATTTTTCTCATGGAAAATTCAATATTTGCAAATGAACTTTTTATAAAAGTGGTGAATAAAGAATAACATTTCTGATCCATGCTGGGTTTATGCATAGTTACATTCATTCACTACGTAACCAATTTACATGAGTTAGAGTGTAAATGAAAATAGTCACTTAATTTTTCTAATAAAGGAGTAACTAACAGTGTAAGTACAGTTAGCAAACTGTTAGTTCCTCTTTCAAAGACAAATGTTACATTCATGAGAATGTTTAATACTAGCTGAATATATGTATTTGCTATACATAGAGATGTGGATTTTCCTAAAAGTTTTAAGGGAGAATTTTGATCTCAATCTTAAATATTACATTTAAGCTAGAATAATATGTCCAGTGGCTTTTAAAAATATTTGTTCTTGCATTAGAGCTACAGTCGTATACATATTAAATACTATGATTAAAAAATCTGATGTGGACAATACATGACTTTCCCTGCAGACTCAAATTAATTTTTCTTTATTTCTTTAATAATTCATTAAATTGAGTTTAATTGCACAAAATAACACTAAATTTGCATTTTTAATTCAATTTCTGTTTTTATTTGGTAATTAGACAATTTCTCAAAAGCGGCATAACTAAATGCGAAAAATCTCAAATATCTCGAGAACGGTTAGTTCTAGAGTTAGAGTTGTTCTTAATTTTTTATCAAAAATTACGTATAAAACAAGCATTTAATTGATATATTTGAACATAGCTTTTTTTTAGATTTTGGCGATTTTTGAGGGCCATTTCGTAAAAAAAGACAGGTTGTTTTTTTCCGAATACCAAAATCTAATCAGCACCATAGTATCCTACAAGTAACTTATCTACCAAATTTTGTGAAATTGGGTCAATTAGTATTTTAGCTAGAAGTGGATACATGAAATTTTTGCGGGCTATTTTGTAGAAAGAGGCAGTTTGTTATTTTCCGATTAATACTAAAATCTAATCAGCACCAGAGTATCCTACAAGTAACTTATCTACCAAATTTTGTGAAATTTGGTCAATTAGTATTTTAGCTAGAGTGGATACATGAAATTTTTATGGGCCATTTTTAAAAAAAGGCTGTTTCTGTTTTTACAAATCGTACCAAAAACTAATCAGCACCAGGGTCATACCCAACTGACTTACCAAATTTTATGAAATTCAGTCCATTAGTTTTTGAGTTAGAGTGGATACATACATTGCACAGACAGACAGACACACACACGCAGACGTCACGCTAAAAATAGTTTTTTCGTATTCTAGAGGTCTCGAAACGTGTAGATCCGTCGAAAACTCGAGTTGTGAGTTTCGGTATGATTCCATTACTTTCCCTATCCAATACAATGTATTGCAGGGAAAGTAAAAATCTGATGTGCGCAGTACATAACTTTTCCTGCAGACTTATTTGAGAAAGACAGCGGTATAGTGGACATCACCGACTGTGATCTACATTCTTTTAAAGCATTTCTAGTCTTGTACGCCAGAGAAGTTGATGGAATTTCATCGAACAATGTATTAGGCTTGTACAAAGCAACAAATACGACATAAAGGTGTTGAAGGAAGAATGCGTTTTGTTTATGGCCTAGGACTTGTCGGTTGCTTCGTTCTGTGATATTGTTCTCTTAGCCGTGAGGCACAATGAATCAGAATTTTTGAAGACTGCTGCTAATTATTTCACTGATAATGCAAAGCGAATTCGTCCAATAAAGGATTGGGAAATTTTTTTGTCATGGATAAATTCAATATTTGCAAATGAACTTTTTATAAATTTGGCGAATAAAGAATAAAATTTCTTTTTATGCTGGGTTATAGTTACATTCATTACATAAGCAACTCATACGGGTTTGAATAAGAATTAGGATGAAAATAGTCACCTATATTGTCTATGAAAAAAGTAACTAGCAGTACAAGTACAGTTAATGAAATCTTAGTTCTTCTTTTAAAGACAATTGTTACATTCATGAAAATATATTTAACACTAGCCGAAAGAACAGATCTGCTACACGCAATGGTATAATAGCTGTGGCCCGAACTGCGGGTATATAGGTCGGCTGTGGTTGTATATAATCAGTATCTGCTCCCTATGCCAGTATACAAGTATATGCCAGTACACTCAAACCTGTTTTTGTGCGGTGGATAGAGACCGCATAAAAGAAAACGCATAAAAAAATCTCACAAAACTTATGAGTAGCTATAAAAAATAGTTTTCGCAATACAATTAAAAAGTATTTTTTTTATGCTATGAATAGGGACCGCATAAAAAAAGTCTCAAGTAGAAAATAACTCAAAACCTTACGAAATAACTAGGAATTTCTTTTTTAAACGAAATCAAGACACGAGGCTTGACAGCTACTTGGAATCTCGCCAGACCTTTTGGAATCTGATTTAGAAAATATACATGCGAACATTTTTAAATATTTTATTTACATATGTAGTTACGTATAACCTTTATTCTTCGCAGTCTGACAATAGGAATATGAAAGCACTTTGAAGGACGTCAATTAATATTAGATTTAAAAATTAAAACACACGTAATATTCTTTTTTATTAAATCACTTTATTTAGCGGACTTGTCACTTGCGCAGATCAGAGACGAATAAAAAAAAGCAAGTCTTTGCTCCCTTCAAGTAAACTTCTACCAACTTTTTAAAACGAACAAAACAAAGTATGATACTAGTCGCCAACTATCTCATTAGCAAAATACCAACTCATCGACCTAACGAGACACGCAGTCCGTTTCAGGAAAACCCGAACTAACACGATGCAGATGTCCTTCAATGTTTATTTGCGATTAGTGCATTTTTGCTTTGCTACACAAGAATTCCATCGCAATATGCTATTGCACATTTAGTTTATTTACATGAAAATTCTTGTGCGTTCAACAATTAAATTATGCGATTATAGAATTCAATACATATGGAATGTAATTGGCTGACGCAATATTTATGTAATGTGATGAAATACATATCAAAAATCGAAAAAACTAAATGGCCGATCAAACCTACTAATTTTTTTTATTGATAACTTCGTCAATTATGTTCCAATTTGATTGAAATTTTCATATACCGCACAAAAAACATCGCACAAAAGAAGACCGCACAAAAACTGGTTTGAGTGTATACCTGTAGATACGGGCATAATCCGCTAGCTTCATCATTTTGCTCAAAAATGCTTTACTTATAAATCTACATTCATTCAAATCCGTTTAGTTTCATTCCTTGATACCCTAATTTCTCTGTTCAGGGTTTCCTTTAAAAACAATGTTATGAATATAAAACACCATAGCAACCCTTTCCTATCTCTAACAGTTTCCAAGTTATGGTGGATAGAAGGAAAGTGCGTCAAGTCAGAAAAACCCCAAATTTGTGAAGTTTCTGAAAGTGTTTATACGCAAAATAAGCACATAATTGGAAAGAGCAGAAAAAACCCTGTGGGCGGACGGTTAGAGAAATGGGTTATTAAAGTATGTTTATTAATAATTCCCTCAAAGCAACAGGGATTATCAAGAAAATTGAGCTCAGTTTTGCAAAATATGGAATTTTCATCAATTAGGAGTCATTTTTAACAATTTAGTGTCATTTTATCAATTAAGACATTTTCGCTTATTTAGCGATATTTTGCTGCATTTGGCGACTTTTAAAAAAGTCGCTGAGTGGAACAATTGGACTGACAGACAAACACTACCGAAACTATGCAGTACTATCTCCTAACAACACATTTAATTGATTGAGCGTCATTTTTATTAATTTGGCTATATTTTCAACAATTTCGCAACATTAAAGAAAGTCTCCAAGTTGGCGATATTCCGTCAAATCGTTCGCCAAGCGTTACAGAGACGGACAGACTGAGAAATAGGCTATTCTTATAGTGAATAGCTTGTGATTTTTTTTCTGGAAATCTTGCAAGATGGATACATTTGATAACATTGTTTATAACAGTGAGTAATTTCGTGTGGCTAATCTTCATTTATTTTTTTACTTCAAATCAGGACGCTATGTGGGGCGGATCCTTTCCGCGAAAAAAAAATGACTTGCGAATCTACAAAATAAAATATTTCTTGATAAAAGAAAATTTGGTTTTGTTAAATTGACAACTGTCAATAGCAAAACACATTAAAGCACACAAACCTAATAAAACATAACAATTAACGTTAATAAAATGACATTTTGCATGCGATTCATATTACTTCTTGTGGTCAGCAAAGCTTTTGCAAAGGTCAGCAAAGATTTGGATGTTCGGATTCAGAACAAAAGAAAAAAAAGTTGAGTATGATATAGGTTCCAAATACAGATGGTGAAATTGAAAATTTAGCACCAGCAAGGAGAAGCGCGATTCACACTGAAACGAATGGACAAGACTGTGGTTAGTTAATAAATACAACATGATAGAATTTTCAGAGTAAATCGTGCAGAAAATGGTGTTTACATGGCCATGGCCATACTAGAGTTATAGTGACTGGAATTTCAGGCACTGTACTAGAGTGGAATGGCCTCCCCCCCCCTTTTTAGTGGGACACTTCACTATCCATTCCGACATTGAATAAATACGACATTGATAATAATGATATTCTATAATAATAATAATATACGACGTAATAAATATGACATTGATAATAAATACGACATGATAAAATTGCCAGAGCAAAAGAAAGCATTTATTGTGCAGAAAATGGTTTACATGGCCATACTAGAGTGGAATGGCTCCCAACCTTTTTAGTGAGGCACTTCGCTACCCATCCTGACATTGAATTATACGAGGCATGTTTTTTAAGTAAGTACCGTTTTGGAATTAAAAAAAGACGTGCAAAGATATCGCAATAATTTTATTTCTACATGAAAGTCTGTACCTTAATCTACTTTTCTACATAATTTCCGTGAATATTGAGGCACTTGTCATAACGTGGCACCAGTTTTTGAATACCCTCCTCATAAAATTCTGCCGCCTGACTTGTTAACCACTGTATCACAACTGTTTTGACTTCGTTATCGTCTTGAAGACGCTGACCACCCAGGTGTTTCTTCAAGTGCAGGAACAAATGGTAGTCGCTGGGCGCCAGATCAGGGCTGTATGGAGGATGATCTAGAGTTTCCCATTTAAAAGATTTGATGAGATCTTTGGTCCGATTAGCCACATGTGGACGGGCATTGTCATGCAGCAAAACGATACCCTTACTCAACTTGCCACGTCTTTTGTTCTGGATTGCACGACGCAGATTGTTCAATGTCTCACAATAAGACGCTGCATTGATTGTCTCATTACGAGGCAGAAACTCCACTAGCAATACTCCTTTTTTGTCCCAAAAAACTGTGCACATGATTTTCCGGGCAGAAATTGTTTGCTTAAACTTCACTCTTTTGGGTGATGATGAATGTCGCCATTCCATGGATTGTTGTTTTGATTCTGGTGTGACGTAGGCCACCCATGTTTCGTCACTAGTAACAATTTGGTCTAAAAAATCTTCACCTTCATTGTGGTACCGCTCAAGGAAAGTCAATGCACTGCCTAAACGTTGGGTTTTGTGCAAATCCGTCAACATTTTTGGAACCCAGCGTGAACACAATTTCCGGTAATTCAAGTTCTCGGTCACAATGCGATACAAAACACTACGAGAATATTGAGGAAACCAGTCGCACATTGATGAAATTGTAAAGCGTCTGTTTTCTCTCACCTTTTCTTCCACTTTCTGCACCAAATCTTCATTAAAGACCGAAGGACGCCCACTCCGTTCTTCATCATGCACATTTGTGCGGCCATCTTTAAATGCTCTCACCCATTTCCTTACCATTCCATCACTCATAATGTTTTGTCCGTAAACTTCACAGATCTCACGATGAATATCGATCGGTTTTACGCCTTTAGCACTAAGAAATCGTATAACAGCCCGTACTTCACAATTGGCGGGACTCACGATTGTCGGAGGCATCTTAAACACTCAGTAAACAACGTATACAATGAAGAATCAGACTGTAATGGCGTCAGTGCGTAGACAAGAGATGTAGGTAACCAGCGCGCATGCGCGGAACGCCGACCGTAGCGCTGCGGCGGCGGAATCGCAAAACGGTACTTACATAAAAAACATGCCTCGTACAACTTGCAATTATTGTGCAACTTGAATCGTACAACTTGCAATTATTGCGTGACCTGTTGAAGAAGCATCTGTTTTGCATAAAGTTAGTAAGTTCAGACGTCAGACTACCACTCTTCACTATTTCCCTTTTCTTTGGAAATAATCGTGGTTTTTTTTTTAACCAGATGTGTTTTTAAACGTTTTTTTAACCAGATCATCAATAATGCGATTAAACATTTAAAAAAAATATATATATAGCTGTTGTATATTTAAGAACTACCTTTTAAATTACTAGCTATTCGGGGATCATGGCGTAGCGCGCCAACGCAGTAGTTTATTTATTTCATGTTCTAAGCGTGTGTATTCATAAACTGGACTTTGGTTTTAGAGAATTCTTCGTAAATTTCGGTGAACGAAATTTAAAGAACGCTTCAATAATATGCTCGCTGGAACAACCACAAGAACCGAGGCGCATTGTCCCTAGTCCTGCAGTACACGTGCATTGCCTGTTGCAGCAGGTGCAATGCTCGTGTCGGCGATTTCACCCAAACGCTGGCAGAATTTGATATTCGCACGTTGTTCTTTAAACACCATTTCCATTTTTGACAAACGCGAACGACTACAGTTCACTGACACGCTTTGTCTGGAAAATCACCTGCTTCTTCATTTCCATATCTTGCGTCATATGTGCCCCTACGCCACGGGAAAATAGTTCCCCTCTCCTCCAATCAGGATTAGAGATATCAGTACAGTCTCCGAACTTTTTGATCCTACCTTGTAAGTGCAAGCTGTTATTATTGTTACTATTTTATCCACATGCAAATAAACAATGAGTTGCTGACTTGACTTGAGTTAGTGAGGTCGCTCTTTCTGTCGGTCCTGAAGAGGAAGGCTGATATTTGTCTTCCTCAAGTAGATCAGCTTATTTTATTAGACTAGTTTATTTTATATAACTAGTAGACCAGCTTATTTTACATAACTAGTAGACCAGCTTATTTTATATAACTAGTAGACCAGCTTATTTGATATAACTAGCAGACCAGCTTATTTTTATATAATTAGTAGACTGGCTTATTTTATATATAGTAGATTAGCGTATTTTATATAACTAGTAGACCAATAGCAGACCAGCTAACTTTTGTTTTTATGCTGTATTTGTAAAGTTTTAGTTATTGTTCAAATAACAAAGGAGCGAGAATGAACATTAGAGAATACTAGACAATAAAACTATAATGTTCGAATTAATATTTATAATGTCAACTAATTGCTTCATGTTAGTTTGGTAAGAGGTGGTACACTAATTCACGAAACTACCGCGATTATAACATAGTTTAGAATATTTTACCATTGATAGTACATATAAATTTTTGGTTGCTGTAAGTGGGCCATGATATCCTTATCAATCTGTCACAGTGGGCCGCGATAAAAAGGTTGAGAGCCATTTGTTTAGAACTTAAAGGGACCATTTTATTATGTTACAATACAGCCACGGTTGTGACAGTGTCTTTTTTTAATTTCTGAAATTAATTTGCATTATAAGCAACGTGTATGTAAGGAGATTTCCAATAAATGACAAGATGAACCTTTTGGTGAAATAAAAAAATCCCCACCCGGACAATTCAAACGCATGGCCTGCGCAACAATTCGAATTATCAAGGCTGTTATTGACTGCCATTTTGTTTCCACGTCCTGTTTGTCTAATTTCTTCGATACAATTGCTTTGGCGAATCTTGATACGCTTGTCGGTTTCATTTATTCTTACAGCAAATATAGATACTGACAAAAAAGATATGATAGCATAGATTCCAACCACTGTCACTTTGGAGTTAACTTCGAAGGTGTCGTCACTGCTTATTATTTTTCCCGCTCCATTAGTGACCAAAAGATTAAACATGCTAAAGAAGTTTTCCACCTGAAGCAGAAAGGCGATATAGGACATCGAATCTTCTAGAGTTTGAAGCAATTTAAGGATTTTACGGTGCTGGTGTTCAAGATCATTCCAGTTGCTGAAGCTGATCGTATTTATTTGCATCTCTTTCACAGTCCGCAGTTGCTTTTGCAAGAAACTGTGTCCAAAAGCACATAGGCAGATATAAAGTGAGGAAACAGTTGCGTGAAATGTGTGGATGATGAAGAAATAAAGTGAAATGATCGTGTATAGAAACAAATAGTTGGTTTCATTTTCATTAATCAACTGTAGAGTGTAGTAAGATACGTATAATCTGCCATTTTCTTTAGGACCGATTTCAATAAAGGTAACTGTCAGTGTAATTTGCACAATTATGATCCATATGAAAGAAAAAAATGCTAAATAATTCGGAGGTGGCACACCGAGTTCTTTCGCTGTTCTGCTGAATTCGGATAGTACCGAGCATAACTTATGTCGCTTCAAGAACATTCCGTACCAAAGTAAAATGGCATTGAATTCTGTTCCTTTTCTTGCCAGAGATGTTTTTAACCGAACTCCCGATAGGCTGATATCTTTAATAAATAACGATGCCACCAGAATTAAATATATTAAATGCCAGAAAACAACTACGCATCTGCAAAAACACTTTTTCTTACTCACACAGATATCCAAGCCATATAGATAAAATAGTTTCAGTATGAACCAAGAGGGGATACTTTCCTGTCTCAAAGGTTGTTCATTGTTACCGTCTGTGTTCATTCGAGAATGAAATAATTTAGGCCCTGATTTACAATGCTGTGATAATACGTCACATTTTTGTGGCCCAGAACTGTCTAAATTCATCATATTATGTTTTTATTTTTAAATCACTTTAATTATGAAAAGAAATTGAATTTTCTATTTATTATGATTACTTGTTCGTTTCTTAAAGATTATAGATATAACAGCGCATTGTTGTTGTTGTTGCTCATAACCTCCTGTTTCGGTCGAACCACAAACAGAACCAGTGATGTCAGAAGAAGGACAAAGAATGACGCAAGACGAGATCACAAAGTGTTTTATTAACATAAACAAGCATCACTGACGAAGGTCTGGGGTTGTGCAGCTTTACATTTGGCGAGGACCCAGAAGGCGGAAGACTGACTTCATCCTCAAGAAAACGCCCATGCCTTACTCGGGATTCGAACCCAAGCCCACTAGACAGCAGTCAGAGACGCTATCCACTTCACCGCCTGGGCGGCTAACAGTGCATTGCTCCAGCTACTATTAATGGTATGCAGATCTGAATTAGTAGCAATCTTTGTGAATGACATGAATTAACTTTGGCGATATATAAAACATTATTAAACATTGCTTAATATTTGGTCACAAGGAGCTTAATCATTGATATGATAGCGTATTTTTCTTCAACTACTATTAATGGTATGTTGAGCTTAATTAATAGCAATTACTAAATTAACTTTAGCGATATATAAAACATTATTGTTATAAGATGCTTAAAGACAAAATGCTTAAAAAGATTATGGATATAACAGCGTATTTACCTTCAATTACTATTGATGTCATGCATAACTTAACAGCAATCAAGAACTATATAAATTTTTGTTGACGGCATATAAAATATTGCTAAATGAAACTCAATATATGTATTGTTTAGTAATATTACTTATGAGCTTTATAATGCTTAGTTGTATATTTGAAGGTGTCATTTTTTACTGTTTGTAAAATATATTTTGAGAACTTTTCTTTCTATTTAGCTCATTTATTCAAATCGATTATTTAAATTGTTTCTTAAGCATACATTCAATATTAACGTGTTGCGTTGTTTTTATGCTATATTGTTCGTTTTATGAGTAAGAGTGCTATTTTGATCCTCACAGAACTTAAGTGGGCTGCACTACGAACATCTGAGCACACTCGGGCTAGTTCAAAATTTGGTGTGATGAACCAAAGTTAAAGCCGAAGGGGGTGCTTTGACGGATGTCTTGGATGGCTGAACAAGAACAATGAGAAAATCTGACGCTGAGGTAAATTGGTATGGTTCAAATGGTGTTTGTTCCTTGTCTTCAATGCAAGGATAACAATATCACAAAGCATGGACGTCGGCAAGTTGTAATGTTTCAAAAGATCTTTGTTGATGAAATAATGTATAGATACCTCATATTATGATGGTGTGTACAGAAAGAACATATGGCACGCTTAAAGTTCAAATGGTATTATTTATATAAGGGTGAGATCTTCCATGACGTATGTATATAATGGTGAGATCTTCGATAACACATGTATATAAACGTGATAGTGAAAATATTTCTAGATATAAAGATTAAATTTAAAGTAAATGCACCCAGAAAAGGATGAGGTCAGAAGTCGAGGAGTTCCTGCTCGTATGCACTGAGAAAAATATATGAATGCTGTACGACAATTTTTTAAATAGTCATATTTTAACAGAAATGACGTAGGTGATATTCTATATGGCGATAAAGAATTCCATATGGTAGTTGAAACTAAAGAACTGAGAGAATTCGAATTAAACTACTATGACTATCTATAACGCCATAGAATGTAGTCCAACATAGCAGAATGTATAATCCAATGCCGTAGATTGTAGCAGTTAACGCCACGATTTCAAACTTTTCTATAAGATCGGTATGAGACCAGACTCATAAAGTACAATAAATCAATTTTTCTTTTTTGAAAAAGCATTCGATCATGCTAAACAAAAGATCGTATAATGTTCATCCCAGATATTGATTTTGCTTGCATCAACCCGTCTGTTTTCATAAACATAAAATAAGATTATAAAACTTCGATTTAATGGATGTTTTTTAAATCTTTTGATAAAAGAAAAATTAATTAACTTAATGCACTCGCTTTTTGAGAAAAATATATGCATAATTTACAGGAAAAAAAAACTTTTGTCATATAAGTTATGTGTCATTGTGTTGGTTTTCCATCACTGCTATAAAACTCAAAAGAAAACCAATGCGAATTAATTAAGAGTCGTATGGAATTAAAATATGCTGAGTATGAGCCCTCCACTCGACTTTCTCATATATTTACATTCGATATTATTCAGACTTATTTTTTATCATAAATATATATATATATATATATATATATATATATATATATAAAGTTAGGTTTTTCGAGTTACAGCTTCTCACTTTTCTTTCATTGGACCTTCAAACCTTTTTATTATATATATATATATATATATATATATGTGTGTGTGTGTGTGTTTAGCTTAGGTAGTAGGTACGTTGATCCAAAAGTTACCTAATTATCGTTTGATGAATGATGAGTTCAGTCTTAATTACATTGTTTAAACAAAAAGACAATGAGAACCGCTGTCTCCATGGTTTTTAAAAATTTTTTATTTACTTAGTTAAATTATATTGCTTGATGAACGAAGTTTATAAAATTATGTTGTATGATTATAAAATGCATTCCGACTTTGTCCGGAATTTGAGATGTAAACTTTTAATTACAATCTCAACGGAATTAAACCCAATGAGTTTATGCAACACAAAATAAAAGATATGACGCCAAGCACCGGAATTAAGCCCAATGAGTTTATACAGCAGACGATTTTATTAACACTTTACAACATAGTTGAAAAGTGTTTATGACTTTGTTCATTCTGTCTGTCTGTCTGTCTGTCCGATAGCACGATAACTACCGTAAAAATGACTTTATCAAAATGAAATTTTAGTATGTAGTTCAGACGGTCTGCGGGACCTATGGGAATATAAATGAATGATAGCACCCAATTAGTTTTGGATTGAATCCGGGTTGAAAAAATGAAATACATGGAACACTATGGGCCTAACTTTTCAAACATTTTTTAAGCGCATTTAAAATTCACAAATTGCTTCGAAAGTTTAAGGAAATATTCAAATTGTCCCATAAAATATATATAATAAAAAATTTAGCGAAATATATTCAGTGCTTTTTTAAATAAAAATTAAAATAATAATTACATCCTTTATATGAAGAGATCACGTGACCCACTTCAAAATAAAATATGGCATCCGTCTTGTGTCAAAATCGTGATTTTTAAAGTTCTTTTTTTAATTCATATTTAGTGTTGTATCCGTCCTAAAACCGCTTTATTTTTGCTTAAATTCTGTGCATCTACATCCTGAAACAACGCAATTACAATATAGTTGAGTTTAAAGGATCATCCAACTTTGATTATTTCTACAACGAAGCCTACTTTTCATTTATAGAGGATGTAAATACCAAAAGATATAGAATGAGTTGTATAAGAATTGCCGCATTTCTTTAACGCAAAATTATTTAGCCCATGGAGTCGGCAATATAGCTGATATGAATGAAACAATAATTGATTTTACAGAGAAGCAAACGATTTTTTGATGAAGTATTGAGCATAGAGTTAAATTACTTGTACCTTCATGGTTTTAAGTTTTAAATAAAATTAATTATTATTGTATTGTGATGAATGAAATGAAAAATGTTTGTGAATGAAATGCTGCTTTTATTTAAAGAGCCAGCTGATTTATATTTCTATGACGTCATTTGAAAAAGTTCACTTGCTTTCGATGAAGTTTTCAAATATAACAAATTAATGTAGTATTGTGATAATTTTAAATATATTACCGAGGAATATATCACATTTTTGAGATGTTTAAATAAAATTGCATTGAAGTTGGAAAGTGTTTCATAATCAATGCTTTATGCATGATTGATCTTTCTTGTTAACACTTTACAATATAGTTGAAAAGTGTTTATGACTTTGTTCATTCTGTCTGTCTGTCCGTTAGCACGATAACTGCCGTAAAAATAACGATAACGACCGTCTGAACTACATACTAAAATGAAATTTTAGTATGTAGTTCAGACTGTCTTTGGGACCTATGGGAATATAAATGAATGATATCACCCAATTAGTTTTGGATTGAACCCGGGTTGAAAAAATGAAATACATTGAACCCTATGGGACCTAATTTTTCAAACATTTATTACACAAATTTAAAATTCACAAATTGCTTCAAAAGTTTCAGGAAATATTCAAATTGCCCCATAAAATATATATAAAAAATTTCAGCAAAATATATTCCGTAGTTTTTTAAATAAAAATTAATATAGTAATTACACCCTTTATATGAAGAGATCACGTAACTATTATATGAAGAGATCACGTGATTCACTTCAAAATAAAATATGGCCTCCATCTTGTGTCAAAATCGTGATTTTTAAAGTTCTTTTAAATTCATATTTAGTGTTGTATCCGTCCTAAAACCGCTTTATTTTTGCTTAAACTTTGTGCATCTACATATTGAAACAACGCAATTACAATATATTTGTGTTTAAATGATCATCAAACATTGATTATTTCTACAACGAAGCCTAATTTTCACTTACGGAGAATGTAAATACCAAAAGATGTAGAATGAGTTGTATAAGAATTGCTGCATTTCTTTAAAGCAAAATTATTTAGCTCATGGAGTCTGCATTATAGCTGATATGAAGAACATTAATTGATTTAACACAGGGAACCAGACGATTTATTCGATGAAGTTTTAAGCATAGAGTTAAATTACTTGCACTTCCATGGTTTTAGGTTTTTAAATAGAATAAAAAATTATAGTATTGAGATGAGTGAAAGGAATGGAAAAATGTGAATGAATGAAATGCTGCTTTTATATAGAGGCAATTTATATTTCAATGCCGTAATTTGAATGAAGTTCATTTTTTTCGACGAAATTTTAAGTTTTCAAATGTATTAAAGTAATGTAGTATTGTGATAATTTAAAAAATATTACCGAGGAATGTATCGCATTTTAGAGATGTTTACATAAAATTGCATTGAAGTGGGAAAGTGTTTCATAATCAATGCTTTATGCATGATTGGTCTTTCTTGCATGATCTTTTCCGATCTGGATAATTAAGAAATCTAGATAACAAGAAATTTTATCGGAATTGCATTTTTGGCTTGGATTATAATATTCATATTGAAAGGTTATTGATATATAATATTTTATTGGTGTTACTTTCAATTTCTTAAGTCATCTTGTTTATTTTGGCAAATATGTTTCAAACTCATATATCGAGTTTAGACAATTCTTGTAACATAATAAAAATGATACCGGTATATCGTCTAACACCATTTTAGCGCTTTCATTTCGACATTTGTCAATCTAATTTCATCGAGCTTTTATTTTGGCATACATTGATCCAATTCTATATTTTTAGTAAATTTGTTTACAAACGGGACCAGGACGTTCTGTTCTTCGGATCTGCCTGGGAAAATAATTCAACAGAGTTAGAGTTCAGTTAGAGAGAACAAGGATTCTTATACATCTTTTTAGGAGAATTAAATTAAATATTTTGATAGAATGCTTTGAACAACAATGTCATTTAGAATACTATAGGAATTTGCACATAATTGTAAATTTTAAGTTCCTTTATATTATATATTCCTTACGAAGAACGGGTATGCTGCTAGTATAACATATAATTCCTCCACCATTTTTTATTACTTTCTGCTAGCATCAAATCACTGAGAAGTTGTAAGTCGGCTTGACCCAATAAATCGGCTTGACCCAATCTTTGCACCTACTGGCAATGCTGAGATTTATATTAATTAATATTTAAATTCATTCGTATATAATCGATTCTTTTTTAAGCTTAAATCAACATTTTAAGTCTTGCACACCTACGGGTTCATATTAGCCATTACGCAAGATTTGTGTATTGTACGTTGAGCCGTCTATTGCGAAATGCAGTGTAATGAAATTTGGCAGCAATTTTATTTTTTAATATAGAAAGAAGTTACAAATTTAAATTGACTGGAGTAAAATTTACTCAAAAATCTGATGTGGGCAACACATGACTTTCCTTATATATAATGTAATGAATTTACTACTTTTACAGTAAAAAAATAGGATTTTCTTATAGTAGATACTAATATTCTTTCCAAGATATTGAATTTTCGACAATTAGTCGTCATTTTCATTGATTTAGCATCATTTTTATCCATTTGGCGAGATTTTCATTAATTTGGCAACATTTCAAAAAAGTCGCCAAGTTGGCGACATTCCGCCAAATTCGTCGCCAAAATCTCGCCAAGCGTTATGCACTAAGAAAAAAGTTATTCTTACAGCAGATAAATGACTATTGGCGTTCAAATACAAAAGTATTATTCAAGTATATTTTTTCATGAATGGAACGAGTTAGATCCACGAGAATGATGTCACTCAATTTATCGCATGGTATTACATATGAAAAGTGAACATGTTTCTCAATAGGAATTTTTTTTCTTTTTATGTGACTTTTTCATAATTTTTTTGAAAAATGTTCAATATCTCGAGAACGGTTCATGTTAGCGTTCTAAAATTTATGCCAATCGTTTTCTAATGAAAAATTACATAAAAAATGTCTATTTGCGTAACTTTATTAGCGGTTTTGATTTTTTGACGATTTTTTCAAAATTTCATTCGAAACTTTAGGGGGGTTCTGAACATTCGATTACGTATAAAAACAATAGGCTTCCAGTGTTTACGGATTGTGATTTTTGTACCAAATTTGGTTCGAATCGGTCCATTCGTTCGTCAGTTATCGTCTCCACAGACTCACTGACACACACACACACACACATACTTCACACACACACACACACATACACACACACACAGACATCACTTCAAAAATGTTTGATTCGTGATCAGGGATGCTTGAAACGTGCTCTCCCGTCGAAAACTCGAATTCGAATTTTCGACCCCGTCACAATACTTTCCTTATACATTATGTATATAAGGAAAGTAATAGCTTGTAGTTACTTTTTCTTCTTGCGAATTTTGCAAGAAAATAATTTGAAAAATCTATATCGTTGGTTCAAATGATAACAATACTAGCACATTACCCTTTATTTTAAAGGAATTAAAAAATCCATTGATTGATACCAAACTTGGCAATGGGGTAATTCCCCCCCCCCAAGGGGGCTAATGACGTCGCTAACACGAAAATTGCATCGCGGCTATTTGTCACTACAATGATTGTAACTGTTAAGTTTTGTGATTATTGAGTCATGAATAACGCTTTATATGCGTAATTATGTCATATTTTGTCTCATGCTGCCATGCTAAGAAAATATAAAATTTTTATCGAATTTCAAAATATTCTATTTAGTTCTAGATTGTTCGATAGTAAAGGCGGATATAAAGTTTCGTAAAAATCCATTAATATTTGCGGCGGCTATATCGAAAATCGACCATAGACAGACGGAGGTCCTAAAACATATATTGGCATCAAAATCTCGAAATCGAACATTTTTGTGAAAACAATGTTTTCTCTGAACTACATTCTATAGTATGAGAATGTAAAAATGCATCCCTGAAGTACCTCTGTTTAGCAGGAGGGTCTGAAGTTCAAGCTTCATTAGATTCATAGTGAATCCGCCACTGTTTGCACAAAACTAAGGCAGTTGCCAATTCTGATTTCCAAGGCTTGTGGGGGATTGTTCGGTTGGTGGCAAGAGGGTGACTAAAAAACTTCCTTTTGTGAAAGTATGATATCAAACGCATGACTGGCGGTGCCAAAGTATGCATGATAGAATCATAAGAGACACGAAAATCTTGAAAGTTTGTGTTAGGATTTCAAAAAGTTACTTCAAACCCTTCCGCTTCGCGAACACTTCCGAAGACCTTTCATAGCACCGCTCGCACTTCAGCGATACTATCATTGATACGCGCCACTTCAGAAAAGGGGAGACAATTCTATAAACCCCCATTTTAACTTTATGCAGGTGTTTAAGCGTGAAAATTTTTTCCCGAAAAAACTGATAGCACAACAAAATGCAAAAAATAAGACATTCCAAAAAAACATTAAAAAATCAACCCTCTGAAGGGGCTATGTGATGGATAAAAAATGTCGTTTCTACCCCGGCAAACTTCCAAACTGTTTGACATCTATTTTATTCTCTTCTTCTCTCTATTTATGAAATTTTTTTTCGAACAACTTTCGCTGCATCAAAATGTCAAGAAAAAAGAATCTTCGACAACGGAAAGGACGGAAGTCACCAGTTTCCTCATTACACTACACCCCTTTTTTTGTGTGTGTTCGCCCGCTTTGTGGTGGCGCTCATTTGAGGAGGCTTTTGTGGAAGCTAAGTGGTTTGCTGAACGCGCCCCAGCGCACAGAAGAAGCGGAAAATAGAAGGGGAATGGAAGTAAAAAAGAGAAAGAACTACTACTGCTGCTGCTACCACCGCGAGCGGAACGATCTCTGGAAGGAAAGGGGAACGAATAGGAGGAACCATACCATTTGAAAGATGAGTTTCGTGGTTTGAAAAGGAGGTCTTCGTGATATATGGCGATGGTTGGCATTTAATAGGTTTTTAAGCGACTCTAATTTTGCAGGGGAGTGCTTTAGATGGCAACACGTTCCAAACAGCAAGTAGGTAATTGACTCGAATCGGATTTCAGACTCTAGAAGCACCAGACATTTTCAGAGATTGATCTTGAAAATATTCTATTTCCAAATAAGCTATACGTTTAAAAATTATTACATTACATATTACTTGACATGACCCCACCCCTTTCACATAATTCTGATGATTCCTGGATGAAATAATTAATCAGCAAAACATTTTATGATAATTTACAACGTTAAGATACGAGGAATCACTGGAGATAGGAAAGGTCAGACACTCTGAGACAAGGGATCAAGAAAATCTGAAATAAAGGTTAAAACAGTTTTTTCAGCGCTTCTGAACATCTTTTGGGCAACCGCTTGTTCTTCAAGTGAAATAAATTCTGTGTGCCAGGTCGCTATGGCGTCCAACTTCTTTGACTAGGCTACAAGCATTTCAAAAGTTTTGGTTAGTTAGAAACGCGTTTGCAGAAGCATCAATTGCAATAGGATCAAAACTTCTACTTCGTATCAAGAAGAACTTTATTGACTTGTTACCATTGATCAAACAACGAGGCTTGTACGTGGCAGTAAGACATCGCGTGAAAAGAACGTTTATTAATGTTACTTTACGTTAATTTTAACCTTAACTAGAGATGACGGTCTGTCTGTGGTCACGCTATTAGAGATGATGGGTCATACATACCGCCATCGCTACTTCAACGGATTATCAGAGTATTAACATGAGATTGGTAGATACGTGAATGTTCAAAGATATTACTTTTACTTATTGTTTTCTACGTGCTTTTCATATCCTATATTCAAGGATTTCTTCACATGCATATATATATATAGGCCAACGGCCGTACCATGCTGAAAACACCGGTTCTCGTTAGATCACCGAAGTCAAGCAGCATCGGGCGCGGATAGTACTTGGTGGGTGACCACCTCGGAACACCGCGTGCTGTTGGCCATCTCGGGTGCGGTATCCCCGTGGTTTGCGCGCTAGATTTGCACGCTACCACAAATGCCGCCGTGTTCATGCGGAGTACGATCACGTTAAACATGTGGGTCCGTAAGTCCTTCCGAGAGGTTGGTGGTAGGGGAAGGAGGGTACGGTCCCTGTGGATGCCTACCCCACTGGGTTCCGGTCTAAATTGGGTGGCACTTCCCGGCCGTCCATACAGTTACCTTACACCTTTCTGGTAGGTCGGACGGTCTGGTAGGTCGGACGGTCTCAACAACAACAACATGCATATATATTTTACAACACAACGTTTTTCAGACCGCTTTTATTACTTTCATACATAATGTATAAGGAAAGTATTGTGACGGGGTCGAAAATTCGAATTCGAGTTTTCGACGGGAGAGCACGTTTCAAGCATCACAGATCACGAATCAAACATTTTAAAGTGATGTCTGTGTGCGTGTGTGTGTGTGTGTGTGTGAGAAAGTATGTGTGTGTGTGAGAAAGTATGTGTGTGTGTGAAAGTATGTGTGTGTCAGTGAGTCTGTGGAGACGATAACTGATGAACTAATGGACCGATTCGAACGAAATTTGGTACAAAAATCACAATCCATAAAAACTGGAAGCCTATTGTTTTTATACGCAATTGAATGTTCAGAAACTCCCTAAATTTTTGAGTGAAATTTTAAAGAAATCGTCAAGAAATCAAAACCGCTAATAAAGTTACGCAAATAGACATTTCTTATGTAATTTTTCATTAGAAAACGATTGACATAAATTTTAGAACGTTAACATGAACCGTTATCGAGATATTGCACATTTAAAAAAAAATATCAAAAAGTTATATAAAATTAAAAAAAAATATTTCCTATTGAGAAACTGTTCACTTTTCATATGTAATACCATGCGATAAATTGGGTGACATCATTCTCGTGGATCTAGCTCGTTCCATTCATGAAAAAGCATACTTTGAGTAATACTTTTGTATTTGAACGCCAATAGTCATTTATCTGCTGTAAGAATAACTTATTTCTCCGTTCATAACGCTTGGCGAGATTTTGGCGACGAATTTGGCGGAATGCCGCCAACTTGGCGACATTTTTAATTGTTGCCAAATTAACAAAAATCTCGCCAAATGGATAAAAATGACGCTAAATCAATGAGAATGACGACTGAAGAAAATTCAATATTTTGGAAAGAATATAAATATCTACTATAAGAATAAATTTTTTTTAACTGTAAAAGTAGTAAATTCATTGCATTATATAAGGAAAGTCATGTGTTGCCCACATCAGATTTTTTTACATTTTAGTAGCTGTATCACAGACCACCATCTCCAGTTAAAGGAGATAAGTTTACAAATGGTGCTGAACATAATTTTTGGTCTCTTTTTTTCCCCCCTCTTTTAGTAAAAGTTAAAACAGTTCAAGGGTTATAAAAACAACATTATTATATAATTTTTATGAAGATATATGACACTGATGACTACATTTTTAGTCTGGATCTTATATAGAATTAGAATTTGTACCACACAGTAAGACTGAGGGCGCAAAACTAGGTCTCTCCCAAAATCGCTGGGATAAATGCAATGTCTGAGAGCGAAGACGTTTAATGCAATATGTTACGCAGTTTTTGTTTGCAGGATAGGTGGATAGCGGCTTCTTAACTCTGTTCAGTACTCCCAATTTGTACAAAACACGAATGTTATTCCATTTGTTGAAATGTGAGACAAATTCCAGGATTATTTCAAATCCCATTTAATATTTTCTCTAAATAAAATCATATTAGTTTGAATTTTTAGTAATTGGCATAGGATTCATGACATTTTATTTAAGAATTTTCTTTCTCATCACGAAAAACAAATTTGTGAAAATGGGTCACCTTCGAACATCCAAGACCCCAGAATTTGACTATTATGGCTATAACAAAAGGCTGCTTTAAGAACGGGACTTGGTGCCGCAACGTTTCTTGCATTGTTTTCAGGCAAGTCCTGGTTGCAAGCTATTATATTTCGAGTAAATATAATTCTATGATGAATCTCGCATCTAGTGCGGAAATTATCACATATACCCAGCAGCGTATTTCCTGTTTTATAGGAGCTTAAATGGTAATGACATTTAAGAATCCAATAGGGTAAAGGATCCTATTCTAGGACTTTTCTTGGGCTTAGAACCGCTCTCCCCCGCCTATTTTGTGTATTTGTAAATTCACCTCTGCGTAAACCATTGTCAAGACTGGATGCAATTTTGTAGAAATCTGGAGCTAATAGAGACTTACTTGTAGGCGCAAGAAACTTTCGGCAAACATGCAATTTTCAAATTTATTTCAATCCTACAGGAAGATTTACTGTTTTATGGGAACGTAAATGGTAATGAGATTTAAGACTCCAATAGTGTAAAGGATCCTATTCTAGGAATTTTCTTGAACTTAAAAGCACCCCGGCCTATTTTGTGTATTTGTAAATTCCCCTCTGCGTATACTACCGTCAAGACTGGATGTAATTTTGCAGAAATCTGGAGCTAACAGAGACTTGTAGGCTCAAGAAACTTACGGCAAATATGCAATTTTCAAATTTATTTCAATCCTACAGGAAGATTTACTGTTTTATGGGAACGTAAATGGCAATGAGATTTAAGACTCCAATAGTGTAAAGGAACCTATTCTAGGAATTTTCTTGAACTTAAAAGCACCCCGGCCTATTTTGTGTATTTGTAAATTCCCCTCTACGTATACTACCGTCAAGACTGGATGTAATTTTGCAGAAATCTGGAGCTAACAGAGACTTGTAGGCTCAAGAAACTTACGGCAAATATGCAATTTTCAAATTTATTTCAATCCTACAGGAAGATTTACTGTTTTATGGGAACGTAAATGGCAATGAGATTTAAGACTCCAATAGTGTAAAGGAACCTATTCTAGGAATTTTCTTGAACTTAAAAGCACCCCGGCCTATTTTGTGTATTTGTAAATTCCCCTCTGCGTATACTACCGTCAAGACTGGATGTAATTTTGCAGAAATCTGGAGCTAACAGAGACTTGTAGGCTCAAGAAACTTACGGCAAATATGCAATTTTCAAATTTATTTCAATCCTACAGGAAGATTTACTGTTTTATGGGAACGTAAATGGCAATGAGATTTAAGACTCCAATAGTGTAAAGGAACCTATTCTAGGAATTTTCTTGAACTTAAAAGCACCCCGGCCTATTTTGTGTATTTGTAAATTCCCCTCTGCGTATACTACCGTCAAGACTGGATGTAATTTTGCAGAAATCTGGAGCTAACAGAGACTTGTAGGCTCAAGAAACTTACGGCAAATATGCAATTTTCAATTTTTTTTCAATCCTAACAGGAAGTTCCACTGTTTAGCAATGATTTATGCTTAACCGCAGTCCCATGCACCTGTTGTCGCAACGTGCAATTTGTATTAGCTACTATTGCGCACAATAAAATCTGTAATTTTAGACGTACCATATCACTTTCGTGACATCCACGTGGCGCGAACACGGTAAACCCACGAAGTATGTTATTTAGGACACGGTCTCACTAGAAACAAATATTAAACACTAACATTTCAAACTTCGAAAATCTTTTTCTTACACCGCAGACACTGCCGGTCTTACTTTGTTGTATTTTCGGAAGAGTAAGCTCACGTAACGGGGTCATTAGAAGAGGTGTCAAATGGTGGTGGTACTGGCTTGCCATGGGAAAACGTGAGGGATGGTGGTTCCCCAAAGCATCCGGAAAGTGTGAAAGTTTACGCCCACCTTGTTATAATGCTTTGTTGAGGTAATGAGACTCTAAACATAGTGCAAAACCGAGAAAACATTGTTTGTAGTTTTCTAGTTTTTTTCTCTTTTTGCTGAACGCGTTAACGATTTATTTACCACTTTCACTACATACGTAGTAGGATGCACAGGAAAAGTACTGTGACTGGGCCTAAAATTCGAATTAGGAGTTTGAGTATCACTGATCGAAAATTTTCTTGGCGATGTCTGTGGGTATGTTATAGGGTTTTCTCTAAATATTGAAGAGAACACTATCGTCCCAGTAGCTAAACAGACCCCAGTCACTGGCCTATATTTCTATGGTTTAAATCTCGATTGGGAATTGAATTCTTCATGATGTGAGTGTAAGAGCAAGAAGTATTATATAGTGTATTAAATAATGAAAGACATTCTGTTAAAAATATTGCATACAGAGAGGTTATATATAAAATTGAAATCAAAGTTGTGTTTCGTAAATAGGTTCAATACTTCTTCAAGGATTGGTTTCTACATTAGAGGATCCAATTAAAAGAGAAAGAACTTGTAAATGAAAGGATAAAACTATCTGTACCTAAATTTTAGATCAAATATCTCGATGTTACGATCTTTCAACCATGAACGCCCGTAGAGCTATTTCCAACGTGGAGCAAACTGCTGATGTCAGTGGAGGAAATTCAAGCATCAGACGTACAACATAGACTAGCTTGTTGCATATTCTATGAGTTTTGAAAGTTCAGAAGAGGGCAAGTGACTCCTTGCCCTCCTCTATGGTCGCATATGGTTTCAATATGATCGATGCGTTAGAGATCTTGATCAACACGTGAAAGGTCTTTATCAACACGTCAAAAACCTTGACAGAAAAAATAATAGCTGTTAACAATAACTGTAATAACTGTTACTAATAAAACAATCCAGTAAATAAGATGTTTTGTTCAATGTTGGATCAATCAATTAAGGCTACTTATAGAAACTATAGGACTACGCATATACAGTGTAATTTCGATAACTTAAACATAGATAACTTAAAATTAAAAAGTTCTTCATTTTAATGTATATCGCTAGTTAACCATGATAACCGATTTTAGATAAGTCGAAATTTTTTACGCCTACCTTTAGCTTCGACTTATATGTAGTTTCAATATATATATTTTTCTTTTTTATCTTGAACTCTTTTCCTTGTCTGATACAATTATCATCACATTTATTCCATGGAGTATCCTTGACATTTTACATAGTATGACCATAGGGGGATCTGTGCGTTTTGATAGTTATCATTTTTCAGCAAGATGAGGAATATTTCATTCACACTTACTGAAACTATTTCATGATGTATTGTAATGGGGTCAAAATCTGACTCTCGGATTTGGAGGGATTGACACAGTTTGAACATCCATGAATACGAATCAAGTATTTTTTCTAAGGATGTCAGTGTGAGCGTGATCCCTCTTGAAAGTATTGAACGATTTCCTCGATATCGAGTGTGATATCTCTCGAAAGCATTAGACGATTTATTTGATATAGAGTATGATATCTCTTCAAAGTATTGAGCGATTTCCTCGATATTCAGTGATATCTCGAAAGTATTGAGCAGAGAGTTTGGAATACTTATTGTAATCGGTTACAGAAATAAGCCTATTGATTTGCAGCTACATTAAATCTTAAAAACGCCCCGATTTTTGTCGTTGCCCCAGAATAGAAAAATGTCTTTCTTTGTAGAGAAAGTGATGTGGACACATGATGCTGGACACATCAGATTTTAATCGATCGGATAAGCAGAAGAATTTAAGAATGTGCAAAACTTTCTGCAAATACCAGAAATAAAATATACTTCCGAGTTCTCTTCTGTCTTCAGCTTGCTAAAATCTTTCTCTTTCCTGTATCTGATGGATACATCAGATTTTAATCGATCGGATAAGCAGAAGAATTTAAGAATGTGCAAAACTTTCTGCAAATACCAGAAATAAAATATATTTCCGAGTTTCCTTCCGTCTTCAGCTTGCTAAAAACTTTCTCTTTCTTATCTATCTGATATACACATCAGATTTTAATCGATCGGATAAGCAGAAGAATTTAAGAATGTGCAAAACTTTCTGCAAATACCAGTAATAAAATGTACTTCCGAGTTTTCTTCTCTCTTCAGCTTGGTAAAAAATTTCTCTTTCCTATCTAAGAGATTTCTAAGGGACTTCTATCTCTCTTAAAAGTGAGAAGAAGAAAAAAATATTGAACCGATTATTCAACACTTCACAAGTTTCGAATAAAATTCTAAGTACTTAGTGGAGTGGGATTAGTCGTAAAAGCAGTCCAAGAAGTGAGAAAAAAAAAGCTTAAAGTACTCCCAGAAAATAATCTATCACAGACGATATTCCCTTTTTTGTGGTCAGAAACATCCTTTCGGGATTATGCGAAGGTCGCCGAGAGGTGAGAGGTCCATTATTATTTGTCAATGTTTGTAATCGCCTCCGTCACTGTTGTGATTTTTAAAAGTTTTCAAATCCTTCCTTTCTCTATCGGGCACTCTTTTCCTCCGCGTTGAGCATATCGATTGTTAGAAAGTGTCGCTCCTTTTGTCGGTGAAAAGTCGCCTTTTGTCGCCTTCCGCGTTCAGATGAAGACCTTGAGAAGAAGGATTCGCGTGGCTCGATTCGCGGATAAATAAGAGTGAAAATTGGGATCCCAGATTCGATGAATGAAGTGGTGGAAGGCTCTCAGAAAAGAAAAGAAAAAAAAAATCCTTGAATGAATGCGTACGGGGGTTCGGTCAGTTTTTACTAGGAGATGAATGAAGAGAGATTGAGGCCATCAATCTGTACGGAGACAAGGAGAACGCAGTAGAATTGGGGTTGCTGTGCGCCAACAGTTTTTCCTGTGCGAACTACGCAGCGCCAAGTGTAGGTGAGCCAAATATAGAAGAATAATCTTTAATAAAAATATACAGTGCCATAAACCTCCCAATGCATACTAAACATTGAAATATTATAATGCAACTCATAGTAACACAGTTTAAAAAATCTATAATTGCAAATCAATTAACTACAGGAACTAATAAATTCGAAACACTCAGTTTGAGAAGAAAAAAATTACATATTTATTTGCTAAAATACAACTAAAGAGTAGGAAAAACATTGGGAGAAATTTGATGCGAAACTGAAATGTTAATCTCGGACTTAAATTGTTTTAATACTTTATCTTTAATATTTCGTGTATGTGTAGACTTATTTGGCTTTCAAAACAGCTTCAGTGCGATTCAGAATAGAATCATTTAGATCTTCAATCGTTTTGTGCACTATTGTTCTATTCTTTTTCAAAGTGCAGTCGAGGTTCATTCATGGAGTTTAGAGCGTCAGAGTTTTTAAGAAGACACCATGTATGTTTAATCGAATTTAGATCGGGAGACGGAAGCGATCACTCAAGAACACAAATGTTATAATCTTAAATCTACTCAGTAGCCACCATTGAGGATCGTTGTCATGTTGATACACGAAGTCCCCACTTTCTATTTTATGCCAGTCCAATGTGGAAAACAAATAATTAACCAATGTTTCTATGTATATAGCTTCAGTCATCCTGTTAGGAATCAGACACTTTCCTCGGTGCCCATAGAACTTTTTCCAAGGGGAGGGCAAACTCAAAGATAGGACATACAACATGGACTAGTTTGATGTTCGCCTTTGCGGACATCAAGTTAGTCCAGATAGAAACAAGGACAAATTGGTCATAGAATCATCTAGTGCATTAACCGAACTGGACTAATTGGAAGGCCGGTTGAAGTCCAATCTTTATTCTCTGCACCGGAAAGGTACACTATATGCCCAAAGCTAACGGACCCTTTCCAGCATCGCATATTGTGTAGATTCAGGAATGTCTTTTTCAGCAACCCAAGACTTCATCCATTTATTTTTGTACCTTGGAAATTGGAATCAGAGTATTTCCAGTTATTCTGAGCAGTTTTGCATCTTACCACTTTCATGAAATGAATCTTTGTTTCCCAGCATTTGCCTAGATTGCCAATGGTCAAAAACGGCTCTGCTTATGGTAAAAAACGCTCCTGCCTATGGTAAAAAAACAGCCCTGTTTGCGATCAAAAATGGCCCTGATGCCAATGGTCAGAAACGTCCCTGTCCATGAATGGGTCTTGTGACAAAGAATCCCTAGAGCCATAATGCAGTTCGAGTCTAATGATTTGTGAATTATTGCTAGTCCGTGGTCAAACGGTCTTTTAGTTAGCTGTCACAAATCCAGTTATAACTAAAAAACGCGAAAACAGTCTAACAATAATGATTGTTACAGTGGATGTATGATTATATTTAATTCCGAATTGGTTGAGTTTTGTGACAATTACAGATTTCAATTTTTTCTTAGAACAGTAACAGAAATCAGATACTTTTTTTTTTCGTTTGTAATAGAAATAAATGATAGCAAATTTCCTAAATATTGTCCACTTTTTTTAAACGAAGTCGTATTCACTGTTGACAAGGTAAAAATTGCAATTATCTAGAGAACGACTCATAATAAATCCATAGCGCGATAGTGTCGCCAAATCTAGCAGCCCTCCACGATCTGTCAATAATAATTTTCTGCGACTATTCGAAGGGACGTTTTTGAGGGCAAAACTCTCATTTTTTACTCTTGCGGCGTGTGTTTTATATTTACTACTATAGCCTTGACCCAATATTTGGAACACAAAACACGCTTTCTAAAGAAAATTTATGCTTTATCCCAGACTTGTATGACAAACTTCATTTTTATTTTCAATGATTGACTGCCTTTGAGATGTGAATAAAAAAAAAGTTTACATAGTAACCAGCAGTAAATAGAATATAACGGCGTCTACATAAGTAATAAATCGTTAATTAGCTCGACAGTATAATGTTTTTGACGCCGTTATATTTATGTTTAACGGGATTTTCTATTTTTTTTATTCCTGGGTATTTTTTGCAGCAGTTTGAAAGATATTTTTGCGCTCTGAGTTTAATAATAAGTACTCTCAAGATAAATTCATAGAATTCCTGTGAGAGAGAACTAAAATGTATATCTCAAATGAATGTAATTAATTTCAATGCATCGAATTCTCACCGGCTGTACTTTTCATTTATTTTTTAACACTTTCCAACATAGTTGAAATGTTTTTATGACTTTGGTCATCCTGTCTGATGTCAGGCTGCACGGTAATTCCGGTGAAAATGACTTTATCAAACTGAAATTTTAGTATGTTGTTGAGACGGTCTGTGGGACACATGGAAATGAAAAAGGAATATCACCCAATTGGTTTCGGATTTAACCCGGATTAAAAAAATTAAATACATTGAACCCTATGAGACCTAATTTTTCAAATATTTTTTAAGCGAATAAAAAATTCACACATTGCTTCAAAAATTTTAGGAAATATTCAAATTATCACATAAAATGCGTAAAAAATTTCAGCAGATTATGTTGGGTATTTTTTTTAAAATAAAAGTTGAAATAATAATTTCATTCATGATATATGAAGAGGTCACGTGACTCAGTGTAAAATAAAATATGGCATCCATTTTTTTTCCGTTGTGTAAAGATCGCGATGTTTAAAGATCGTTTAAATTTATTATTGCATCCTTCATAAAATCGTTTTATTTTTGGTGTATTATCTGTGTATCTAAATTCTATGTGCCAATGCAATTACAATATTTTGATTTTAAATGATCACTAGCTTTGATTATTTCTACAACGAAGTCAATTTTAATGCATGCAGAATGTAAACAAATCAAGTGACTGTAAGGTGAGTTGTATAAGACTTGCTGCTTTTTTTCATGTAAAATTATTTTGCTCTAGAGCCTGGAATGTAAGTGATATGAATGAAAGATTCTTTGATTTTACATAAAGAGGTAGACGATTTATATTTCGATGACGTCATTTGGATAAAGTTCATTTTGTGTATCTAGCATTGCCTTTTTCGATGGCGTTTTAATTTTTCAAATATAATAAATTACTGTAGTACTGCGATAATTAAAAAAAAATCTGATGGGGGCTACACATGATTTTCTCTACACCTACAGGTTCAAATTCCTAATTTGTATTCATAATCAGGGCCTGATCATGTCAAAGTGTATGATCAGGCCCTGAGGGCCTGGTGTTAATTCGTAGCCACATACACTCACGGCATATCAACCCAATGCAAGCATCAACACATAACAAAAAATCTGATGTGGGCAGCACATGACTTTCCTTATATAATGCAATGAATGTACTACTTTTACAGTTAAAAAAATGTTATTCTTATAGTAGACACTTATATTCTTTCCAAGATCTTGAATTTCTTCAATTAGTCGTCATTTTCATTGATTTAGCGTCATTTTTATCCATTTGGCGAGATTTTCGTTAATTTGGCAACATTTAAAAATGTCGCTAAGTTGGCGACATTCCGACAAATTTGTCGCCAAAATCTCGCCAAGCGTTATGGACGGAGAAATAAGTTATTCTTACAGTCAATGACTATTGGCTTTCAAATACAGAAGTATTACTCAAAGTATCTTTTCTCGTGAATGAAACGAGTTAGATCCACGAGAATGATGTCACCCAGTTTATGGCATGATATTACATATGAAAAGTGAACATGTTTCTTAACAGTTAATATTTGTTTTAATTTATGGGATTTTTTGATAAATTTATTTGAAAAATGTGCAATATCTCGAGAACGGTTCATGCTAGCGTTCTAAAGCTCATTCGTTTTCTAAGGAAAAATTACATAAGAAATGTCTATTTGCGCAACTTTATTAAAGGTTTTGATTTTTTGGTGATCTTTTCAAATTTATACTCGAAAATTTAGGGGTTCTGAACATTCGATAGTGTTTTAAAACAATAAGCTTCCAGTATTCACGGATTGTGATTTTTGTACCAAATTTCATTCGAATCGCTCCATTCGTTCGTGAGATATCGTCTCCACAGACTCACTGACACACACACACACACACATACTTTCACACACATACACACACACACAGACATCACTTCAAAAATGTTCGATTCGTGATCAGGGATGCTTGAAACCTGCTCTCCCGTCGAAAACTCGAATTCGAATTTTCGACCCCGTCACAACACTTTCCTTATACATTATGTATATAAGGAAAGTAAAAATAGCTGAATGTATCGCAGATATCAGCGCTGAATGTATCACATTTTAGAGATGTTTACATAAAATTGCATTTTCGTTGGAAAGTGTTTCATAATTAATGCTTGATAAAAATAAAAATATATCAAATAATTTATAAAGCAACTAATGAAATTTAAAAAAAAGTTTAAATAAAACACTTCTTGACATCAATAAGGTTCACGCAGCAATAAATCTCTATATAACACATAACAAAACTGCAAAGTGTAACAGTGAAATGCCTCATACTATCGATAGTTCATATCAAACAAAGAACAATCTTCACGTAGAATGTTTGGTGAGTCTTTATTTCTTCTCACTTTCCTGTGCTAGTCATTTTTACTGTCCCTGTGATACATGGTAATGTATAGGAAAAGTATTGGAATCATGTCGAAAATCGCAACTCGAGTTTGCGACGGATCTGCACGTTTTGGCACCTCTAGACCACGAAAAAACTATTTTTAGCTTGACGTGTTATTTTCTACAAATAAGCTCCATTTAATGAAATATTTAAAAAAATCTGATGTGGGCAACACATGACTTTCCCTATATAATGCAATGAATTTACTACTTTTACAGTTTAAAAAAATGTTATTCTTATAGTAGATAATTATATTCTTTCCAAGATATTGAATTTTCTTAAATTAGTCGTCAATTTCATTGATTTACCGTCATTTTTATCAATTTGGCGAGATTTTTGTTAATTTGGCAACAGTTAAAAATGTCGCCAAGTTGGCGAAATTCCGCCAAATTCGTCGCCAAAATCTCGCCAAGCGTTATGGACGGAGAAATAAGTTATTCTTACAGCAACTAAATGACTATTGACGTTCAAATACAAAAGTACTACTCAAAGTATCTTTTTTCATGAATGGAACGAGCTAGATCCACGAGAATGATGTCACCCAATGTATCGCATGGTATTACATATGAAAAGTGAACATGTCTCTCAATAGGAATATTTTTTTTTATTTTATATTAGCTTTTTGATAATTTTTTTGAAAAATGCGCAATATCTCGAGAACGGTTCATGTTACGTTCTAAAATTTATGCCAATCGTTTTCTAATGAAAAATTACATAAGAAATGTCTATTTTTGTAACTTTATTAACGGATTTGATTTTTTGACAATTTTTTCAAAATTTCACTCGAAAATTTAGGGGGGTTCTGAACATTCGATTGCGTATAAAAACAATAGGCTTCCAGTGTTTATGGATTGTGATTTTTGTACAAAATTTCGATCGAATCGGTCCATTCGTTCGTCAGTTATCGTCTCCACAGACTCACTGACACACACACACACACACACATCACTTCAAAAATGTTCGATTCGTGATCAGGGATGCTTGAAACGTGCTCTCCCGTCGAAAACTCGAATTCGAATTTTCGACCCCGTCACAATACTTTCCTTATACATTATGTATATAAGGAAAGTAAAAATATATAAAGAGACCGTGAATATCAGTCTGCAGGGGATGTCATGTGCTGGCCACATTAGATTCTTTATTATGCTGCAAATATTATTTGTCTAATTAACAGAATCAGATAGTTTAACACTCCGAATTTAATAAAAACTGTTCTGAAGATATCCTTGAGCTATTACTAATTTTCAGAGAACTTTTCTTATCATTTAAGTAAATAAAAACCAAGAATTATGAACCAACAATGCTTTTAACATAAAAACATCTAAAGTGTAATATTCCAGTCGACTTTTCATATTCCAAATTTTTGCTAGGTCGTACTATATGTTTGTGTGTGTGTACACTGTATATTTATTGCAAAGTTATTATATTGTTTTTCATGTCTTGTCTAATTAATAATATAAACACCTTGATTTATCTGTCTGTTTATCTTTCTATCTCTGGGTAACGCTGCTACAAAATGTCGCCAAACGTGTTTCAATCACGGATAAATATTTCAATATATAATATATACTCTAATTTATATACGTATAAAGAGCAGAACGCTGGAGCTTTGCGTAGTGTATGACGTTATTATACTAAAAGTGAGGCCATGATGAGGGTAGCCCGTTCCCTACCTAATGCAGTGACTATACTGTACTTCTTTCACAGCGAAATTGTGATGTAACCATGGAGCTTTACGTAGCGTATGACATCCAGTTACTGAAAGTGAGACCACGATGATCTTTAGCTTATCTTTTTATAAATTTTTATTTGAGTTAACACGCAACTCGGAGTATCTTCCAACAAAAATAGGAAATATTCTTGAGCGTTTTTTGTTTTTTACTTATAGGGCAGAATGGCCGTGGGTCTCACTAGTTTAAGGTATATTACTTCTGACGGTTCACAATTATTCAATGCTTTAATGAGCATAATCAGTGCATATTTACACTGTTGTTGAGACCCAGACCGTCCGACCTACCAGGAAGGTGTAAGGTAACCATTTGGACACATTTACACTGTTGTTGTTGTTGAGACCCAGACTATCCGACCTAACACATTTACACTGTGAAACATTTGCAAGAATGTTACTGAAAGTTTCAGAGGAATCAGCTGTCAGTAATGGGGAGTAAGGTTCCTGATAGTTTTCATAACACACACACACACATATAAATACAAAATAACGCTTCAGCAGACAACAATTAGCTGCATATTTCAGAAATGAAGCTGGGATTTCATGAACGCCTGTAACTGCGGCTTTTCTGATAATTCGCCGAAATTATCAATAAAGTAGCTGGTAAAAATGAGCGAAGGCTGCAGAATGTTTTACAGTGTACAAACGTGAAAAAGAACTAACAGATATTTCTCTTTTTATTAAAATATTCATTATATCCAAAGATTCTTGAACCAAAAGCTTGTTATAAGGAAATCTTAACATGCTGTTATCGTTCACATGCAATTTGTATATACAAGTGAAAACGAAACATAAGATAATAAAATTTAGGCTTCCTTTGAGTGAAGCAAAATAAAATTCTCAATTTTCGGATTAAAAAAATCTTCACACCGAAATCTCAATATTATAAAAATGTCAGGATTTCCGCGTTCATGCGGAGTAAGGCACGAGAAATATGTGGGGGTCCGTAAGTCCTTCCGAGAGGTTGGTGGTAAGTTCCTGTGAATGCCGTCCCCACTAAGTTCCGGTCTAAATTGGGTTGCACTTCTCGGCCGTCTAAATAGATATCTTACACTTTCGGGTAGGTAGGACGGTCTGGGTCGAAGATTAAGGCTTGACACAGGGGTTTATACATTGTGGTCCGTCGGGTAGGTCGGGGTAGGTCGGATGGTCTGGGTAGAAAAATAAGAAGTATTGCAATCCCTAGTCACCACAGAGGTTTGCAAAACTGCAGCACACAGTTTTCTTGATGCCAGCGCAGTTAGTATTTATTTATACTGATGAGCTCTAACAAGAGTGAAACCGGTTAAGTGGCTGTTGCATTTGGAGCGTAATTATAATATTTCAGAGTTTAAAATTAAAAATAATTAAATGAAAATACTGAAACAACAGTACAGGGGAATCAAATGACATATTTTCCCCATTTATCCCCTATTATTTTATGTTTCCAGTTTAATAAGAGCTTTAAGCGGAAATATTTTCCATCCAATACAAAACCAATTGAGTGATTTCATACAAGCACGGAAATCCAGAATCATTTGAGTATCATTTATGTTTCATCCCGCTTCAAATGACAGTAATCAAGGATTCCTTCAAGGCGTTTAAATGCGCCTAAACGCAGGAAGTTGGGATGGCAAACGCAAAACAAGCGAGAAATGTTTTGTGTGCCACTTTGTTGTTAAAAAAAAAATACTTCCCCACTCGTAAAGAGTATTAAACCACTTTCAACAACTAAAGACACATCTATATATAACAATTCTTTAACTTGTTTCTCTCTTTTCAGATCCGTCAGAAGCCTACGATGAAGCCCAGAAGATGATCTAGAAGACGGAATTTTCTTATACACTTATAGCATCGAGCACGGGAGAGCACGTATAACAGAGCCGGATTTTCGATTCATTCTCCGGGGGGTGTGGTTGTGTTTAAAAAGTCTTCCAGGCTTTCCAGAAGGCTGAATCTTTGCATACTTATAATGTCGATCACGAGATGGAAACGAATTGAATCTAATTTTTAATCCTCCCCGAAAGATTCGAATTTTTTTTAATGTCTTTCTAGAGCCTCCAGAAGCCTTCCGGTGGCCCAGAAGGCTGAAAGATTTATGCACATAGTACCGTCGACGAGAAAGAATCTAACGGAACCGGAATTTTGATTTCTCCCTCAGGGCAGATAAAATAATGAAGGGCTCGAAAAGTGTCTCCTGACACTTCAGAAGGTTAAAAGAAACGTTGCCCACATACAGTATTAACCATGAAGGGGTGGGATAACCCAGTGATTAAGACACAGGGATTGCACTTGGAGGATCCGAGTTCGATTCTTTGTGCTACCCAAGCTATTCCCGTGTCTACGCAGCGCAGAGTACGGCCACGTTAAATCTGTGGGTCCGAAAATCTTTCCGAGAGGCTGGTGGCAGGGGGGTACGATCCGTGTGGATGTTGTCCACCACTGGGTTCCAGTCTTAATTGATAGGTATTGCCCAGGTCGTCCAAACAGATACCTTACACCTTCGGGTAGATCAGAAGGTCTGGGTCGAGAGTATTAACCATAAGACGACTATTCCCTTCTCCTCCCCCCCAAGCGTCATAATTGTTAAACTAATGAAACTTATTTAATAAAAGTTGCGATTAAATTTTTTATGAGAGTTGGTTTTCATGTTTTTGACTGGCTTATATACTAGTTTCAGACAAAATCTTTGACACATATGTAATTTCCTACCAAATTTTTTATTATAAGATACCAGTTAGTACTCTTTCTCTACAATACATAGTATCTGTGAAGAGAAAGTATTGTGATGGATTCAAAAGTACTCATGGGTTTGAATAGATGTTTTGGGCATGGTGTCCCTCTGTTTTTGCCATCTGTGCGTACGATATCTCTCAGCAAATACAGCAAATATAATGCAGTTTGGTACGATTTTTTCAATCGATGGGATCAGCAGAGGCTTATTGTATTTTCAATGGAAAAGAAACAAGGGGAAGATCCACATATTTTGAAATTTTTTTTTTCCAAGATAAAAAATATTATAAGATTTTATTTATGAAAATATTCTTCAAATGTACTACCAAGTCGAGCCTTAAATGACAAGACCAATGTTGCCATTCGCTATAGATAAAAGTAGAGATCTACCGTTGCCAATTGTGAGTAACAAATAACAGCATTGCGTAAAGGCAGTAACATGTGATATTCTACAGTAAAAGCTGCAAAATTAAAGGGCAAGTAAAATAATAGAAAACATAGAGGCAAAGATATAAGTGGATGTAAAGACAAAGCAAAGTAAATTCAAGAGAATGTAGATGTTCGGCTGAAATAAGATGATACTAAGGAGAGAATTTTAAGATACTTGAAACTTATTAACTATACTATTTACTAAATTTGCTGGATATTCATATAATTTACTGGTAAATTTTAGGTTATTAATGTGCAAAGCATGAAATTTTTTATCTGATAATCTATAAATTCGAAAAAATTGATTAAGTATAATATTTCTAAACAATTGAATCGAGTTGCAGGAATTAAATGGTAATATTTTATTTATGTTGAATTTAAAATAGTTTTATATCATATAATAGATAGTTTTTTTTATCATATAAATAAATAACTATACTACTAGTAGATTTAATCATTAGATTTAAATCCAAATAATTAATATTATTACTAATAAGTAGTTTCATTAGGTATTAGTTCCAAATTATCCGATTAGAAATCTATATCTATGACATGATTATCGGTAAATACTAAACATATCAGATCATCAACATATCTGTAAATTTTATAATCTGTTGAAGTAAAAATTTTTTTATAATGCTATAGGTATAAATTTACTTGTATTATATATACCAGAGATTGATCATTTATTGAAATGTACTGTATAGCAAAAATGAAAATAAGATGGCCTCTGAAGTGATTATTTGATATCAATAATGACTATACGACAAGTTTGTGAGGATGATAAAGAGAACATTATATAAATAAAACATTATAAACAAAACATTATAAATAAAACAGGTACTAAATTGGTATAAATACCCCTTTTTCCCTGTTCTATATATAAGTAAAGAAATTGAAAAAGTATGACATGTGGTAAAGATTTGCTAAAATATCCCTTAACTACACATAGATTAAATTTTTTATTTTGTGTTATAAATCATGTGTATGTAATACAGGTACTTAAGGTACTAATCCCCTTGTTCCCCTGCATAAACATACATGGTGTAAAGCAAGAATAGTGTATAAGATGAAAAGTTGCAAAAGAATTTTTTTTTGTACGTGGAGCTATGCCTTTCTGACTCAAAAAAAAATTTTTTTTTATTCTGAATAAATTGAAAAAAGTGAAAAGCATTTCCGAAACCATGTACGTTATCAAGGGCCATACCTGGTTCGTTAATGCTGATTCTACGCTTTTGTGTGTGTATATATATATATATATATATATATATATATATATATATATATATATATTATAAAATATGAAATATGTGTTAAAAATTTAGTGAATTATTTAATAAGTTAAAAGTAAAAAATAAGTTTATATACTACTTGTAAAGCGCCATGCTGCTATTTACATGTGTATAATCATTTAAATACCCAAATAGGACAATATCTTCAGTTACTAAAGCATACTCTTGATGTCAAAGACCACATACTCGTGATGTTATACCAGAGCACGCTGGTGATGTCAAAGATGGTGAACTTTCCACGGCTCTTGCTCAATACGTAGTTAATGATAATTTCATGCCCGTTTTTGTTAAAACTTTCCTTTTAATGTTTTGTACTAACCCACGTAATATTCTCCTTTATGAATCTCTTTTTATTTATATCTACCGTGCATCGATTTGTAATTTTGATCCCGTTCAAATTTTAAGTTATGCTTGGCGACTCATTCCCTACTCTATGCAATTCAAGTCTCTTCATAGTTATCCTTGACGTCATTTTCAAAAAGATCGGGCCTGACTGTCCTGTCTAATTTGCATTTTTCCTGTAATAAAATAATATTTCACTATTGTACTTTTCTCGTGATATACTTAAATTTTGAATCCGTTTAAAATATATTTATATTTGTGTATATTTCTTGGATAATAGTCTGTTCATTTACTAATTTTATGTTTATTTATGCAAATTTGCTATGTTAATGGTCTATATATGAACAATCCATATTTACTTTCCATGATGAAGAGCGTATTAACGCTCGAAAGCGCTCTGGCATTTGTAATACTTTGTACGTCTTATAAGAAGTTTTAATAAAATACCGTTTGTCTAAACGTTGTGCCCTTAATCTTATTTAACCTCACATATGTTAGGGCGAAACTTATCCCCCTTTATTACCAACTTTTCGCCCAAACCAAAGACAAAAACACGCTCTCCAATAAAACCTCCAACCCAAATACAAAAATACACCCTAAATCAACCTCACATATCAACCTCACATATTAAACAACCTCACATATCTTAGGCCAAAAACTTATCCCCCTTTAGTATCAACCTCTCGAAATACACCCTAAATACAAAAATACATCGCAAATAACAAAAATACAAGCAATCTCACATATCTTAGGGCGAGCCAACGGCCGTACCGTGCTGAAAACACAGGTTCTCGTTAGATCACCGAAGTCAAGCAGCATCGGGCGCGGTTAGTACTTGGGTGGGTGACCACCTGGGAACACCGCGTGCTGTTGGCAATTTCGGGCGCGGTAGCCCGGTGGTTTGTGCGCTGGATTTGCACGCTGCCACAACTGCCGCCGTGTTCATGCGGAGTACGATCACGTTAAACATGTGGGTCCGTAAGTCCTTCCGAGAGGTTGATGGTAGGGGAAGGAGGGTACGGTCCCTGTGGATGCCTCCCCCACTGGGTTCCGGTCTAAATTGGGTGGCACTTCCCGGCCGTCCAAACAGTTACCTTACACCTTTCTGGTAGGTCGGACGGTCTGGGTCTCAACAACAACAACATATCTTCCGGCAAAACCTAGAGAAGTGGGTCGAAAAATTTTTCCAGAAATGGGAAAATTTTCAAAAAAATTTCCGCTATGTTTATCCGGAAAATTTTACACTTTTTTTCCCCCTCTTTTTAATTAATTTGTAAATATAATATAATACTCTTTTCAAACTATTTTTCTTTTAAAGCAAATAGTTTTATAAGAAGGTTTTGATAAATTTTTCTAGTTTTGAAAAGGAAATTGAAGGAGGACGGTGAGCAAATGTGTGTATATGCACTTTATTTGAAAGAGAATGGATTGAAACGAAAAGGGTACAAGTGATATTTTACTCATTTCCAGAAAAAAAAGCAAATGAAGTTTTAAAGCCTATTCTTTCAGTATTAAGTTCTCAAAAATTTATAAAAGTATTAAAAACCTGGAATGTTTCTATAAATTTCGCTGAGGGAAAGTGCTTTAATTACACTATAAATATATGCTTAACTCATCTTGCACAGTGTCTCTTCTTCCTCATGATACTCGTTCAATTACGAGCAGATATTTTTTTAACCAATTTTTAATATTATATGAAATAATTTACTTTTAAAAGTGTTTAATTACAAGTGTTTTTTAAATTTATTTTTCTTGTACAATATGTTTATATATTTAAATATTTATGTTTACTTTCCCTGCAATACATGGTAATGTATAGGGAAAGTATTGGAATCATGTCGAAAATCGTAACTCGAGTTTTCGACGGATCTACACGTTTCGAGACCTCTAGAATACAAAAAAAAATTATTTTTAGCATGACGTCTGTGTGTGTGTCTGTGTGTCTGTCTGTGTGTCTGTGCAATGTATGTATCCACTCTAACTCAACTAAAGGACTGTATTTCATAAAATTTGGTAGGTAAGTCACTTGGATGTGACCCTGGTGCTGATTAGTTTTTGGTACGATTCGTGAAAACAGAACCCGCCTTTTTTTGCGAAATGGCCCGTAAAAATTTCACATATCCGTTCTAGCTAAAATACTAATTGACCAAATTTCACAAAATTTGGTAGCTATGTTACTTTTTGGATACTCTGGTGCTGATTAGAATTTGGTACGATTCGAAAAATAAGAACTCGCCTTTTTTTACGAAATGGCCCGCAAAAATTCATGTATCCACTCTAGCTAAAATACTAATTGACCAAATTTCACAAAATTTGATAGCTAAGTTACTTGTGGGATACTCTGGTGCTGATTAGATTTTGGTACGAATCGGAAAAGAACAACCTGCCCTTTTTTACGAAATGGCCCGCCAAAATCACCAAAATCTAAAAAAAAAAGACTAATTAGTGTATGCTCAAATGTGTCAATTAAATTCTTGTTTTATAGCAATTTTTGGAGAGGAAAATAATATAACACACTACATTAGACTTTAGGACTAACCGTTCTCAAGATATTTCAGATTTCATGCATTTTTGTTACGCCGATTTCGAAAAAATGTCAAATTACCAAATAAAAACAAAAATTGAATTAAAAATGCAAATTTAGTGTTATTCGGTTCAATTAAACTCAATCTAATGAATTATTAAAGAAATAAAGAGAATATGAATTTGAGTCTGCAGGGAAAGTTATGTGCTGCCCACATCAGATTTTTATACATGTAATAAACTAGTAATTTATATTTTATTTTTATTATTTTTTAAGAAGATGGTAGGATGCTTCGTTTGAATTTTCAGTAGGTATCGCAAGAAAGGCAATATAATATTTAATGTATTTTTCAATTATAATCAGTTTTTATTAATTTTATAATAATATATTTAATAATCTACTTTTTATAATAATAAACAGCAAATTGTTTATGATTCTGATACGGTTTAATAATTTTAAATTATTTCTCATGCCTTTTTCATGCCTTCTTATTCCTTTTGCTCAATGCTTTAAAATTGGAATTTTGAAGATAAAAAACATTATTATAGATGTAACAATTTTTTTTTTAAGTTTTCAAAAGCAAGCGCGTTTAAGGAAAATAATAAATTGTAGCTGCCAACTGCAGTATACAGATGTAAGAAATTTTCATGCATAGAATTTTTTTTATATATTTCTAGAATTAATCTTTTTTTTTAGCCTCGTTATATAATATATGTCTGAATGTAGTTGTAATATAAGAATAAATACTTTTAAAAGTCACTGAACATATTATTCCATCTAAAATGTAATAAAGAATAATTGGGAGAATTTTCCGCTTAAGAAATTTCCGGAAAATTCACATGTCTAGCAAAAACTTATCCCCCTTTAGTATCAAACCTCTCGAAATCACTGAACATATTATTCCATCGAAAATGTAATCTATATAATAAAAGGCAATGTCTGTGTGTGTGTCTGTGTGTCTGTCTTATACACTATACGTTTCGCGACCGCGCGTCGGAGAGCTACGAAATTTGGCAATCGGAGACCAGGGGGGGAGGGAAGGGGACACGTGAAAACCGATTTTTAAAATTTTAATTATTTTTTTATTTATTTAATGTTTTATGCGATTTCGACCGTTTTTTGCCCTTTTTGCCCTTTTTTCTCCACGATCCAGACGTTGTAGAAAAAAACAAATCACACCATCGGAAAGAGCACACAATTGCGAGTAAAAATATATCAATTTGAAATCTGAATTTCGATTTCTAATATTTTTTAAAGATTTTAAAACAAAAGTCACTTTTGGCTCCAAAAAACGATTTTTGGTTTTTAAATTCTCGCATAGTAAAAAGTACTCATAATTTCGACTAATAATTTACATTTTTAGAAAGGTCAAACATCTGGCATTCTTACAAGTCCAATCTGGTCAGGAAATATTCCGTATTGCCCACAGGATCGGGATTTTAAAAGTTTCCGAATTTCAATTTCTCGGCGTTCCGCTCGGCGTGCCGCTTCGTTCCTCCCCCGCTGAAGGAGGGAAGGTGGTGGGTGGGGACGTCAAGGTGGAGGTGACGTCACGGTTCTGAATAGAGCTCCTTTGTTCTATATAAATTATTATATTTATATTTTAAATGATGGGACGATATGGATTTTTTAAATGTATATTTTAACTTTTGGATATTTTAATTTTATGGATATTTTAAATGATGGAACAATGAAACAATGGAATGAGGATGATGGAATTAAGCATATGGTCATTTTAAATTGCAAATTAGCGCGCGGGAAGTTAGCGGTAGGCCCGGGTTCGATACCCGCCACTGCGAAAACTGCCGCCGTGTTTACGTGGAATACGATCACGTTAAATATGTGGGTCCGTAAGTTCTTCCGAGAGGTTGGTGGTAAGGGAAGGAGGATACGGCCCCTGTGGATCCCTCCCCACTGGGTTCCCGTCTAAATTGGATGAATATATAGAAAGTTATGGAGATTGTCGCGGAGGGCGCGGCAGCCCAGTGGTTAGCGCGCGGGAATTGCACTCAGTAGGTCCGGGTTCGATTCCCGCCACTGCCAAAACTTACGCCACGTTTACGCAGAGTACGATCACGTTAAACATGTGGGTTCGTGAGTCCTTCTGAGAGGTTGGTGGTAGGGGAAGGAGGGTACGGCCTAAATTGGGTGAATAAAAAGAAAGTTATGGAGATTGTCGCGGAGGGCGAAGTAGCCCAGTGGTTAGCGCGCGGGAATTGCACGCGGTAGGCCCGGGTTCGATTTCCAAAATTGCCGCCGTGTTCACGCGGAGTACGATCACGCGGAATAAATATGTGTGTCTGTAAGTCCTTTCGAGAGGTTGGTGGTTGGGGAAGGAGGGTACGGTCCCCGTGGGTGCCTCTCCCACTGGGTTCCGGTCTAAATTCGGTGAATAAAAAGAAAGTTATGGAAAATGTCGCGGAGGGCGAAGTACACTAGTGGTTAGCGCGCGGGAATTTCACTGGGTAGGCCCGGGTTCGATTCCCGCCACTGCCAAAACTGCAGCCGCGTTCACTCGGAGTACGATCCCGTTAAACATGTGGGATTGTAAGTCCTTCCGAAAGGTTGGTGGTAGGGGAAGGAGGGTACGCTCCCTGTGGATGTCTCCCCCACTGAGTTCCGGTCTAAATTGGGTGGCACTTCCTGGCCGTCCAAACAGTTACCTTACACCTTCTGGTAAGGTCGCGCCAGCGAGTGTGCCACGGTTACAATTTGCCACGGTCAGAATTTTCAAGGGTAGCGAACAGGCTGGTCGCCAAAGGCGGCTAGTATAGAGAATAATTTCAAAATTTTCCGCAGAATTTTCCGTTTCAAAAATTTCCGGAAAATCCACATCTCTGTAGCAAAACTTACTTGTACCACCTTTAGTATCAAATCTCTCGAAATTACTGAACATATTATTCCATCTAAAATGTAATATTGAGAATAATTTCAAAATTTTCCTCAGAATTTTCCGTTTCAAAAATTTCCGGAAAATCCACATCTCTAGCAAAGACTTACTTGTACCACCTTTAGTATCAAATCTCTCGAAATACATCTTAAGCACAAAAATACATCACACCACAAATACAAAAATTCAAGCAACCGCACTCTCTTACTTTTCTATTTCCCGAAGAAAATTAGTAAAAAGTGAAACTTATCATCCATGAAATGATGCATGTGTCCCCCCCCCCCCCGAAAAAAAAAATAAATGGATATCTAACATGCAGAAGAAAGTAGAAACATTAATTCCATAATTACAGCCCTCTTATATATCTAAATGCATTCCATTCTGCGCAGTCGGTCTGTGATAAATTCGTCACACTTGGAGACAAATTCGAAACTCTAATGAATTTACCTGAGAGCACGCAATCATCGATTAGTAGGGCGGAGTTGGGACTTTTTTTCTCCACTTACAGACATTTCCATAGGTAAATGCAGGTATTATAAGAATCATTTTCTGGTTCAAAAGTTACTTTTAAACAAGATTTGGTGTTCTGAGAAACAGTGATAAATGATATCAGGCTTAATTGAAGTGTTTTATAATACAAGTGATTGTTAGAGTGCTTTGGCGTTATGAATAATTTTCTCATCTTGAAGTGTAGTAGTGCTTCCAGAAATTTCGCAATTCTATTCTAGAAGTGTGCATGGGACATAATTTTAGAACTACAGAGATAAAAGTAAGGAGTTAAAACCTCATATTAAGAAAACGCCAATAGCGTTTGAGACAATCATCCAGGTGGCGCTGGAATAGGATAAGTAGTTCTGCATTGTATGGATTTCTATGGTAAATGACCTAACATATTTATTGAAGCTGTCGATTTTGCAAAAATAAATTATTAACGCAATTCAAAGCAGAACTGAAACAATGAAGAATATTCCTAAATATTCAAAATAATTTTACCTTTTAATTTATTTTTATCTCCCTACATTCTGTACTCTATCCTACAACTATGAAAAAATACTGATTAATTATATTCATAATTAGGGAACCCTTAAATTAAAAATAATCAAAAATATATATACTAAATACTACGCCTTTCTGTTGTGTCAACTAACAATAGCGACTACTTTACTAATACTATAACGGCATCTAGATATAATTCTCAAAGCATTCTGGTGTTTTCAAGGGCTTCATCCATAGGAGTTTTATCTTCTTTCTAACTCCAGGTTTAACTCTTGGTCCGACCATGGAGATAAAAGGAAGGAGTTAGAACTCCATGTTGGGAAAACAGAATAGTTTGAGACAATAATTCAGGTGGCAATGCTGTAAGATAAATCCCACTGCTATGTATGCATTTCTATGGCGAAAAGCTCGTATTTAATTAAATAATATTTATTTAAATTAGAAATAAATTATCAGTGCAATGCAAATTAGTACTCCAACATTTAGAAATATTCCTACGTGTTCAAATTTATTTTACTTTTCAGTTTGTTTTTGTCTCCCCATATTTTTTTACCCAGTTTTGCAACAAAGCGAAAGAATCGGCAGTGGCTCTAGTCCGGTGGAGCCGAAATGGTTGTTCGTGAATAACATTTTGTGAAATAAAACTCAACTTTTGTAATATCGAAAAAGCAAAAAACAAAAATAAAACCCTCGATCCAAAATGTGATTATACTCTTATAGGGTTTTCAAAGAGCTACAAATTCTTCCTTATGTTTATATAGCTATCACTTTTAGTTTTTAAGATAAAAGAATTACAAACTTGAAAAAAGTAAAATTTTCATACTTCAACATGACAAGATGATTACTCGAAAACTATTAAGCTATTTTTAAAAATAAATATTCATTTAGAAACTAAACTTCCTCATACATATTTTTGTCGCTTGCTAATTATATCTATCTTTTATATAGTTTGAGATATTTTAAGTGAAAAGTGAAAGTATGAAAAAAAACCCTCTTTTGTACAGTTACTTAAGTTTTTAAAAAAAAGAAAATAGAGTTCGATCTAAAATCCAATTATAAATATTTGTAGGGTTTTCAAAGAGCTACAAATTTTTCATTGTTCCAAGGGGTCTATAATCGTCTATCGTGTATTTATCCCATCGTCCTTGATATCTTCATTGTTCCAAATCCTTTATGTTTCTGATATTCATTAAACCTTTCACTTACTGTGTCTGAATTTTTTGGAAAATAGTCTAAATGACAGTATAGGAAGTAGATTTTGAGGCCCATGTTGTATACTTACAACAGGAACATCTCTACCATATCTATATACCATATCTATGCAATACATCATTACTGTATTATCATGATATATCGTTACAGTACTATATCTCAACGAAACACAAATTATTTCATTTATTTAGAGTCGTTTTTATCAATTTGGCGATATTTTTTTATCGATTTAGCGACATTCTTGTTAATTTGGCAACATTTAAGAAAAAGTCGCTAAGTTAGTGATATCCCGCCAATTTCGTAGATCTGAATTTGCAGAGCTGAAGAGTAAAACATCCTGATCCCGATTGCATATACCAAAATGGAAAAGTTAAAATGATATTAGAAGATATACCCGTACTACTTTTATTCTGTTTCAACAATTGGCTAAACACATCATTGGCTAAACGCAATATGTTAATTGGCTAAACACAATATACATATGAGTTTGAAAACTCTTTGTCAAAATAAAACAGATGATGTAAGAAATTGAAAATATTAACAATTCCCATGATCTTTAAACACGAAGTCCGTAATTAATATAATTCAGTCAAAAATACAATACAGTTCATTAAAAAGATATATTTTTATATTCCTTTCTTTATTATTTAAATTGGAATAAGAAATTAATAATAATCGTCTGTCGCAAAAATACATTTGATTGAACTGCGTTGCTGAGCAACACGATATGAAAAATAATTTTCCTCATAAAATGCTTACAATTAAATAATAAATCATTTTGTCGTCATGTTTTTTATTTCTGAGTAAGAGCTTATGGAAAATAAATCATAGAGACAAAGTTTCCATTTACCTTTATGTTTTAAGCCAACGATTTTCAATCTATTTGGTTTGGAGAAAACATGGAGTTAGAGAGGAGATAAAACTCTTACGGAAGGTTCGTTTTTCATCATTATCTCGACAACCACAGGTTCTAAAAACTCGAGACGTGGACAAAATTTTAAAAGTGGAGTTATTTCACTGTTACCCATGAAATTTCATGAAATTGGTTGCAGGCGTTTTTCCTTGATGATGCCACAAACACACAAACATATTTTAAATAGATAACTGTGCTTAAATTACGGATAAAATATGTTTTTTTAATCTACCATAAATACTTTGAAAAAATATTATATAATTAGTACCATTTCGCTACAATGTAAAGTAGAGGTCTACCAAATTGTGGAAACTTTTGGAAAAAGTGTATTTTTGAGGTCTGATGGCTCATCACACCACTTTCTTTTTTGTACCAATACCATAAAATTATATATATCAATGGAAAGATAATTTAATCAAGATTGTAATGCAATAACATTTATGAATTATTTTTTAATAGAACAGCATTTATAAAGAAGAAAAGTGAAATACATAGAAAAAATGAGATATACAAAAATTCTCACCATGTCAGTTAATAACTTAGTCGGGCAACCTTTAGCCCTAATTACGGCCTTGCAGCGCTTTCCCATGGAGTGAACCAAGTTTTTTCATTCTGTAGGTGTTGTAATGTGAAACCAAGATTGAATTACTACTTCTGTTAATTGAGTTTTATTGCTGAATTGCGTCTGACTAACAAGTTTCTTTAGTCGGCTCCATAGATTTTCGATGGGGTTAATGTCTGGGCTATTTCTAGACCATTCCAGCAGTTGAATATGATGATTTTGAAGCCACTTTTTGCACACACTAGCAACAAGGGCGTGGTAGCCCAGTGGTTAGCGCGCGGGAATTGCACTCGGTATGCCCGGGTTCGATTCCCGCCACTGCCATAACTGCCGCCGTGTTCATGCGGAGTACGATCACGTGAAACATGTGGGTCCGTAAGTCCTTCCGCGAGGTTGGTGGTAGGGGAAGGAGGGTACGGTCCCTGTGGATGCCTCCCCCACTGGATTCTGGTCTAAATTGGGTGGCACTTCCCGACCGTCCAAACAGTTACCTTACACCTTTCTGGTAGGTCGGACGGTCTGGGTCTCAACAACAACAACACACGAGCAACATGACATGGAGCTGAATCTAGTTGAAACATAAATGCTTCATTATCTTGGAAAAGATCACGTGCAGAAGGCTGCAGTTCGGGTTCAAGTATTTCATGTATGTATCTTTGGGCATTTATATTCCCATTAATCATCAAATTCTGCCCACACCTCTGGATGTCATAACACTAACCTTAGATCATAACACTAACTGGGTATTTCATGGTAGATGTAATGCAATCAGGATGCAAATCTTCTCGGATTCTTCTCCTTACGTATTTTACGCCATCACTGCCAAACAGGGAGATTTTGGTCTCATCATTCCAAATTACACTGTCCCATTGTTCCGTTGTCCAGTTAACATGGGTTTTAGCCCAGTTATCAATCTTTTCAATCTTTATTTGAGAGATAAAAATGGTTTTTTTCGTGGAATTCTAGCATTTAGATTAAATTCAAGCAGTCTGCGCAGAACAGTCCTTGCACTCACAACTTCACATTGCATTGCGCCATTTCACCTTGTATACACCGAGATGGTTTTCTTCTGTCACCTAAGCACATTAATTTTTCTATCATAACTTGCTGTTGTGCACCTTTTCCTGTCTTTACCAGTCTGGTTTTATAGTGACTGAGTCTCCTTATACCTCTTCAAAAATTTAGAAATGCCAACTTTGGTTAAGTTTCCCCCAATATTTCTTTTAATTTCTTCATAACTGTAGCCTTGTTCGCTTAATAGTACTACTTCATATTGCTTTCTTGGTGACCAGTCAACTCTTTGCGCAATTTTTTAAATTTTATTACGTTTCACAAGCTCACTAAATCAAAGAACACAAAAAACCTAACCAACTTGATATCAATCACAAAATACACTGGTAAATGTCATGTGACCTGTTGGCTCATTGCCAAAACAAGATGACACCTGAATGGCTCTCTAAACACTCATGCTCATTGGCTACATTCAAATGAAGGAAAGCTACTTCATATAAACCTAAGCAAGTTGTGCTTCTTTTTTCTGGTTATTTGGCTATAACTTTTGATAGAATACATATAATTGAACAAATGTTATTGCATTACAATCTTGATTAAATTACCCTTCCATTGATGTATAATTTTATGGTATTAGTACAAAAAAAGTGGTTAAAAAAGTCTTATGAGTTATCAAACCTCAAAAATACACTTTTCCCACAATTTCGGTCACTATTGTACATGAATGCAGTTTCAAAGGCATTAAAAAAGCTCCTCCCAAGTGAGGATGCAGTACATTGTTCGAACTATGGAAGCCGTTGGGTGAGGTCGCTTGTTCGGTCTCTCCTGCTCTGCGCCATTTTCTCGGTATGGATCTTTCAATTGTGCTCGTCTCGGTCACCGCTTTTAAGAAGGTCTTTGGATCCGACTTGTGCATGGCCGATTGGAGAAAATTCAAGGAACAATATCATGCTCTTCCTGAAGAAATACCCTCTAGGGGAAAACCTGATCTTGAGAAGCTGCAGAATTCTGTTTTTGATTTTGACGAACTTTGTGTCATAGTCGATAACCCGCTAAGGGATATTACCAGCCAAGAATGGCTTCTGCTTAAGGCCAAAGCAGCTGCTATGGAGAAAGAAATGGAGGTAGCGTTGGATGACGCTGACAATATGGATCACTCAGGTGAGCCCCCCATGAGTTCTTCTCATGGGATTTCTCTTGTCTCCTCTTCATCTAAGATGTCTCTTGAATCCTCCTTGCCGACTCGGACCACGTGCACTAGCACGAGCTCCAGAATCGAGTTATTCAGAGAGGTACTTGATGTCATGAAAGACTTTGAAAAATTTTGTAACTCTACCAGTCCTGCTGAAAAACCTAGCACCAGTGCTAGCAAACACCCTCTCATTGGTCCTGATGATGAAGGATTTGTAAAAGTGCCCAAGAGGCACTCTGCTAAAGCTGCTAAAAACGTTCCCTCCTCCCCCCTTTCCACGGTCAAGACTGTTCTTGACCCTGAGGTTCCTGCGCCTGACGCAGTCAACGTTGAGGAAATTCCTAAAAAGGATCGTAGTGTCGTACAGAACAGAGCACCAGGCGCGAAGCGCCTTTAATCTCCAGTTTCAATATGTGGTTCTTATCGTCAAACTGTGACATTAATTCAGTGACCCTAATTGGAGGTTCGAGGTTTTTATTTACTACTTTTTATTATTTGTCCTAGCTCCTAGTGTGGCAGTTTGTTGCACATTTAGAGTTTAAGCAGTTTGGGAGGTTGATGCAGATCTAAGGGTTACCTAGCGTTTTGGCAGTTTAGAGTTTAGAATATTTTTTTTTTTTTTTGTAAAATAATAGTCGCGAGTTTTATTTAAAAATCAGATGTTTGAGGTGGGATCTTTTAATTCCGATTATCGATGTTTAGAACAGCACGGGGTCTCTTACGAGATTTGGCCTTGCGATGATCATAGTCATGCAGATTGAATAACAGTTCGTTTGGAACGGATGGCAAATTTCTGTAAAATTTAAGAGCTAGCTTTTTAATTTGGGCTCTAACAGTTTTTATTTTGAAGTCATTCCTAATTACCGAGTTTCTTAAGTACCTGGGAGCTTTCCTGATAATCCTTAGGATTTTGTTTTGTTTTGTCTCTAGGAGGTCTATTGTAGTTTTACAGGCATATCCCCATACGGGTGCTGCATACAGCATTCCCGGGCGGATGACCGATTTATAAATTAGGAGTTTATTTTGATAACTTAGATTTCCGTTTCCTATCATTGGGTATAAGGCTCCTGTGGCCATATACGCTTTTTTTGATTAAGTTCGTTACGTGCTGTTTCCAGGTTAGGTGGGAATCTATCGTTACACCTAGGTATTTAGTAGATTTTTCCGCTTTTAGGGCATGGTTGTTTATGTACAGAGGCGGCGGAGGTTTACGTTTTCTAGAGAAATAAATCCAATGACATTTATTGGGGTTTAATTTTATTCGCCATTTTTCCAGCCAAGTTTGGAGTATGTCTAAGTGTTGTTGTAGCTGTCTGTGCTTTACTGAGACATAGGGGTGTTTTGTAAGTATCGCACTGTCGTCTGCATAGAGTGCCAGCTCTGTGTTTGGAGTCCTAGGGATGTCGTTCAGGTATATGTTAAAGAGTGTCGGGCCCAGGATAGAACCTTGCGGTACACTACTTTTAATGAGCTTGGGTGTAGATAAGTTACCTCCTACTCTGACTTGAAAGTGTCTGTTATTTAAGTATGAGATTAAAAGTTTGACAAGTGCGTCAGGGACTTTTAAAGTGATCAATTTGTACGCTAATCCACAGTGCCATACTTTATCAAAGGCTTTTTGTATGTCCAGAAAAATCGCAGCTGTGGGTGTCTTGTTATTTAGACCAGAAGATATGTACTCTACCACTCTCAGCAATTGATGAGTGGTGGAGTGCTTTGGCCGAAATCCAAACTGCTCCGGAATGATAATGTCATTCTCACTAAGGTGCGAGTTCAGTCTCTTAAGAATAATTTTCTCAGTAATTTTACTTAGTGTCGGTAGCAAGCTAATTGGTCTGTAGTTGGCTGGAATTGTGGCATCCTCACCAGGCTTATGGATTGTTATAATTATAGCTTCCTTCCATTCTTTGGGGAAATAGTTTAGTTTTAATATTTTATTTATTAAGATAGTCAAGTAACATATTACGTTTAAGGATAGGTTTTTAACCGCAATATTTCTGATTTTGTCGTGCCCTGGGCTTTTACGGTTTTTGAGATTTTTAATAATTTCTACTATCTCCTGCGGGGTGGCTGGGTCAATCTCAGCCGTTACCGGGGAATTCCTGAAGTTATTTAAAGTTTGACTAACCATTCTCAGGGTGTCCTGACACATTAGATCGTGGTTTGGTTGGAATTGTTTTTCATAATGGCTTGCGAGCGCCTCGGCTTTTTCCTCGTCTGAGTACGCGATTTTAGCACCATCTATTAGTGGCGGGAGCTTAATTTGAGGTTTCCTGAGTCTTTTTGCGAATTGCCAGAGCGATACGTCTTCTGGGCTAAGGGATTCGATTAGTTCTTTATACTGTTGCTGCTTTTCTGCGACAATTTTTTCCCTGACTTTGCACGTGAGTCTGTTAAGCTCCCTTTTAAGGGCGGGGTCTCTGTTAGCCTGCCATGTCTTACGTATTCTATTTCTTTGCCTGACTAATTGTTTGACATGGTGGGAAAGTGTGGGCATTTTTGGAGACTCACGATGTGTTGTGGCAGAGGCAATTGCTCTCTTGATTTCTGTTGTGAGTGTGTGCGTGGCAGAGTCAATATCCGCCGTGCTCATTATGTTAGGTACTGCTAAGTGCGGCTCGAAGAGTGCTCTTTTGAATACTTCCCAGTTCACCCTCTCTTGTCCCAAAGAGGCTGGAAGAGGTGTGTTCAGATCGAATGTCACCAGTACCGGCAGATGATCCGAGTCGAATTCATCCAGGGTACTAATAGTGTGAGCGTAATCTATGTTTCGCGTTAGGACAAAGTCTATAAATGAGCCGTTGGCGCCTGAGAAGCAGGTTGGTGTCGACGGTACAATAATGTTAGTGTTTGTCGTGTTCAGCAGTCTATGTATCTGTGTACCGCGTGAATTGGCTCTCCTACAGCCCCACGCTCGGTGGTGCGCGTTGAAGTCGCCTGCGAGTATCGTGTTTGGATATCGCGCGAAAAGCAGTTCCAGTTGCGCAGCTACATCTACTCTACTCATATTTTTGACATATGTTGAGGTTAGGATAAACGGGCTAGTATTATTAATTTTAATTTTTATACTAGTATTTTCTATACCTTGAAGATTTATGTTGTTTAGTTCCTCGTGGGGAATATTTCTTTTAATGTATACTGCTGTTCCTCCATGGGGCGTTCTAGCATTAGTATTTGAGCTAAGATTATGATAGCATATGTAGTTGGCTATGTTTAGTTTTTTACTTTCTCTAACTTTAGTTTCCTGAATTAATAAGGCGTCTACGTCATTTTCATTTACATAGTTCCTAAGTTCATTTATTCTTGGAGATATGCCGTTCGCATTCCAAAATATTATTTTTAAGGATTCTTTTTGGGACCTAGCCATGACGGGTTTGATTCTCACTGTTACTTTTAATGTCCGCGATTATTTTAAGGGCCTCAAAGACCATTGCCATAGGATCGCTCTTTTTTTGTACTAACTCTGCGAACTGCATCAACAGATGTTTTATGTCGTCTAGATTGAACATGCTAAACTAAAAAGGATCGCCGCCCTCCCCCTCTCTTTATTGTTCCCAGCCCTAGCTGGTATGATTACCTTAATCAGTTGCGCCTTGTGGCTCCCTCGATTGTTAGCAGTCTGAGGGGAAACCTATTCAAAATTGATGTTGACACGCGTAAGGAATTCACGGAAATTCAAAGAAAATTAATTAATGACAAAATCTCATTCAGAACCTTCCTCCTTAATGAGGAAAAACCATTAAAAGTTGTGATTAGGGGGCTTGTTCCCACCAATGTTGATTTAATTAAGGAAAGACTAGAAGTTGGAGGATTCCAAATCAAAAGTGTTACTCAGCTTTATAAAGGACCTAAAACTAACAGAATCTTAATGCCGCTCTTCTATGTCCAATTGGACAAAAATCCAAATAATCTGAAAATTTACCAAGTTATCAAGCTTCTAGGTGTTGAAATCAAAATTGAGAGATACAGGGGGCGCAAAGGCGCCAGTACCCAGTGCTTTTCATGTCAGAAATGGCATCATGCAGCAAACTCATGTCATCTGCCGCCCAAATGCGTGAAGTGTGCGGGCGATCATCGTTCTTTCGAATGCCCGAAAAGGCCAGAGGTTAAATGCACTTGTGCAAATTGTGGCGGAGAACATCCCGCAAGTTATTGCGGGTGCCCAAAATTCCCGAAACCTAGGACTACGCAATCCCGTACCTTTTCCAGCAAGTTTGCCGATAGTACAAAATCCTATGCTTCAGCTTCACAATGATCAGGACTTCCCTAAGCTCCCCTCTAAAACTTTACCCATTAACCAAGTTGTAAACTTTAATGCTAACAAGCCCCCCCCTTGAAGGGAATGATCCTACCAGAGATGACTGGCTGGAGGTCATCGACCTGATAGTCCGTTTCGAAAGAAACGGCTATCAGAGAGATTTCCTTCAGCGTGCCCTTAATGCTGCCCTCCCTAAATTAAGGGAATCCACCAGAATTATTGACAGAATAGCCATTCTTTACGACAGCATCTGTGACCTGGCTAAATCCCCCTAAGTTTTTTGTTTTCTTTTGTTAAGTTTGGGTTTTTGCGAGTCTTGCTTTGCAGGTCTTGTTTTTCTCCCGTTTGCTAGAACTTTGCGAAATTTTTGATTGGCTTGGCCAGAATCCCTTTGATCTGCAGGCGCTCTCCGCTGTCCCGCCTCCTTCTGCCTAACTTGAACGGTTTTCATTGGCTCAAGGCAGAGTTCTAAGGAACTCACCCGTTACTTCTAAATTTTCCTTTATTTCTTGGAGGTTTTTTCTCCTTCTTCTAATTCAGCGGCATGTAGACCGTACTGGGACTTGTCTCAATACTGCCTTACATGCACCGCTATGATCCTACTGGATCCCTATTTTATTTTAAAAGTCTTTTTTATGATTTATTAACCTTTTACATATAATCGGAGGTAAAACAAGCACTATCGCTTTGCTAGGTACTCCATTAATGGCATTTCCTTGAGTCCTTGAGTGCAGTACATTGAAACTATAACTAGAGGGTGTTTCAGGAAAGGTCCAACACGATATTGAGGGAGGTAGAACTTACATGCACGTAAATGTAACGTCAAGTTTTATTAGTAAGTTGGTATTACTGCATTCATGGCCAACTGAAATAAGCAGTTAAAATGACCTTGACATGCAAAAGTTTGATTGAAGTGATTGATTCCTGTGTTGAGTGCCAGCTATGCCGTTTTCCAAGAACGATATTTCATTGTTGAAAACAAATCTAACAGTAGAACTCGGATTATATGCAACTGCATATCTAAGCACTTTTCAGTTATAAAGCATATAAATATATTAAAGCTCAAAATTTGCCTTTAAAATGCACATTTCAAGTATTTTTTTTTTCTCTTTACTTGCTTTTTTTACAAGTTAACTCTTTTTTATGATTTTAAACGGCTAAATCAGCAACATCTAGCGAAGTTAAAAATTATTATCTTACTGATTAAGCACTCAAGTATTCCTTCCTCTACACTCATTTCCTATTCCAGGAACTAAGCAAATAATTAAATTTGTTTAAATTTTAAACTCTTTATTTAAAAACGGGCTGGGTTCGCGGGTCGAAAAGCAGCTGGTAATTCCTACAGAAGCACTTACATTTAACATATGCAATATATATAATATTTAGAGGTCTTTACAGAATAATGAAGTACCTGTTAATTGCTCTAAATCAACATAAGTGAAATTTTAAGCAACTCTACACGTTTCCTCATAACAACTTAGTCTGAAGATAACGAATCGTGGTTATTTGTTCTGCCTATTTCCATTAGCTGCGTTGTTATTCCCCACATCTATCTAGATAACATTCATAATTTCTGAATGCAGGATTATAATGAAGGGGTTTCGTCCAGAAAAGAGCACCAGGCGCGAAGCGCCTTTAATCTCCAATCTCTAGGAGTGGTTCTTATCTTCATACTGTGACATTATTTCATTTGCCCATAGTTGGAGGTTCGAGGTTTTTGATTTACTGTTTTAATTATTTGACTTAGCTCCTAGTGTGGCAGTTTGTTGCACATTTAGAGTTTGAGTAATTTTGGGGAGTTGATGCAGATCTAAGGATTTCCTAGCAATTTGGCAGTTTAAGGTTTAAGAACATTTTTTAGAAAACATTGATCGAGTTTTTATTTAATATCAACTATTTAAGTTGGGGCTTACCTAATTCCGATTTTCAATATTAAGTACCGCGCGGGGTCTCTTACGTGATTTGACTTTGCGATGATCATAATCATGCAGATTGAATAGTAGTTCATTTGGAACAGATGGCAGATTTTTATAGAATTTAAACGCTAGTTTTTTAATTTGGGCTCTAACAGTTTTTATTTTGAAGTCTTTCCTAATTACCGAGTTTCGTAAGTATCTAGGGGCTTTCCTTATAATCCTTAAGGTTTTCTTTTGTTTCTAGTAAGTCTATAGTAGTTTTATAGGCATATCCCCATACGGGTGCTGCATACAGCATTCCCGGGCGGATGACCGATTTATAAATTATGGATTATAATAAAATGGTGTTATTTATTACATAAAATATACTTTCAGAATATTATCGGTACACAAGGATAGTCTGCAAAAACTTTTTCTTTTTCACACATAACCTTATACTCTGTGGGGAAGATAGAATCACGTTATCCATTTTGGATTTAGCCAAGGGTTGTCCAGATGGCTGCATTTGAATAAATTTACTTATGACCTGTCGGGCTATAATTGAAATTTAATGAAATTTAGACATGAAATTACAGAATTAGTGCCAATAATGAAATACATACTGATTTTTTTTTTTTTTTTTTCAATTTCCGCATTTTTCCTTGACCATTTTAGGAAATAATGATTTGGAATGAAACCACCTACTTTAAAATAACCCCTTCTTTGATATTAATTGCAAATTAACATTATTTCCAATGTTTTTAATATAAGGTTGGGCATTCAGCCCAGTAACCAATCAAAAAGTTGTCAGTTTGACGTCAGTGGAAGAGATTTTCGCCATTCGTGACGTCAAGGTGTAGGGAGGACTTTGAGAGGAGTTTCCAAACCAGAATGAGATTTCGCATTATTACAGTATAAAAATTATTTGTTAATTTTGAAGTGGCAATATCCAGACGTAAACAACTTGCACAGATATTTTGAATTGTGATGTGCCCACAGGAAAGGACCCAGTGATGTTCAAGGAGATTTAGTGACATCGTAAAGCAGAATAACAGTAGTAGTTAACAAGTTCGGTTCCTTCTGAGAGCCATTGTCCCATTGACATCATATGCGCAGAACCAGGAAAAAGAAAGCCAGCCATGCCCGGGACGAGACCCCCCCCCCCCGACTATTTCAATGTAACAAAAAATTCCGAATTCTATAATCAATAAGTAAAATACACTTTGTGCCAAAGGATAAGAAAACTTGAGCAACGCATATAAGCACAGATAACACAATAATGCAGCATACAGCTGTTTCGAGTATAAGTATCCATGATACTGTTACGAACGTATCCTCTAGAATAGTGGGTGTACACGTAGGATACAAGAACGAGTCTGAGTTTCTGGATAACTTACGTTTATCCACAAGCACAAAGTAAACAGGAACACTATACAATCAAACAGAACCTAAATGCTCCACTAATTTCACAGAATAAGTGATATTATTATCAAAACATTGACTATACTAATTTTACAAAACAGCCGCTACTATTCTCAAAACATTGACAAAAATCACAGTCCAATGTAGCTCGTGTCACGTCAACGCGTCAATTCCACTCCAACGGAGGGATGAGTCTTTTTAAAGTCTCTCTATAGAAACATCTGGGAAATTCTACTTATCTCTTAGACTAATCGTTATTTTGTGAAGTTTCTGGAACATTCCGGAAGTCGCCAGATGTCCCGAAATTGGCGATAAACCGCCAAATCTGGCAACCCTGTGATCACGTCATCCTCACGTCATGGACTGTGTTTTCTTCGCCTGACCTTCGAGACAGACGAAAGAGGAGGTGCCAAAGGGAATATTGCGCATTCGCAACAATGTGTATATACGAGGGGATCCATTGTGTGCTCGAAACAGCTGTATGTTGCATTACTGTGTTATTTGTGCTTATATATGTTGCTCAAGTTTTCTTTATCTGAATACTATAAATGGGAGTGCATACATGTGGCGTGTCCATGCACACTATCCACGTCCCACCTACCCGCAATTAAATGTTGCAGATATTTTCTAAATAATGCTTGCTTTCTAGTTTAACATAATTGTCAGGATTTTCAATACGTTTAATTTTTCATAGGAGTCAGGGCTGCAGTCATCCTTGCCTGGGCTCCAATGCAAAAGTAAAGTACAAGTAGAGTACAGGCAATGTACAAGCATGTACAAGTAAAGTAATAAGTAAAGTACACTTGTCAGAGAAAGGCTGCGAGTACAACCTTTCTCCGACGAGTGAAGATTGCGTTTCTTGTGTGTTTTGACGAAGAAGGCTGTTTCTGCCTTCGAAACCGGTCGATATTTTATATTTTTATTATATACTACTTTTAATGAAGTTATTTTAATTTTATGCTTTAACAGCAGTTTGAGCTGTACGTATTGCAATAGTTTTCTGCCGACCACGTATACGCCCACTGGTGGCCATATGCCATGAATGTACACCCCCAATTTATGTATGTAATCCGGGTACGCCGGTCGCGTGTTATTATACATGCAGAAACGAGAACTCCGCATTCCATTCAATAGTGATGTGATCGTCATACATTCTGAATAAACGCTGAATTACACCTAGGTCGTTACGCCACGAATGCTGCGTAAATGAAATATGTTTTTAAGGTATGCATCATCAGCCACCAGTTCACTCAGTAAGCATTGTCTACCACTTTCCTAATTATACCTCATTATTAAAATAACAAGAAAGATCAATCGTGCTTAAAGTATTGATTATGAAACACTTTCCAACTTCAATGCAATTTTATTTAAACATGTCTAAAATACAATACATTCCTCGGTAATATTTTAAAACGTATCACAATACTACATGAATTTATTATATTGGAAAACTTAAACCTTCATCGAAAAATATGAACTTCATTCAAATGACGGCATTGAAATATAAATTGCCAGGTTTAAACATCTCTAAAATGTGATACATTCTTCAGTAATAATTTTAGAATTATCATAATACTACGATAATTTATTATATTTGAAAACTTCATCGAAAACAACTGAAATTCATTCAAATGATGTCATAGAAAAAATAACACGCCTGGCTCTCTCTATAAAAGCAGCATTTCATTCATAAATAATTTCCCATTCATGTCATTCGTCACAATACTATAATAATTTATTTTATTTAAAAAGTAAGACCATGGAGCTACAAGTAATTAAACTCTATGCGTAAAACTTCATCGATAAAAATCGTCCTGCTCTTTGTAAAATCAATAAATACTTCATTCATATCTGCTACGCAGACTCTATGAACTAAATGGTTTTATGTTAAAGAAATACAGCAATTCTAGTACAACTCATTCTACAAAGTTTGCTGTTTACATTTTACATAGGTGAAAAATAGGATTCGTTGTAGAAATAATCAAATTTGGATGAGCATTTAAACTCAAATATATTGTAATTACGTTGTTTCAGTATGTAGTTGCACAGAATTTTAGCAAAAATAAAGGGGTTTTAGGACGGATACAACACTCAATATGAATTAAAAGAACTTTAAAAATCACGATTTTGAGACAAGATGGATGCCATATATTATTTTGAAGTGGGTCACGTGATCTTTTCATATCATGGTCACGTGATCGCTTCATATAAGAGGTGTTATTATTATTTTAATTTTTATTTAAAAAACTACTGAATATATTTCGCTGATTTTTTTTTATATATTTCATGGAACAACTTGAATATTACCTAAAATTTTCGAAGCAATTAGTGAATTTTAAATCCGCTTAAAAAATGTTTGAAAAATTAGGTCCCATAGGGCTCAATGTATTTCATTTTTTCAACCCGGGTTCATTCCAAAACTAATTGGGTGATATTATTCATTTATATTCCCATCGGTACTACAGACCGTCTGAACAAAATACTAAAATTTCATTTTGATTAAGTCATTTTTACGGTAGTTATCGTGTTAACGGACAGACAGACAGACAGAATGAACAATGTCATAAACACTTTTCAACTTTGTTGTAAAGTGTTAAAACAACTACATTTTCATATATAATCTGGTTAACTGCTATTGACAATTTAGAGCTTTGGTAGATCTGTAGGTACTTTCTAATTGTGTATGTGTTTGAAAGATTGGGTGATAAATTTGGTACTTACAGACGTCTCAACTAAAATCATGATGAGGTGGGAACAACTGTGATGGATAGCGATAGCATAATTGTTCTTTCAATTAGGTTGCAGATTTTAAGAGTATTTTATTCGACCAAGCTGTGATTTTTAGAAGCACGGGCAATCGGTCAAAATAAATTAATCATAAGTGATGAGGATCTCGATACCCGAATCATAAGTGATGAGGATCTCGATATCTGAATCATAAGTGATGAGTGTCTCTAGGTCTGAATCAAGGAAATGTGTGTTTATACTGAAATGTGTAATCAACTGTTGTGAATTGTGCAGACGAATGATATTTCATTCTACTAAGCGTGTCGAAAGCATGACTTCAGGCCACACACAGCCGATTTGATTTCTATTGGCAGCTTAAATAACTTCTATGAAGACCTTGAGCGCAAACGGATAATAGGTTGCTTAGCTTTTACATGAGGAAGCCTCTTGTATTCAATATTAAGGAGCCAAGCCCATTTATGGAAAATTTAGGTATCTATCAAGCAAATGAGTCCAACGTTTAACCTTTGGTGTGGAGATTGTGTCTTTCCCTACATACATAGCACAATGTAGGAAAAATATTGCGACGGAGTCCACGTTTAAATCATCCCTGAACTCGGATAAAACAATTTTGAGGGGATGTCTGCATGTTAGTGTGTATGTGTGTGTGTGTGTATTAGTGTGTATGTGTGTGTGTGTGTATTAGTGTGCATGTGTGTATTAGTGTATGTGTATTAGTGTGTGTGTGTGTATTAGTGTGTGTGTGTATTAGTGCGTGTGCGTGTGTATTAGTGTGTGTGTGTATTAGTGTGGGTGTATTAGTGTGTATGCGTGTGTATTAGTGTGTGTGCGTATGTGTTAGTGTGTGTGGGTGTGTATTAGTGTGTGTATGTATTAGTGTGTGTGTATTAGTGTGTGTGTGTATTAGTGTGTGTGTGTGTGTATTAGTGTGTGTGTGTGTGTGTGTGTGTGTGTGTGTGTGTGTGTGTGTGTGTGTGTGTGTGTTTGCAAGACCTGGAAACTGGGGACATTCGTATGTTTACACACCAACAAACCGCGGACCACCTTCACACCGCGGACGTCCTCGGTTTGTTTTATTGCGAAAACGTGAATCTGAGGACTAAATTTATAATGTAAAAGTTTTTTTTTATAAATCTGGAGGTAGTCCTCGATTAGTAGGCTTATAGTGTATTGTGTGTATGACGCGCTCATCAGGTGTGTATCCGATAAAATCGAGGTCCCCGCTTTCATGTTAGAAAATGGGTTTGGACGGAGGTCCTCGTTTACTCGTAATATCCACACGTTTGATATTACACAACCGGTTTTGGGTACTTACAAGTCAAAATTGTAGGTTTTTTTATTCATCGTATTGATTATTTTATTCAGCGCTTAAAGATTGAATTGTATTTTTACTTTAATGCCGTTTCTAACTGTTTGATATATGCATAATTCCCTTTTCAAGTCCGTAAGCAAGGAGTAGTTTTTTGGGGTTAATCTCTCTTCGGAAAAAATCTATGAAAAGTACGTAAACATAAGATCGTACCAGACCTACCCCCCCCCTCTTTATTATTCATATTTAGGAGGGGGCTATCACGGAAAAAGTTGTCAGGGTCCCAGCTGGGGATGATGCTGGCCTGATCTGTTATCAACACAGATTATTTTTTGTGAATGCTTAAGGATATATTTTTCGGACGTGAAGCTGGGGAGGGGGGAGGGGGAAGCCCTCAAATCCGCTATTGTCAGAAACAAGACGTTTCGCTACATTTTTCAATGTGCTAAAATAGAATGAAAAAAAGTGTTCCAATTATTTTTAATCATTCTAATCCTCACTTTAACAAATTTTAATTTTAATTTAGAATAAAATTCAGTGTAGTCGATCAGTTATATTTTGTAGTTCAGCATGTAGACTTTATTTCAATAAATCTAATTTTTAGCTGTGCAAAAAGTTAACTTGGCAGAACAGGCTTCATCTATTTTCAAATTTATTGCAATGGAATTAGTAATACTTCATTTCACACACGCATTTATTTTTATGCTATTGTTAGTTATACATAGGCTGTAGGTTCTTGTCGGAGATCGCGTTAAGGTTGGTCCCGCCTGAGATAGCCAAAGATTTATTTTGGGGACTTAAAACTGCAAATAAAGCAATAAACAAAGCATCAAATCTTACACACAATAAACCGCGTTTACCTTACACCTTTCTGGTAGGTCGGACGGTCTGGGTTTCAACAACAACAACACAATAAACCGCGGACATTTTTTACACTCGGTGAAACGCGGACATTTTTTACACACAGTAAAACGCGGACATTTTTTACACACAGTAAAACGCGGACATTTTTTACACACAGTAAAACGCGGACATTTTTCACACTCAGTAGAATGCGGACATTTTTTACACACAGTAAAACGCGGACATTTTTTACACACAGTAAAACGCGGACATTTTTTACACACAGTAAAACGCGGACATTTTTCACACTCAGTAGAATGCGGACATTTTTTACACACAGTAAAACGCGGACATTTTTTACACAAAGTAAAACGCGGACATTTTTTACACACAGTAAAACGGGGACATTATTTATACCAGTAAAAAGCGGACATTTTTATACGCAATAGAACGGGGACAGAAATTATCGATTAGCTAGGCTATTATTATTATTAGGAATTCTTAGCAACTTATATACCGAACATCAAACTATTAATATTCCAAATTCAAGAACTTTTTAATCAAAGAAATTCATTACGTACCGTTTATTAGAAAATAGAAAAGCTTACAAAATTATTCTAAAATCCAAATGTTAAAAATTTACGTTCCATGTCCAGTATGATATACCGCCCGTGTAGGGAACAATGAAAACATTATTTCATTTTATTATATTATTTTTAATAGTTAAGTTATTCTTTACTATATCTTCGTTTTGTATTAATGTTTTTCTCTATATGTTATGATTAACTCATGCCTCCATAACATGAGTTTATTGCTAATAAAGAAAGTTAAAAACAATATGAAATGTAAAGAATTGCATATATTAAAAAACAAATAATGGAAATGTATTTTTAAAAATGACGGGTATTTAAAGTTAGTATTACTAAACAAATATCTAATTAGCAAATTATTCAGTTAAGTAGGAAAAAGAACCCAGAAAAATGTTTTCCATATTAAGTACGGAGGAAACATAGAGGATTTTATTGGAACTGAATACATAATAGGTGCAGGCATGTAATCAGGAGTGATATCGGGGTATATCCCCCATGCCAGAAATTCAAAGTTATCAAAATTTGATTTCATATACCCCCCCCCCCCCCGAAAAAAAAACACTTTCTAGCTACGCCCTTGCATAGGTGCACATAAGGGTGCTTATGGGCATGAAGCCCCCGAGACGCCATTTTAATATACAAAAAGAGTAAAAATAACAAATATTTCTCTAAAAGAAATTCTTAATCCCCTCCCAGAGAAAAATCTGGGTGCCCCACTAACTAAATGTATCGATATATATGCACAATTAAGTGCATATATTCCACACTTAGGTGCATATTTTGTGAATATTTTGCAATAATTTTGAGCATCAGAAAAAAATATTCATATATAATGTTGAGCATATTTGCATATTATTTGGCCTAAATATTGTGCATGAAAATCCGCGCCCTACTCATTAAGATAAGGAATGAGTTGGTTAAAAATATAAAGTTGTGACGAGACTTTAGAAACAATCCTATCAACATGAGTGTCTTATCGGACTAGTCCGCCCTGAGCCCAACAAGAGGAATATACCGTTTTTTTTAGAATAACTCAAAATTCGGAGCATCTAGAATGTCTAAATTTTATATATCATTGTCCTTTGGGGTATATTACATTTCATCGCATTTCGAACCTTATCGGGCTAGCCCGTCTTGGCCCACCATAGAAATTTACTTGCTTTTCAAGAATAACTCGATCAATCGGAGTAGCTAAAAATGTAAATTTAGTATATCATTTCCTTTTGGATGGAATTTAATTTAGATTTTAAACCTCATCGGGCTAATCCATCTTGGGTACGCTGAAGAATGCTTTCGTTCTTGAAGAATAACTCGAGAATTGCAATAGCTAAAAATTCCAAGTTGAACATGTCGCTAGCTTTTGTGGTATATTTAAGTTTCTTCGGATTTGAACTTTATCGGGATAGCCCGTCCTGGGCCCGACATGGGAATGGACATTGCTTTTTTAGAATAACTGGAAAATCGGGGCAACTAGAAAATATAAATTTAGTACATCCTTACTTTTCGAGGAATATTTAAATTCCTTCGATTTTGAACCGTATCGGGCCCGCCTTAGAAATTCACTTTTTGTAGGGAATAACTCAAGAACAGGAGTATATAAAAGTTCCAAGTTTGGAATGTCGTTGTCATTTGCGGTATATCTTAGCTCATTGGATTTAAAACCTTATCGGGCTAGCCCGTCCTGGGCCTAAAAAAAAGAATGTACTCGTTTTTTTAAGAATAACACCAAAACTATAGCAGCTTGAATGTCTAAATTTAGTATATCATTGTATTTTAGGGTATATTTTATTTCTTTGGATTTTGAACCTTATCAGGCTAGCCCGTCTTGGACCCGACGTAGAAATGTACTAGTTTTTCGAAAATAACACGAAAATCGAAGCAGATAAATAAATCAAAATTTAGTATATCATTTTCTTTTGGGATAAAGTTTAATACTTTCGAATTTGAACCCTATCGGGAGAGCCCACCCTGACCCCGACATAGTAATGTACTCGTTTCTTAAATAACTCAAGCAGAACAGCTAAAATATTTTATAAATCATTGTTTTAGGGGTATATTTTAATTCTTTAGATATTGAACCTTATTGTGCTAGACCGTTTAAGGCCCGTCTTAGGAATGCACTCGTTTTGGGGGAGCAAGTTTAGCACGATCGCATTCCTAACACGATCGCATTATTAAGGCTGACTCAAGACGGGATAGCCCGATGAGGTTCAAATTATAAATTATGATAAACCCCAAAAGAAATTGATATACTAAATTTAGAATTTTTAGCTGCTCCGATTCACGAGTTATTCTCGAAAAACAGTACATTATCACTATGTCGGGTCCGAAGACGGTCGAGCCCGAAAGAATCAAAATCCAAAGAAATAATATATAAGACATATCGCAAATGACAACGACATTCTAAACTTGGAAATTTTAGATACTCCGGTTCTAGAGTTATTCCCCCAAAAAGTGAATTTCTAAGGCGGGCCCAAAACGGGTTCGCCCAAAACGGTTCTAAATCGAAGGAATTAAAATATTCCTTAAAATATAAGAATGTACTAAATTTATATTTTCTAGTTTCCCCGATTTTCCAGTTATTCTAAAAAATAGGTCCAAGGTCGGGCCCAGGACGAGCTACACCGATAAAGTTCAAATCCTAAGACTTTTAAATATACCCCAAAAGCCAACGACATGTTAAACTTGGAATTTTAGCTACTTCTCGCGTTATTCTTCAGAAGCGAATGCATTCTTCAGCTGATCCAAGACAGGCTAGCCCAATGAGGTTCAAAATCTAGATTAAAATCCATCCAAAAGGAAATGATTTGCATATACCAAAGACTGCAAATACGACCAAAAGTCTTAAATGGCACGAATTTCTGGGACGTTAGCAGGGTTGATGTACTTATCAACAAATTCGACATTTTCTGACTTCAAAGGTTCCAATACGATTTTTGCGAAATGAGTGTTGGCTCGGTCAGGTCAAAAGACATATTCACCTTTTCTATAATTAACACGTATATGATGAATGAGCCTACGCGTAATACATTCTTTTTGGTAATCCAGATTTGTGGATAAATGATTGGCTGATGCCCTTTGGCATAATCGGTATATAGACCAAAACGTTTTGTTTAAATTTAGCTTTTTTCCAATATTTAATATTAGATGGAGTGGCGGACACGTCTTTGGTGTAAAATTCACCGTTTCCACAGATGGTCAAATGACAGCGGATAAAACAAAACTCGCTATCTATATAATAAAAGGCAATGTCTATGTGTGTGTGTCTTACACACTATACGTTCAGCGACCGCGCGTCGGAGAGCTACGAAATTTCGCAATCGGAGATCCGGGGGGGGGGGGGGGGGGACACGTAAAACCCGATTTTTAAAATTTGAATTATTTTTTTAGTTATTTAATGTTTTATGCGATTTCGACGGTTTTTCCCTTTTTTTCTCCACCATCCAGACGTCGTAGAAAAAAACAAATCACACCACCGGAAAGAGCAGACAAATGCGAGTAAAAATATATCGATCTCAAATCTCAGGAACAAATTATAATATTTTTTAAAGATTTTAAAACAAAAGTCACTTTCGGTTAAAAAAAAACGAACTTTGGTTTTTAAATCCTCTCATCTCAAAAAGTACTAATGATTTCGACTATGGAATGAGAATATTTTAAATGATATTAATGAAAAGCGTAAACACTGAAGAAATAAAAAAATAAAAATAAATAAAGTTATGGAGATTGTCACGGTGCCTTAAAATTTCCTTTTTAGTTTTAACGTCATTAAACTAAACCAAACTTTGTTAACTCCACGGGGTTGAGGGCACGGTAGCCCAGTGATTAACGCGTTGGAATTGCACTCGGTAGGCCCGGGTTCCATTCCCGCCACTGCCAAAACTGCAGCCGTGTTCACGCGGAGTACGATCACGTTAAACATGTGGGTCTGTAAGTCCCTCCGAGAGGTTGGTGATAGGGGAAGGAGGGTACGGTTCCTGTGGATGCCTCCCCCACTGGGTTCCGGTCTAAATTGGGTGAATAAAAAGAAAGTTATGGAGATTGTCGCGGAGGGCGCGGTTGTCCAGTGGTTAGCGCGCGGGAATTGCACTCGGTAGGCCCTGGTTCGATTCTCGCCACTGTCAAAACTGCCGCCGTGTTCACGCGGAGTACGATCACGTTAAACATGTGGGACCGTAAGTCCTTCCGACAGGTTGGTGGTAGGGGAAGGAGGGTACGTTCCCTGTGGATGCCTCCCCTGTGGATGTCATGAGTTTTGGTCAAAATTGGGTGGGGTGCACTTCCTGGCCATCCAAACAGTTACCTTACACCTTTCTGGTAGGTCGCGCCAGCGAGTTTGCCGCGGTCAGAATTTTCAAGGGTAGCGAACAGGCTGGTCGCCAAAGGCGGCTAGTCCAAAATAAATTGTCTACTGTCGAATTTTCGAAGCAAGTAGCGACATTTTGTTTTCGCAAGCTTCATTTGGATATTCGTTCGAGATGGAATGCAAACTTCGACGTTTTCCAAGCTACGGACGTTCCAACTAACACTATAAGCGCTTCAATTACATTGACTTAAATTTGGACATGCGAACATACGGGTGGAAGAATCTCTCAAAAACACGGCTATGGGACAAACCCTATCCCAAACAGGTTGACCCCCATTTGCAGGCAGTTGACACCTTTGACACCACCCATCAGAGATAACGTACAATAGATCAGAGGATACGACTCTCCTGACCCACAGGAAGAAGATAAAAGAATTTGAGAGCGGAGAATTTTAATCCTTCAAACAGTGACCTCTAGAATAAAATTTGTTAGGAGTTTCTTATTCATCCAATATACTTCCATAGTTTATACATTTTTAACATAAATACTCTATATTATTTATATATATTCATTTTCAATTTCTTTACAATTTTCAAGCTCTCAAAACCTTAAGCCACAAAATAAGTCCGTGAATTTAATCTGGGAACTTTGAATTTCCGTCCTAATTTTTTACTTTTTCTATTGTTCATTCTTATTAGGTCTCAATAAATATGACAGAGTTGATTAAGTTTATAGCATTCGATTTACAGAATTTATCATTATACTTGCAATGGAGTACAATAGAGAAACATTGTTTTTCCAAATCAGCGTATTTTCTTTCAAAAAGAAAATGAAATATAGATAAGTAACGTATGCAACTCATGATTTCCACTACAGATTAACAGATTCTTATTTTGTTGGAAAACAGCAACACAAATTAGAACTTTCTTCAACCAGATATCACTAAAATGAATAGGCTTATTGCAGTTACCAATTAAAATATGCACAAAAAGTTGAAGTAAATTGGTTCATTATTTCGTGAGATATGGTGTTTCTGGAGAAAAGTAAAATATCTAATATCTAGTAAGTAACTATTAAACATACTATTAAACTAACTATTAAACAATAGTGTCCATTAATTATTGGTAAAATGTACTTAAGTTATTTTGTTACATAATAATTGTGAAAATATATAATGTTTTAGGATTTTCCCCATTTTGGATCAATAACGACTATATCGCAAGAACGGTGTAGATTATCGTTCTAAAAATTATGTCATTTGCTTTTAAACAGAACTTTACATATTAATTGGCAATTTTCGCAGGAAATTTTTAAATGTAATTACGTTTCAATATAGTTCCGATATTCGGGGAAAATTAATTGCAGTTTGGCTCAATTCGATTTTCTCATAACATAATTTATTTTTAATAGTTTCTTTATTTTTTATTTTTTTTTGTTTTATTTTACAAAATCTTTTTGAAAAATCGGTATAAAGAACCTAAATGATTACAATTATAGTGTGTTACCCTTCACTTTAAAGAGCAAAAAAAATCGATTAAAACCGCACTTCCTAACAGTATACCTAACAGTGGGTGGAGGGGGTAACTTGCCTCCCGGTGGGACTAATGACATCACGAAAAATAAAATTATATTGCGGTTATCTTTCACAACAATGATTGTAACTATGAAGTCACGTGGTCATTGAGCCATAAATAAACTCTTATGTATGATTATCTCAAATTTTGTTCTATGCTGTCATGTTAAAAAAATATGAAGTTTAGAATAAATTTCGAACTCGAATTAAAAAAAAAGTATATCATGTTCTAGATTATTTATAACAAAGCTGGATATAAGATTTCATGAAAATCCGTTAATATTCGTGGCCGCTATCGGGAATACAAGAAATCGACCACAGACAGACGGAGGGACATCATTAAAAAAAAAGGCAAAATGTGTTCAGGAGGTCTTAAAACATATTGGCATCAAAATCTCGAATTTGAGAAAACGATTATGTATGTAATACTACTACACGAATATCTATGTGATATACACCATATGAATACAAAATATTATAAACAAGAAAGATCAATAATGCATAAAGCATTGATTATGAAACATTTTCCAACTGCAATGCAATTTTATTTAAACATCTCTAAAATGCGATACATTCAGCGGTGGTAGTATTTTTAAAATTATCACAAAACTACAATAATTTATTATATTTGAAAACTTAAACTTCATCGAAAAAAAATGAACTTTATTCAAATGATGTCATCGAAATATAAATGACCTGGCTCTCTATGTAAAAGAAGTAAATATTTCATTATACACATTTATTTTATTCCTTTCATTCATCACAATACTACAATAATTTATTTTACTTAAAAACTTAAAACCATGGAGGTAAAAGTAACTTGAATCTGTGTTTAAAACTTCATCGAAAAAGTCTGCTATAAAATCGTCTGCTTAAAACTTCATCGAAAAAATCGTCTGCTTCCCAATATAAAATCAATGAATGTTTCATTCATATCAGCTATTTTGCAGACTCCATGAGCTAAATAATTTTCCGTTAAGGAAATTCAGCAATTCTTATACAATTCATCTTACAGCTTGGTATGTTTACATTCTCCATAAATGAAAATTAGGCTTCTTTGTAGAAATAATTAAAGTTTAATGATCATTTAAACTGAAATATATTGTAATTGCGTTGTTTCAGAATATAGGTGAACAGAAATTAAGCAAATAAAGCGATTTTAGGACGGATACAACACTAAATATAAATTAAAAATAACATTAAAAATCACGAATTCGACCCAAGGTGGATGGCATTGATTATTTAAACTCAAATATATTGTAATTGCGTTATTTCATAATATAGATGCACAGAAAATAAGCAAAAACAAAGCTGTTTTAGGACGGATACAACACTCAATATAAATTAACAAGATCAACCATGCATATAGCATTGATTATGAAACACTTTCCAACTTCAATGCAATTTTATATAAATATCTCTAAAATTCGATATATTCCTCGGTAATATTTTTAAAATTATCAAAATACTACATTAATTTATTATATTTGGAAACTTATAACATCATCGAAAAAAATGAACTTCATTTAAATAACGGCATTGAAATATAAAATGCCTGGTTTAAACATCTCTAAAATGCGATACATTCCTAGGTAATATTTTTAAAATTATCATAATACTGCAATAATTTATTATATTTAAAAACTTCATCGAAAACAAATGGAATTTATTCAAATGACGTCATCGAAATATAAATCGCTTCTATAAAAATGTAGCATTTCATTCATAAACATTTTTCCAATTCTTTCATTCATCACAATACTATAATAATTTACTTGATTTAAAAATTTAAAACCATGGAGATACAAATAATTTAACTCTATGCTTAAAACTTCATTGAAAAAATCGTCTGGGTTCTTTGTGTAAAATCAACGAATGTTTCATTCAAATCAGCTGTATTGCAAACTCCATGAGCTATATAATTTTGCTTTAAAGAAATGCAGCAATTCTTATACAACACATTCTACATCTTTTGGTGTTTGCATTTTTCATAAGTGGAAATTAGGCTTCGTTATAGAAATAATCAAAGTTTGATAATCATTTAAACTCGAATATAATGTAATTGTGTTGTTTCAGTTAGTAGATGCACAGAATTTTAGCAAAAATAAGGCGGTTTTAGGACGGATACAACACTAAATATGAATTAAAAATAACTAACTTTAAAAATAACGATTTTGAGACAAGTTGGATGCCATATCTTATTTTAAAGTGGGTCACGTGATCTCTTCATAAAAAGGATGTAATTATTATTTTAATTTTTATTTAAAAAACTACCGAATATATTTTGCTAATTTTTATTTATATATTTTATGGGGTAATTTGAATATTTCCTAAAACTTTCGAAGCAATTTGTGAATTTTAAATTCGCTTAAAAAATGTTTGAAAAATTAGGTCCCATAGGGTTCAATGTATTTTATTTTTTCAATCCGGGTTCAATCCAAAACTAATTGTGTGATGTTATTCATTTCTATTCCCACAGGTTCCACTGACCACCTGAACAACTAAAATTTTGATAAGGTCATTTTTGCAGCAGTTATCGTGCTAACGGACAGACAGACAGACAGACAGAATGATCAAAGTCATAAACATTTTTCAACAATGTTGCAAAATGTTAAAAAGAACTTTAAAAATCAAGATTTTGACACAAGATGGATGCCATATTTTATTTTGAAGTGGGTCACATGATCTCTTTTTATAATATAGGTGTAATTATTATTTAAAATTTTATTTTAAAAACTACTGAATATATTTTGCGGAATTTTTTTCATTTTTTTATGGGATAATTTTAATATTTCCTAAAACTTTCGGAGGAATTTGTGAATTTCAAATTCTCTTAAAAAATGTTTGAAATATTAGGTTCCATAGGATTCAATGCATATCATTTTTTCAACCCGGGTTCAATCCAAAACCAATTGTTTGTTATTATTCATTTATTTTCCCATATGTCCCACCTACTGTCTGAATAATGTAGTAAAATTTCATTTTAATAAAATCATTTTTATGGCAGTTATCGTGCGAACGGACAGACAGACAGACAAAATGAACAAAGTCATATACACTTTTCAACTATGCTGTAAAATGTTAAAAATATGTAAATACTCGTGTCATTTTAGCTTGAATTAAATGTTGAAATATCGCACAAACGATATCCAGAAAATGCGTGTTTCATTGCAGAAATAATATAATTTCAACATAATATAAAATGTTTATGTACATGTACACGTATACGTAAAAAAATATTATATGCAACAAAAAATCTAGAGTATGTGTTTTATATAAAGAATTAAAGTTTTCAGAAAAAAGCAATGAACACAGGTTTTGGTGAAAATCAGAAGAATGCCCCTTGCTCTAAGTTTCCCACGGTAGAGAAGAATTTTTCAGGGAAGAATGTATTTCACCCTCATTTGGGACTCCAAGGGGATAATGATTGACACTAATCTTTCTTTGCGGCTAAGCAGGGGGCTGCCGCACACTAAAATATTCGTCTAATGGCCAAAGAGTGTAGGTAGGTATTCGAACGTTTTGAGAAAGAGTTTATACAGAGTCTTTACAATTAAAGTTCCACTTTGAAATGGCCATAAATGGACAACTACTGGACAGAATGCTATCAAACTTGGTAATAGTTTACATGAGATCATGGGATTTTATTTTCCGGAAGAAAAAAAAAAGTTCAAAAACTCCAGGGGGAATGGCAAAGGTCCGAGGGGCAAAATATACCTTCATGTTCGAAAGAACTTCGTGGGCAAAATAGACCTTCATGTACCTTAAAATGTTCGATTTTCCAAATAAATTAGAAACGGCTCCTTTAAAATTTGATAGAGGCTTGAAATTTTGCACATGGACTAATTATGTGATGAAAACACTCAATACGAATACAGTTTTTTTTAAATGTTCGTTTAAGGGGTGCTTCAGAGAAAAACGTCCGAAAGATGAATTTATGAAAAAGAAAAAAAACATGCTTCGGGATGAGATAGAGATGTCAAATGTGTTGTGCGGATAGATAGTTTGGAAGGCAGAGAGTGTACAGTTTCAATTTTCCAATATTTTCTACCGTAGGGATGACGCACATCAAAATGTTCGATTTTCGGAATAAATGAGAAACGTCAATTTGAAATGTGATAGATGCTTGAAATTTGATATATGGGCCAATAATCTGATACAATACCCAAGAAAAACGGAATTTTTAAAAAATGTGTATATAAGGGGGTGATTACCCTACACAGAAACATTTGAAAGGTGAAATGATAGAAAAAGCATGCTTTGTGATGACATAGAGACTTCAAATTTATTGTACAGGTAGATAGTTGGAAAGGATGAAAGTGTGCACTTTCAGTTTTCCCACATTTGCTAAAGCAGGGGGGTGCCGCACAATAAAATATTCGATTTGACAAACAAATGAAAATCGCCTCCTTTTCAACGGCTTGAAATTTGGTATATGGACAAATCATTTGATAAAAAAACACAAAATGAATACAATTTTCCAGCAATGTTCATAGGGGGGGTGCTACACAGGGAAAGTTTGAAAGGTGAAACGAAAGGAAAAGCATGCTTCGTGATAGAATAGTTCAAATTTGGAATATGGGTAAATAGTTTGAAGAAAAGAAAGTGTGCAATTTCAGATTTCCAATATTTGTTACTTTAGGTGTTGCCGCACACCAAAACGTTCGATTTTCCGAATAAATGAGACACACTTCCATTTAAATGTGATTGAGGCTTGATATTTGGTATATGAACCAATTATCTGATAAAAGACAAACTATTTCAAAAATGTTCATTTATGGGTGTCGATGTCGAAGGCCCAGACCACATTTATGGGTGTGCACTATAGGAAAAACCGTTCGAAATGGGAAATGATAAAATAGCATGCTCCGGGAAGACATTGAGACTTTAATTTGGTGTACGGGTAGATTGTTTGAAAGAAAGAATTGTGCAATTTAAGTTTTCCAATAGTTTCTTTTGGGGGGGAGGGGGGGGGGTATGCACACTAAAATATTCGATTTGACGAATAAATGTGAAACGCGAATTAATCAAACATTTACATTATTCGAGAGTTGCTTATTGCGACACAGTATTTTTTCAACTGGTATTCAGCTTGTATTTATTTTAATTATCCTTAATGGATGTATAAGAATATTTATTCTCGCTATACAAAATTATCTTCACAGGCAGCTCTGAAGGTAAAAACATTCTGGTCCTGTGTGTAAACAAATTTACAAAAACTATTTTCTAATTACCACAGGGCGACAGGGATTTTCAAGGAAATTGAACTTAATTTTTCAAAAGATTGAATTTTCATTAATTGGGTGTATAATTGTCATTAATTTAGTATCATGTTATCAATTCGGCAGCATTTTCAGTAATTTGACAGCATATTAAAAAGTAGTCAAATTTGTCGGAATGTGGGATAGTTAGACTAAGAGACAAGTGCTACAGAAAATCATTACAATAATATTATCTTTCAAAACGCAACAAGACAAGTCATTTAAAAAGCACAAATTTTAAATTCGTATTATATTTTTTAAACCAACAATAGGAAAGTACACGTTACAGCTCGAGAACCCTAAACGTTCAAATTTAGTTCAAATTTAGCATATCGTTGCTTTTTAACACTTTACAGCATAGATAAAAAGTGTTTATGACTTTGCTCATTGTGTCTGTCTGTCTGTCCGTTCGCACGATAACTGTCGTAAAAATGACTTTATCAAAAGGAAATTTTAGTATGTTGCTGAGACGGGCTGTGGGACATACGGGAATGTAAACAAATAATATCACCTAATTAGTTTTGGATTGGACCCAGATTGAAATAATTAAATACAATGAACTCTAAGGGACCTAATTATTCAAACATTATTTAAGCGAAATTAATTCAGAAATTGCTTCGAAAATTTTAGGAAATAGTCGAATTATCCCATATAGTATATAAAAAGAAATCAGCAAAATATGTTCGGAATATTTTGAAGTAACAATTAAAATAATAATTGCATCCACATTATATGAAGAGATCACGTGACACATTTCAAAATAAAATATGCCAACCACTTTTTTTCCCAGTGTAATCGTGATTTTTAATTCTTTTTTATTTATATTTAGTGTTGTATCCGTTTTAAAACCGCTTTAGTTTTTATCTTTTCTGTGCATCTATATACTGCGCCAACTCAATTACAATATTTTGAGTTTAAATGATCATCAAACTTTGATTATTTCTACAATGAAGCCAAATTGTCACGCATGTAGAATGTAAACACATAAAGCTGTAAGAGAAGTTGTATAAGAATTGCTGAATTTCTTTAACGCAAAATTATTTAACTTTGGAGTCTGCAGTATAGTTGATAGGAATGAAACATTCAATAATTTCATATAGAAAAGCAGACGATTCTATTGTATTGATTTATCGATGAAGTTTTAAGCATGGAATTATAAAGTACTTTTACCTCCATGGTTTTAGGTTTTTAAGTAAAATAAATTATTGTAGTATTTTAATAATTTTAGAAATATCGCTTCTGAAAAAAAGGAATGAAAAAAGTTTATGAATGAAATATTCACTGCTTTTATATAGAGAGCCAGGCGATTTATATTTCGATGACGTTATTTGAACACAGTTAATTTGTTTTCGATGAAGTTTTTAAATATAATAAATTATTGTAGAATTGTGATAATTTTAAAAATATCACTTCTGAATGTATCGCATTTCAGAGATGCTTAAATAAAATTACATTGCAGTTGGAAAGTGTTTCATAACCAATGTTTTATATATGACTGATCTTCCTTCTTGTAATATATTTTTACTTTCGCTGCAATACATGCTAATGTATAGATAAAGTATTGGAATAATGCCGAGAATCACATCTGGAGTTTTCTACGGATCTACACGTTTCGGGACCTGTAGAACACGAATGAACTACTTTTAGCGTGACGTCTGTGTGTGTGGTCTGTCTGTGTGATGTATGTATCCACTGAAGCTCAAATACTAATGGACCAAATTTCATAAAATTTGGTTGGTAAGTTACTTGTGCGTGACCCTGGTGCTAATTACTTTTCGGTATGATTCAGTATAAAAGAAACCGCCTTTATTTGCGAAATGACCCTCAAAAACCCCATGTATCCACTCTAGCCAAAAAACTAATTGATCAAATTTCACAAAATTCGGTAGATAAATCACTTGTGGGTTACCCTCGTACTGATTAGATGTTACTGCGATTCGAATAAAGAATATCGAGGATCTGATGAAGACTTTAAAGCGCAGTTGCTGAATGAAACTAAGGTACATTAAAAATGCAAATTCGATATAATATCAGAAAAGTGTCCATGTGGTTTTCTGCAATTAAACTCAATTTAACGCAGCATGAAATACAAAATAAGAAAATATATTTGTGTCTGTAGGAGAAGTCATGTGCTGCCCACGTCAGATTACTTTTAATATATATTTTTTTCTATTTATAAGTGAATTAAATGCGATTTGCAAAATGCGCAATTCTCAATATAAACAGTAGGAAATTTGAAATACATTCATTATTAACAAATGTGGTGAAGGCTTTGCAAGTTACTTTAACAGAATAGTGGTAGACCCTATTATTAAGAGAGGTTTTCGAGATATTGGGAATTTTATTTTTTGCTATGGAGCATAATATCCCAGATATATTAAATACATCGAATAAAATATAGTACGATAAATTACGTGCGGAAGCTAATAAAATGTTAGCATTTTTTTAATCAAAAAATTATTATAAAAGATAAATATGCTTTAAAATGTATTGCCTAAATAGTTTTTATATGTAATTTATTATTTAAAAATTTTAAATATTTTTTATTTAAAAAATCCGATCTTTTGTAAAAGGTTCGATCTCTTTTAAAATCTTTGATAACAAATGATAGCTTAGATGATAAATGATAGGGATTCAGCATCCAATTTAAGAAGAGGTATAGGGTAGTAGGTCACTAAAGATTTCCACTTTCGGTATATTTTCTAATTTCGTTTCAAAAATTTTTGCATAAAACACTTATTTATCGGAAACTGTTATAGATATAGATAGCTCAGATAATGACTGATACGGATTCAGTATTATTGAATTTTGAAAATTATCATCCCAGTCCATCCTGGGGCCGCGCAATAGGAATGTATACGTGTATTTTTAGAATAATAACTTGAATACCGGAGAAGTTAGAAATCTCACATTTGTCATATATTTGCCTTTCGTATCATATTTTCTTTCCTTGGATTTTGAACCTAATGTGTCTAAAGAAGTAGAAAACTAGCAAACAAAAACCAATTTTATAGGATCAACACCTTTATTTTAGATTGTTCTACGATCTAGACCTTTATTTATGCAATTAAAATGTAACTCACATTTTCATATCATACAATAGAAGTGGTGACTATAAATTTTGTAAAACTAATATTTCATTATAAATCGGAATACGCTAAAATATTACCAATGGGTTCAATCATTGATTAAATATATGGAATTACTAGCAGGTATATCTGTTATTCGTACGGAATATATAATATAAAAACTTTAAATTCACAATTATTTGCAAATTCTTTGTATTCTAAATGATATTGTTATTCAAAGCACTCTATTAAACCATTTAATTCTCCCAAATTAAGTATCAGAATCTCTGTTTCTGCTATATAAAATTATCTTCAGAGGGAGATCGGAAGAATAAAATATCCTGATCCAGGATGTAAACAAATTTACAAAAATGGCATCACCTCTATTTGGGGCAAAGCTAAAAATAAAGGTCCCCTCATTTACAATAAAATTTTTCAGCGGTCATTTATTTCCCTCTGCCATTTTTTCCACGGTTATATTTTCCCTCGGCCATTTTTTCTTAGATTCCTTTGAAACTGTGCTAAGGGCCCCTAAGCTTATAGTTACGCCACTGGTTGGAACCAGGCGGGGATTGAGAGGGGAGGCGGGGGACCTAGTGCCCCCCACCCTTTATGATGAAAACTAACATTAGTTCTATGCGTATGGGAACAAAGTTGAAATTGAATGTTGGGCCCTCCTTTTGAATGGTTCCCTCCACCTTTTGCAAAGTCTGTATCTGCCCATGGTTGTAACACATGTACATACCTATAAAGCTCTAAGTTTTTCAGGTTATACTGTAAACCTTTAAATAATGCTATGAAGTTGTGTCTGCAGTTAAAGCAGTCTGTTTCGATGGGCAACTGGGCATTATCCAAACGTGACCAGGATTTTGTTTACATCACACCCAACCTTTTACTCTACAACAGGGGAAAATGAAAAAGGGTTCGACTCTCACCAGCAGCAAATTACCCAAGGGAATTCAAGACCACCACCCCTTTCTACCTAGTACCTGCCGCCAAATTGCTCCTTTTGCCATCCTGCCTTGGTGTCTACACAAAAAGACAATTTTGTCAACTCGACAAACAGAGTTATAGAGTTTGACATTCTCGTAACAATGGTCAAAGTGAAAGTGCCGCTAAAGCTGTCAATTGTACCTAAATCCAAAATCTAAAAATAGACAATAGAGACTTACTTTTCTGCTTCTGGGAAGGGGGGAGGGGGAGAAGGGGAGCTTCAATGAGTGCGTGTTTTTTGTTTCCTTATCAAAACTGTTATTGTAGTATTTATCATAGTTCTGGGTTTATAAATAAAATGAATTAAATTAAAATGTAATGTAATTTTATTTTTATTTCATGTTTACACTACTGATCAGTATGCAGTTAAATTTCCATCGCTACAGGCTGAAATGTTCCATATCCACATATAAGATCTCCCCGCTTATAGGGTCAGTTTTTTCAAATACGTAAGGGTGACCTTATACCTTATATCGAGTTTTGACTGTGTAACGTATGTTCAGCATAACGATTCTAACGAAATTATTCTATATCTTAAGGAGCGAAAAGCGTTTTCTTCCCACCCTCCTACCCCATTTGGCATTCAATCAATACGTATTTTAAATTTAACTCTCAATTCTCGCATATACTCTTCTGGATATGGAGTCGTTCACCAAGTACGTTGGCGCTTTGAGGTGGGGGGGGGGGGGGGGGGTCGCTTTAATGCGGATCGTCCGCATTTATTGTTTTTTCTTCTAATAAATGTTGTGAAAACTTTGGGGAAGTGCAGTTTTATTTTTAATTGCATGTCTATTTCATATGACAGTTTGGAACCGTATCAGTAAATATAACTCTCTCAAAGTTAAAAAATGCTGAAATTTTTAAAAAAAATTTATTATATAGAAAATCGAAAACTGAAGGGGGGGGGGGGGGGGCATGGCTCTGTGCCGGTGCCCGTGTTTGCTTGTATAAACATAAATAACAGCTATGCCTTAATAATTTTCCATGTTAACATGTGGAAATTTATTATTTTAAATCAGTAAAATTTATTATTTTAAAACAATAAAAACTTTCTCTATCAATGTTCATAAACAGTTATACAATTTTGTCAATTTAGGCTAATTTATTTTATAAAATAATAATTGATTTACAAGGGGACAAAAATGAAAAAAAGTGACTTTTAATTTTTGTTTCATAAAAAGCAATTTCAATTTTTCAGAGTATTTAAAAGCTTCTTAAATCAAAAGCCTATCGTTTCCGACGATACCTAATTACCCCTTATAGACTATGACACTTGTTAATCATTGGCGCCGAAGATTGGGGGCCGGAGACAGGCATTTGTCGCTTCCTGTCCTGTGGATTTTACAGATTTCATTGTATATTTTATGCATATATGTGCGTGCGTGTGTGCAATGCATCTTTTGCCTCCTCCTGGAAAATATCCTTCAGGCGCCTATAATGTCAATGGTTCAGACCGAGACTGGATAAGTGTCAGATGGTTGTTGACTACCGTTTTACTTATTTCTTAAGCTTAATAAGATATCCGGTCTCAAGTGACTAATATTTAGAACTAGTGAAATTTCACTGCAGAAAATTGAGAGGGTAATACGTTGAAAATTTCAAACTTTAAATGCGAAAATATAAATATTATTCCAAATAGTAAAGAAAAATATATTTATACAATTTTGATTTTTTTGGGGGGAGGGGGGGACGCTTCCTCACACACATTAGGTAGGAGAGGCTTGTGCCCTCCCAAAAAGGGTCTAGCGATGCTTCGGATCCATGTTAAACAAAAATCAAACTAAGCCGGAGGTTTGACGCCCAAAAACTATTTTTGTATATACGTCACTGGATGTATCTATGAGACAAGTCCCCGGTTTGTAGATGTATGAAACAGGTCCGCGATTTACTGTGTGTGAAACATGTCCCCGATTTACTGTGTGTGAAATAGGTCTGCAATTTACGGTGTGTGAAACAGGTCCGCGATTTACGGTGTGTGACACGGGTCCGCGATTTACGGTGTGTGACACGGGTCCGCGATTTACGGTGTGTGACACGGGTCCGCGATTTACGGTGTGTGACACGGGTCCGCGATTTACGGTGTGTGACACGGGTCCGCGATTTACGGTGTGTGACACGGGTCCGCGATTTACGGTGTGTACATATTAGATGTGTAACACCAGGTCCCCATTTTGGTTGAAAAAAACATGCGTTGAAATAATTAATTTTTTTAAAATTACGAAGTAGAATTGAAAAGTATACTGTATTTTAACTGGGAAATCATTAACGTTTTCACCAAAAATATATTCCTTAATAGGGTTCTCAGTTTGATAGGATACACACAGCGTCCTCGTTTTACAGGTCTTGCCCACCTATGTGTGTGTGTGTGTGTGTGTGTGTGTGTGTGGACGCGATATCTAATGAGCGGTGCAGTGTTTCGAAAATAATTTGGTAATAAATAAGAATGATTACAATCCGTGAATACTGGAACCATGGTTGCTTTTAAAAATTCGAATGTTCAGAAAATCCTTCAATTTCCGAATTAATTTTTTAAAAAAAATCAGTAAAAAGTCAGGACCTCCAGTAATGATAAATACATATTTATTTGAGATATGATTTTTCATTAGAAAAAGAATGATATAAATTTCTGAACGCTAGTACGAACCGTTTTCAAGATATTGTAGAATTTAGGAATAAATTAAAAAAAAATATATATATAATTAGGACTTTCAACAATGACAAATAATCACGAATAATAATGAAGAAAAACATCACTCATAATTTTGCAAATAAATTATATAAAATAAAAGAAGTAATTAGAATCATGAAATATACGCTTACTTTCTATATGTAATAATATGCAACAAATCTGTTAATAACATTGTCGTGGATCTATAGTTTGCTTCACTCACGATATTAACTGAATGCCATTTCTAATTTCGATGATGATTTTGCACGTGAGCACACGAGTAAGTAACTTTGCTTGGACTAATAAGTTGCCAAAAGCGCCCTATTTCAATTTACGTGGTGTTAATTTAATACCAAAGACTGTGCTGCAGATCTGCATCACAAAGAATGCATCACGATTTCGCTGTGAAAGAGGTAAAGTCATTGTATTATGTAGCAAAAGTCATGTGCTGATAACACCACATTTTTTGTGACTATGAAGAAATTGGCTTCACGGGGAAAATGAGTAAACACCAGTTAGAATATATTAACAGCATAGTCGCGGAATCTGCCGGAAGGAGGTGTTCCCAAAGTTTGGAATCATGATTTCAGTGAGTGATTAGTATAAGTGGATCATAACTGTTTCTTGAAAAAAGCAGGCATATTAGTTGGGTGACGACAATTGTTTCGAGAGCGTTTTAAATCCCCTTCTGCATGCCAAAAGAAGGCTTTTTTGATTAAGCAAACTGCTTTTGCTCGCAAACTCGCTGGCGCTCACAGAGGTCGCTTCGCGAGCTGTTTCAAGTAAAACTAAAGTTTAATTAAAAAACGGTTTATTTCAGCGTGTTCCCTTACCATTTCACTACAAATGTACCAAACTTCATATTTTTAAATGTCATAGATCTTGTGGTACGATACAAAGAAACTGGAGGGAAGCTCACAGTTAGGAAAAAAATCATTTCAAAAATGCATAATAAGTAGAATAATTCATAAACTACACAAAAATTAAAAAAATCTGATGTGGGCAACACATGACTTTTCTTATATAATGCAATGAATTTACTACTTTTACAGGTAAAAAAGATGTTATTCTTATAGTAGATACTTATATTATTTCTAAGATATTGAATTTTCTTCAATTAGTCGTCATTTTCATTGATTTAGAGTCATTTTTATCCATTTGGCGAAATTTTTGGCAATTTGGCAACAATTAAAAATGTCGCCAAGTTGGCGACATTCCGCCAAATTCGTCGGCAAAATCTCGCCAAGCGTTATGGACGGAGAAATAAGTTTTTCGTACAGCAGATAAATGATTATTGGAGTTCAAATACAAAAGTATTACTCAAAGTATCTTTTTTCATGAATGGAACGAGCTAGATCCACGAGAATGATGTCACCCAATTTATCGCATGGTATTACATATGAAAAGTGAACATGTTTCTCAATAGGAAATATTTTTTTTATTTAATATGACTTTTTGATAATTTTTTTTGAAACTCTGCAATATCTCGAGAACGGTTCATGTTAGCGTTCTAAAATTTATGCCAATCGTTTTCTAATGAAAAATTACATAAGAAATGTCTATTTCCGTAACTTTATTAGCGGTTTTGATTTTTTGACGATTTTTTCAAAATTTCACTCGAAAATTTAGGGGGTTGTGAACATTCGATTGCGTATAAAACAATAGGCTTCCAGTGTTTACGGATTGTGATTTTTGTACCAAATGTTGTTCAAATCGATCCATTCGTTCGTCACTTATCGTCTCCACAGACTCACTGACACACACACACACACACACACACACACACACACACACACACACACACACACACACACACACACACACACACACTCACACACACACACACTTTCACACACACACACACACACACACACACACACACACACACACACACACACACACACACACACACACAGAGAAATCACTTCAAAAATGTTCGATTCGTGATCAGGGATGCTTGAAACGTGCTCTCCCGTCGAAAACTCGAATTCGAATTTTCGACTCCGTCACAATACTTTTCTTATACATTATGTATATGAGGAAAGTAAAAAGGGGCTCTATCTTGCTACTAGACTAACTACTAGACTTGCTACAGAATTCAACTAACAACTAGGTTAAATGCCTGCAAAAATTCGTGGGCTTGCTATTGTTAGTCTGTCCAGGCCGTGGACTTTGCTGCTCAAATATTCTGTCTTTGAATTCGACATTAACTATTTCTTAAACTGAAGTTCAAATCTATAAACAGTTTCTTTATCGTATTTCCCTACCATTTCTCTACAAATTAATCAAATTTCATATTTTTGTATGCTATAGTTTTTGAGGTATGAAATAGAGGGACGCGCTAAGTCAGAAGAGAATTTTTTTACTTCCAAAGAGCATAAAAAGTAGAATAATTCATAAACTACACCGAGATTTTTTTTAAAAAGGGGCTCCGGCTTGCAGAAATTCAACTATGTAGGTTCATGAAAGAATTCGTGGTCTTGCTATTGTTAGTCTGTCCAGGGAGGATACAAACTTGCAACTCATGTATTTTGTCTTTGACATTAAATATTTCTCAAACTAAAGTTTAAATCGATAAACGGTTTATTTCAGCGTGTCTTCTTATCATTCTTCTCTAAATGAATCAAATTTTATATTTTTGTATGTTATAGTTTTTGCGGTGCCAGAAACTTGTTGAGGAAGGCGAAATTTGTCAAACAGCGGCGATAACTTTAGCTACTTCTTTTTAAATATAATTACCATTATCAAAGATTTTTTATTTTTAAATAATTTTTATTAATTCACTTGAAAGTTTGGGGGGGGGGGGGGGAGGGCGGTCCTTTGATCATTCGACTGCGTTTAAAATCAGTAGGGCTTCAGTCTACAGCGGGCCTACCATTAGGCCAACTAAGCAGTCGCCTAGAGCGCAGTATTGCGGTCTAAGGAGCAATACTGACATTTCAAGGGTTATATACTTTATAAATGTTCAAAAAATTGATATTTTTACAAGATAAATTGAAATAAAAGGTCTTTTTTTATCAGAATTTTAAATTCAACCCCAAATAAACATTCCTATTGGAACAAAAATTACAATCAAAACAATGCACCTTATTTTTTATCCAATTGGCAACATTTAAAAGGCCAACGAGTTTGTTTAAATTTCTAATCGAGATCCGCATTGTGTTACAAGGGCTAGTAATTAAGTTCTTAGAATGTGGCAAATGCCAAAATAACAGCTTTCAGTGCAGACAATTTTTTAAAATTTGAACTTTCACATGAATATAGGCTGTTAAAGAACGAGAATTTTTTTTAAATTATGTTTACGGTGACGTTTTGAAATTAATAAGGTAGTGACAAAACGTGAATTTTTGTTGAAGGGATTTTTGAACTATGATTTATTAAGACTTTCGACAAGGGTTGACACAGAAACAGTGTGTCGATAGAATGAATTCGACGTTTGGTGATGGAGCACCACCCAAAGCAATAATTTACAACTGGTCTAAAGCATTCCATCTTGGACGCAGGAGTCTTAGTGATGAATTTCCTGAAGGTCGACCATGAAAGAACTGCTGTGACGCCAGAAAACATTGATGATGTGCAACAAATGATCTCTTTAGATCGTCGTGTCACATATGATGAAATTGAGGCACCTTTGACCATTTCAAGGACCCAAGTGCATTCAATTTTATACGATAATTTAAAAGTCAAAAAGGTATGTGCGTGTTGGATTCCACAAAATTTAACTCTAGCTCGAAATGATGCTCGTGTCAAATGGTGCAAGGAAAATCTCTAAAGATTTAACTCTGGTGCCTCAAAACATGACTTTGACGTATTATAACAGGTGACAAAACATTTCTATGAACCCGAAACAAAACAACAATCTATTGTTTGGATATTTAAAAATGAACCAAATCAGGTCATGTTGCAACCATTGCTTTGGAGGAGTGTTTCAAAGAAATGACTGTTTCGTTTTTTTGTAAATCCGGTCATATTGCAACCATTGCTTTGGAGGAGTGTTTCAAAGAAATTGACTGCTTCGTTTTGTTGGTAAATCCGGCCATATTGCAACCGTTGCTTTAGAGGAGTATTTTAAAGAATTCTGCTTCGTATTTTTGGAAATCCGGCCATGTTGCAAACGTTGCTTTGGAGGATCGTAGGACATTAACTGCTGATAGATATACAATTTGTTTGCCAGAAATAGCTGCTCCAATCCGAAAAAAAATGTGAAACGCCGCATCATTCTTCATCATGACAATGCAAGATCACACACTGCATTTCAGACTAACAATGATTTGAACCATGAAAAAATTGATTTGATGAGTCATTGTCCTTACTCGCCTGATTTAGCACCCAATGATTTTTTCTTGTTCCAAACAATCAAAAATAAAATGCTTGGTCAACGATTTAACAGTTCCAGAAGAGGCAGTTAGAGCTTATAAATCACAAGTTTCTGCTATACCAACTTCTAAATGGCATAACTGTTTTGAAAATTTGTCTATTGGAATGAAAAATTTCATTGATGCTAAAGGCGAATACTTTGAAAAGCAATACAACGATGTATTTCTATACAAAAAAAATTGTGTATTATTTTCTAAAACCTAAATACTAGCCTACGTAATGCAGCGTTTAAAACATTTTAATGTTAAGAAATAAATGTACCTGGTGTTACCTGGAAGCTAGCAGGGATTAATAAAATTTATTCATTCAATTTTTCTTAAGGTGTAGTTGCACCCCCATCCATTTTTTTTAGCAATAACATTTTTAAGTAAATAAACAGAAAGTACGCACACGCCCTAAATAAGTATCTTTAGAACTGTTTATATAGTATATATATTCAACCTCAAAAGATGTTATTAATTTTTTGTAAGTTGTTTAGCAAAAAATGTTGCATCATCCCTTCAAGAAGCAGGTTCGAAAGACTGGAAGAACATTTTCTTTTTAATGGCCACTGGATCAACTCATCATTCGCCCATACATTGGCCGAATCGTGAACCGTTTAGTCGTCATATGACGTTTCCCCGCCGCACCATGCGGAAGTGGTACACATTATACCCTTTACGGACACTACAGTATCCATGTCCACCAGGGGGATACGAACTCACGACCAGGGTCTCTCAGAGAGCACAACGAAACGCTTGCTATTAGACCTTTCAACTTAAAGAAAATTACAGCAATTCTTTATTCACATGAGCAAAGTACTGATCATTTAGAAAACCATCAAGCCTGGCTTGAACTTGAATTGAGCTTTTCTCAAGGAAAAGCACTGGATGCCAATAACCAACAGAAAATTAGGCAAGAAACACAATATTTGTTGTAAATATTACATACAATGCTTGATTGCAAGTTCTCTTGATCAAAGTTCTTAGCATGCAAAACTTAATATTTCTCTGTAAAAATAAAAAATTGAACAATACTAGCAATGGACATTTTTTAAAGTTTGTAGAATCTAGCCATTTTAAATCCTATCATGAATGAACATTATCATAAAGTTAAAGATAAAGAAACAACGGCTCACTAGATAAGAAAATATATCCATAATGAGTTTATATAACTTCTAGCAGGTGCTATAAATCGGCAAATTTGAAATCATACATACAAATTCAGCTAAACACTATTCAATTAGTCTGGACTCAACACCTGATGTTAGTCATATTGAACAAATGACAATGATTGTACGTTATTTTTGTGTTATCAAACCTTCAAATAATGATATGTCTGAGTCTGAACTTGAATTCGAAATTTCGACTCCGTCACGATACTTTTGCATATACTATGTATATGGGGGTAGTAAAAAGGTTGGGAGAGAGAGAATTAAATTATGGCTTATAAACATCTATTCTATTTATTGTTATACATGACTAATGAAATAAAATTTGCACGTCAAGGGAACAAAACGAAACAAAACCAATGAAATAGAAATACTTAATTTTCCAAAAGGATATTGTTTAATAGATAAAACATTGAATATATTAACTTGCCCACGCACCTCCAGCACAAAGACTTTCTTCGTGGTCAAAACAACTGGCTCAATCAATAATTTTGTGTAAAGTTAACTTTATTTGGTTTCAGCACCTTTAAAAATTTTGACCTCCTTGATGTCACGATCTACGTCTCTCCCAAATAGGGTCTATATGAGAGCTTTTGAAATAGATTTTTTTTCAATATACATTTTTTACTTTCCTTATATACATAATGTATAAGGAAAGTATTGTGATGGGGTCGAAAATTCGAATTCGAGTTTTCGACGGGAGAGCACGTTTCAAGCATTCCTGATCACGAATCAAACATTTTTGAAGTGATGTGTGTAAAAGTGTGTGTGTGTGTGTGTAAAAGTGTGTGTGTGTGTGTGTGAGTCTGTGGAGACGATAACTGACGAACGAATGGACCGATTCGAACCAAATTTGGTACAAAAATCACAATCCGTAAACACTGGAAGCTTATTGTTTTTATACGCAATCGAATGCTCAGAACCCTCCTAAATTTTCGAATAAAATTTTGAAAAAATCGTCAAAAAATCAAAACCACTAATAAAGTTACGTAAATAGACATTTCTTATGTAATGCTTTATTAGAAAACGATTGACATAAATTTTAGAACGCTAACATGAACCGTTCTCGAGATATTGCACATTTTTCAAAAAAATTATCAAAATGTCATATAAAATGAAAAAAAAAATATTTCCTATTGAGAAACATGTTCACTTTCCATATGTAATACCATGCGATAAATTGGGTGACATCATTCTCGTGGATCTAGCTCGTTCCATTCATGAAAAAAGATACTTCGAGTAATACTTTTGTATTTGAACGCCAATAGTCATTTATCTGCTGTAAGAACAACTTATTTCTTCGTCCATAAGGCTTGGCGAGATTTTGGCGACGAAGTTGGCGGAATGTCGCCAACTTGGCGACTTTTTTAAATGTTGCCAAATTAACGAAAATCTCGCCAAACGGATGACGCTAAATCAATGAAAATGACGACTCATTGTCGAAAATTCAATATCTTGGAAAGAATATTAGTATCTACTATAAGAAAAACCTATTTTTTTAATGTAAAAGTAGTAAATTCATTATATTATATAAGGAAAGTCATGTGTTGCCCACATCAGATTTTTTTTTAATAAATCTGTATTATTAATTTTGGAGTTATCTGATGAATATATTCGGTTCAGGGTGCACTGAGAATGAGGGAATTTGTTTCAAATTTTTAACACCGATAAAATAAGTTGCCATTATTAACTTTTTCTGTTAAAAATATAAGTTGATGTTTAGAAAATTAGGTAATTTGTTGCATAGCAGCATCCTTCTCAAACGCATTTCGGTCTCAAGAGATTTAATTCTTCCTATTTCCGATAGATGGCGCTTAAGTACCGCACGTTACTGAGTTCCTACAGAGAGAGAGTAGGATGATCCTTGATGTGGATGATGGGTGACAGGCCCTGATTACAGCCTAGGCCCACAAATCCCGGGCCTATAGACCCCAGATTTTAGGCCTCGAAATCATCCTATAATTGTATCCTAAAACACTATAACTTGCATTTCTTCTCGTGAACGTTCTTACTCTGCACTTTAACAAATATAAAAATAAAAAACCCCATTGAGATTTAATTTAAAACAGTATAAACTCAGTAATTCAATTTTATTAGCTTTTGAGTATGATATACCTTCAAAACTTGATTTTGAAGGTGTGATTAAGGTTTCTCCAAAAAGGAAAAGTAGAAAAACGCCTTTCTGAATAAATTTGCTAGATCATGACTAATATTTAGCTTCTTAAATGTAACTTTTAAACATGCTTGTTTTCCCAGGAAGGAAAGAAAAGATATTCCATTCTAATTTTTAGTTTTTGAAAAATCAGTAAAATGTAATGTCGTTTAAGATAGATATATTATATTAAGTTGGAATTAAGTAGTTATTGCTTTTCTGAAGACTGTACTGTACTTTTATACCTAAAACTTTAAATAACTCTTTATTTTTTAAGTTGGAATTAAGTAGTTACTGCTTTTCGTAAGACTACATTGAATTTTTATACCTAAAACTCTAAATAACTCTATTTTTTTAAACTTAGAATTAAGTAGTTACTGCTTTTCTTAAGACTACACTGTATTTCTATACCTAAAACTCTAAATAACTCTTTATTTTCTTTTGAAGTTAGAATTAAGCAGTTATTGCTTTTCTTATGACTGCGCTGTACTTTTATACCCAAAACATTTATTCTGTACGTTGTACTTTTACGTACTACTTTTATGGTGAACTTTTCGTTGCACTTTTATACTTAAAAAAAAAAATAATTCTTTATATTTTTTAAAGTCGGAATTAAATATTTATTGCTTTTCTTAAGAGTGCATTTTACTGTTATACCTAAAACTCTAAATAATTTTTTTCTTTATTTAAGTGGGAATTAAGTAGTTATTGCTTTTCTCAAGACTGTATTGTACTTTTATACCTAAAACTTTAAATAACTTTTTCTTTTTTTAAGTTGGAATTAAGTAGTTATTGCTTTTCTTAAGACTGCGTTGTACTTTTATACCTGAAACTCTAAATTTATTTCTTTTCTTTAATTGGAATTAAGTAGTGATTGTTTTTAAGATTGCATTGTACTTTTTACCTAAAGCTTTAAATAAAAATTTTAAATAATAAAATACTGGCCCCTTTACGTTTCATTTCTGACCCGGTAAACTGCAACGAAAAATGCTTGGTTTGGTATGTACACCCACCTTTTTGAATAACTGGCCCATCTTTTTTTAATCACCCTGTATAGAGAATAACTATGGATTTTTCAAAATAAATTTGTAAAAATTTAAATACTTTTATAGAAAATTAAGGATTTCTGAAAATCGGTGTGGCTCAAAACATGGATTTTAACTCTTGGCGTATTCTGAATAATAGTAACAGAATGTATTGATATCAGAAAAGGAAACATTTGGGTGCTAACTTAGCGATGAAAAACTAATCAAACAAACACAAAACATCACCCAAAAACAGTAGAAAGGCTTTATTTTAGGTGGAATAATCAAACAACCATAATGAAAACAGTATTTGCTATTATCGGTATGGATTCTGTGAATATTCGCCTGATTAACGAGCAATTTAATTTTGTTTACAAACAATTAACAAGAAATCACTCCCATGTAATTTTCATGTTTGAAAATACCTCCCCTCACACATTCTCCATCTGCCCCCCTTTTCCCATAACCAATTGGGTTTCCACATTTGGCGAGAAATAGGAACAGTATAAAACTTTGACCAAATTAACTAATAGTGTATATTCGTAATAAGATCATAGAGATACTAGTCTAAAGCATTTTCATACTGGCTGATAACATCTTTACCACTCTAAATAAAACTCTGTTGACAAGCAAGGTACAGAGAATAACATTAGAAGTCTGCTTATAAATTCAAGACATACTAGATGCTACCTTGCCTTTCTAGAGCCGATATCAAATTCTACAGCCATCAGTCTATGAAATATTGCGCGTTTTTAATCGAGTGTGGATTTTTGAAATCATAAAAATTAAATATTGTCAAATGGCTGAAAGGTTTTGTAAGTATTTTCTATCAGCGACGAAGCGTCATGGGAGACAAGGTAGACAGTGTCTACCAAATAATTTATGACGCAGTAACTTTTATTTTAATTATATATAGTTCGAGGTAAATGTAGAGCATGTTTTTAATGTTGTGTAGATTTCTGAAATCATAAAAATTAAATATTGTCAAATGACTGAAATGTTTTGTAAGTATTTTCAATCAGCGAAGTGTCAAGGGAGTCAAGGTAGACAGTGTCTACCAAATAATTTAAGACGCAGTAACTTTTACTTTAATTATATGTATAATTCGAGAAAATGTAGAAAATGTTTTGAATCTAGTGTGGATTTCTGAAATCATAATTAAATATTGTCAAATGACTGGAAGATTTTGTAAGTATTTTCAATCTGCGACGAAGCGTTAAGAGAGACAAAGTAGACAGTGTCTACTAAATAATTTACGAAGCAGTAACTTTTATTTTAATTATATATATATATATACATATATATATATAGTTCGAGATAAATGTAGAACATGTTTTTAATGTTGAGTAGATTTCTGAAATCATGAAAATTAAATATTGTTAAATGACTGAAATATTTTGTATGCATTTTCAATCAGTGACGAAGTGTCAAGGGAGACAAGGTAGACAGTGTCTACTAAATAATTTGCGACGCAGTAACTTTTATTTTAATTATATATATAATTCCAGATAAATATAGAAAATGTTTTTAATATAGTGTAGACTTCTGAAATCATAATTAAATATTGTCAAATGACTGGAAGATTTTGTAAGTATTTTCAATCAGCGACGAAGCGTCAAGGGAGACAAGGTAGACAGTGTCTACCAAATAATTTACGACTCAGTATTTTTCATTTTAAACATATATATAGTTCGAGATAAATGTGGAACATATTTTTAATGTTGAGTAGATTTCTGAAATCATGAAAATTAAATATTTTCAAATGACTGAAAGATTTTAAGTATTTTCAATCAGCGACGAAACGTCAAGGGAGACTAGGTAGACAGTGTCTACCGAATAATTTACGAAGCATTAACTTTGATTTTAATTATAAATAATTCGATATAAATGTAGAAATATTTTTTTTGTAAATAAACGAAGGGAGATGCTGACATATTTTTAGTCCAACGTCTGCGCCTGACTATTAAGTGCCTACCTATTGTTCAGGAGTGACATATCTCGGAATGTCTACCACCCTTTAGGTGATATGGCATTGGAAATGGCATGAAAAAACAATGCGCGCGCACAACTTTTATCAGCAGCCCATACAGACTTGTCTGAGCTGCGGGAATTTTAGGAGGAGTTAAAATTCCCTTTCGCCTTTCACGACGAGATTTCGTTTTCCCTTTCCGCCTGAATGGTTTCGTTTCCGCAGACATAGTGTTTATTATCTGAGGACTCTGGAGAGTAATTTTAAAAGTTAATAGCAAATTTGATTTAGAGAAATTCTCAAGTATTGGGGTTTTGACATTTTTATGTATTCGGAATGTGAATCATCAATGAAACGGTTAATAAATGAAAATGTAAAGCTTTGTGAGTGGTACATTTATTTTCTTACTTGTTTTCCCTTCTTACTTAATTTTTATATGCTATTTTAAATAGAATTGCCCGTGTATTGTGTTTTCCCGCATCTAACGTTCCTGAATAGATTCCACAGAGAAAAGCAAAACCGGGGGTTCCTCTGTAATAACTAAATTACAAAACGTCATTAATTTAATTCCATTGTTTTACAGTTATATTTTATCTGCAACATTATCTGCACCTTCACATTATATTTTATGTCATCTGTAATTTTGTTAAAATATACAGTATGCAACTTTTTTTTTGCTTATTTTGGTCCCTGGTAATTCTGGTATTGTATCTCCCCAAACTATTTTATCACGTTTCGCCACTGCTTTTAATCAAGGTACCATTTAAGAACTCTTTCATGATATATTCTATAAGCTTATTTTAAATAACAAAAAAAGTTCTATTTATTTTGGTCGAGATTGTTTTATAAGACAGCTCCAATTTGTGTTATTGTTGTCCCAAAATATAGAAACTTGTTTATCTGTAGGGAAAGTCATGCGTTGAACACACGCGACTTTCATAATGGTTTCGATGCGAAATTATTCATTAATGCGTGCATCGGGCGTTATTCTGTCGAACAATTCCATGTTCTAGAGCAATAACCAATAATCAACAATTGATTTTGAAAACATACACTTTTTACAAACTTGTAATTGCTACATGCGCTATAAAACGAGACACAAAGCGGTGATTAAGCACTAAAACTTTACGATATTCACTGAGGTTTTGAAACATATCCCTCCAAACAATGTCTTCGGAGCAATAATTATACTCGGAACATCCAAAACACTTTCGAATGAAGCAAATCAGGCGATATCTTCGTGTATCATCGAAAAGCTAACATCGATTATCGTTTTGAAATAATATCACTGTTACAGAAAGATAAGAGAAAGAAACGCTGTAATTATGGAATCACGAATTCATGTCGCTCCAAGGCGTTGCTGGCAGATACAAGACGGAAAAAGATCGTTTGAAGTGAAGAACGCATCCCGGGAATGGAATGGTCACAGTTTCGGCAATAAGGTTAACAGAAAGCTTGGAATGTTCTGGCTGGGATCATCAGTAGCTGTTTCCCTCGCATTTTGACGCCTGTATGAGCGAAAAATCTGTGGTTTTAAACTTGTAGTTTAAGCATGGCGCATTATGCGTTAAACTAAGTCTAAATCCGTTATTAAATGGTTCATATGAAAGTGTTCAATGTGTATTAAATGGTTCATACCAAGTTTTATGCTTTACTTGGTGAGAATCTGGAAAAAAGGTGGAAAACGTGATCAGACAAAATGGAAATCGATATCGTAGAGCAACAACGAATCTCTCTAAATTATAATAAGTAATAATAATAAAATAATAATAATAATAAAAATTATAATAAATAAATATGAATAAATAAATAAACAAAATAAATAAATAAAATAAAATAAATAAAAATACATTTCTGCGCGATTTTGACACTGTATTGCGAATAGACGGCAGCACGTACAGGGTGTTCCAAATTAAACTACACATTTCCGAGAGAGCTACAGCAAAAACTATTCATCAGAAAGTCATGAAATTTTAGGAGTGTCGTAAGGAGATGATGGGATTTTTTTCTAGAGCAAAAGAAGTTAGTTAAAAAAAACACCAATAGAGGGCGTATGATATCTTTATCTTAAATAATAAAAGGCAATGTCTGTGTGTGTGTGTGTGTGTCTGTCTGTCTGTCTGTCTGTCTTATACACTATACGTTTCGCGACCGCGCGTCGGAGAGCTACGAAATTTGGCAATCGGAGACCCGGGGGGGGAGGGAAGGGGACACGTGAAAACCGATTTTTAAAATTTTAATTATTTTTTTATTTATTTAATGTTTTATGCGATTTCGACCTTTTTTTGCCCTTTTTTCTCCACGATCCAGACGTCGTAGAAAAAAACAACTCACACCATCGGAAAGAGCAGACAATTGGGAGTAAAAATATATCAATTTCAAATCTGAATTTCGATTTCTAATATTTTTTAAAGATTTTAAAACAAAACTCACTTTTGGCTCAAAAAAACGATTTTTGGTTTTTAAATTCTCGCATAGTAAAAAGTACTCATAATTTCGACTAATAATTTACATTTTTAGAAAGGTCAAACATCTGGCATTCTTACAAGTCCAATCTGGTCAGGAAATATTCCGTATTGCCCACAGGATCGGGATTTTAAAAGTTTCCGAATTTCAATTTCTTGGCGTTCCGCTCGGCGTGCCGCTTAATTTCTCCCCCGCTGAAGTGGGGAAGGTGGTGGGTGGGGACGTCAAGGTGGAGGTGACGTCACGGTTCTGTATATGCATAGCGATGGGTGGGACTATAGGAGCCTTAGGTGGGACAATAAGAAACCGAATTAGTTTTTACTTTCCGTTTCCCGCGCTTCCGATTTTAAATGAAATAAGAGCTTAACATATGCACTGTAGAAATTATTATATTTATATTTTAAATGATAGAACGATATGGATTTTTTAAATGGATATTTTAATTTTATGGATATTTTAAATGATGGAACGATGGATATTTTAATTTTATGGATATTTTAAATGATGGAACGATGGATATTTAAATTTTATGGATATTTTAAATGATGGAACAATGGAATGAGGATGATGGAATTAAGAGCTTAGAGAGCATATGGTCATTTTAAATTGTAAATTAGCGCGCGGGAAGTTAGCGGTAGGCCCGGGTACGATTCCCGCCACTGCCAAAACTGCCGAAGTGTTCACGCGGAATACGATCACGTTAAACATGTGGGCCCGTAAGTCCTTCCGAGAGGTTGGTGGTAGGGGAAGGAGGGTACGGTCCCTGTGGATGCCTCCTTCACAGGGTTCCCGTCTAAATTGGGTGAATATAAAGAAAGTTGCGGAGGGCGAGGCAGCCCAGTGGTTAGCGCTCAGGAATTGCACTCGGTAGGCCCGGGTTCGATTCCCGCCACTTCCAAAACTGCCGCCGTGTTCACGCGGAGTACGATCACGATAAACATGTGGGTCCGGAAGTCCTTCCGGTGAAGGTGGTGGGTGGGGACGTCAAGGTGGAGGTGACGTCACGGTTCTGAATAGAGCTCCTTTGCTCTATATTTATATTTATATTTTATATGATGGGACGATCTGGATTTTTTAAATGTATATTTTAACTTTTGGATATTTTAAATGGATATTTTAATTTTATAGATATTTTAAATGATGGAACAATGAAACAATGGAATGAGGATGATGGAATTAAGCATATGGTCATTTTAAATTGCAAATTAGCGCGCGGGAAGTTAGCGGTAGGCCCGGGTTCGATTCCCGCCACTGCCAAAACTGCCGCCGTGTTTACGTGGAATACGATCACGTTAAATATGTGGGTCCGTAAGTCCTTCCGAGAGGTTGGTGGTAGGGGAAGGAGGATACGGCCCCTGTGGATGCCTCCCCCACTGGGTTCCCGTCTAAATTGGGTGAATATGTAGAAAGTTATGGAGATTGTCGCGGAGGGCGCGGCAGCCCAGTGATTAGCGCGCGGGAATTGCACTCAGTAGGCCCGGGTTCGATTCCCGCCACTGCCAAAACTTACGCCACGTTCACGCAGAGTACGATCACGTTAAACATGTGGGTTCGTGAGTCCTTCCGAGAGGTTGGTGGTAGGGGAAGGAGGGTACGGTCTAAATTGGGTGAATAAAAAGAAAGTTATGGAGATTGTCGCGGAGGGCGAAGTAGCCCAGTGGTTAGCGCGCGGGAATTGCACGCGGTAGGCCCGGGTTCGATTTCCGCCACTGACATGGAGTACGATCACGTTAAACATATGGGTCCGTATGTTTTTCCGAGAGGTTGGTGGTAGGGGAAGGAGGGTACGTTCCCTGTGGATGCCTCCCCCACTGGGTTCCGGTCTAAATTGGGTGGCACATCCTGGCCGTCCAACCAGTTACCTTACACCTTTCTGGTAGGTCACGCCAACGAGTTTGCCACAGTTGGAATTTGCCACGATCAGCATTTTCAAGGGTTGCGAACAGGCTGGTCGCCAAAGGCGGCTAGCGGAGGGTGAAGTACCCCAGTGGTTAGTGCGCGGGATTTGCACTTGGTAGGCCCGGGTTCGATTCCCAAAATTGCCGAATAAAAATAAAGTTATGGAGATTGTCGCGGATGGCACGGTAGCCCAGTGGTTAGCGCGCGGGAATTTCACTCGGTAGGCCCGGGTTCGATTCCCGCCATTGCCAAAACTGCAGCCGTGTTCACGCGGAGTACGATCACGTTAAACGTGTGGGACTGCAAGTCCTTCCGAGAGGTTTGTGGTAGGGGAAGGAGGGTACGGTCTCTTTGGATGCCTCCCCCATTGGGTTCCGGTCTAAATTGTGTGGCACTTCCTGGCCTTCCAAGCAGTTACCTTACACCTTTCTGGTAGGTCGCGCCAACGAGTTTGCCACGGTCAGAATTTTCAAGGGTAGCGAACAGGCTGGTCGCCAAAGGCGGCTAGTACAGAATATATAACATGAACTACACAATGCATCCGTCTAATGAGGACAAAACATGTTCAATATGATGGTCATCATTGTCTGCTACCATCTGGAATCGTAACATAGTATGTTCAATGGTTGACTGCAGTGTATCAGTGGGAATATTACACTCATGGCATGCTATGCTGTCTTTAAGATAGGACAGAGATCTTAGGGCATCACGGTAGACCAAGTCTTTGAGATATCCTCAGAGACGAAAATCGCATGAATTCAGATCTGGGGATCTTGCTGGCCATGCCCTAGAAAAATTACGGCTGATGATTCTGTCATCAGAAAAGTGATTCATGAGCACTTTTTTCACACAAGTGGCTATGTGTAGAGGCATAAACACTATTGTTTACATTGCATCTTGCCTAAACACTATTGTTTTAACACATTGATGTGCTTGCAGAGCAGGAATGATGGAATTCTCCAATAAGGATGCGTAACGTTGCTTGGTGACAGAACACATTACAGGACCTGCGAGTCTGAGATTTTGGGAAAAAAATGGTCCCAAAATGAATGTGGCAGTAAGATCACACAATACTGTTACCTTAGAAGAGTATAACGGAACTTGTAGACACTCAAGTGGGTAACCCCCACACACACACTAATAGCACACTAATTGGTGGTTTTTGGAACTAACCTTTTTTCTTTTGCTCTAGAAAAAATTCCCATCATCTCCTTACGACACTCCCTAAATTTCATGACTTTCTGATGAATAGCTGTTGCTATAGCCCTCTCGGAAATGTGTAGTTTAATTTGGGACACCCTGTACAATTTTGCAATTTTACATATATTAATATGAGTCCGTACATGTGTAATACTGACTTAGAATCTTGATTTTAGCCCTAGACAATTAAATACTAATAAATAAAATTTAGCCTTGTCAATATTAGCAAAGGTTTAATATAGGTCGAGCCTACTTCCAATTTCTCTGTGATTGGTTGGTTACAGAAACGTCACAAAGATGGCCGAGGATTGAATTATTGAAGGGCTGGAATCATTAAAGGTATAAGATATTTAATCCTGGACTAGACTACAGCGTTAGTTAGTATACTTGAAATTACTTGCAGCGACAGGGTGGGTAGAATTTATAACCACGTTACAAGAACGGTCTTGCTTTCAATAACAAATACAACACTACATGGAAATCGACCTTCAAATGTAAACAAACTTTGTGGTTATCAGTTATTTTGACATGTAAGATATTACGAGATATTTTTCTTTGTCTCCATGGTTATAATAATCGTAATGAATTAACAAATGGTTATTTATAATTTATTAAACTTCATAAAAAGCGTGATGGGAGGTTGGCAAGCCAGCAGGAACGGAGGCCCTATTTAAAAAAAGTACATAATTGTGTTTTACGATTTTTGAAATGCATCTTCCCAAGAATTTCTTTCTAGATTGCGTCAAAATTGGCGACAGCTATCATCGTGTGAGAAAAGCTCGGCATTTTTGTAGCAAGGCAAAAGCCGTTACCTTGTACCTTGATAACTGACCTTTGCGCATATTGGGGACGACTCGCCCAAAATCACAAAAATATTGCCACGTTGTTATCTGCATCGAGTAGCAGACTTAGTACAAAATTTTTGCATCATTCGGTTGAGTAGTTTATGAGGAAACGGGGATACCTTGATCTGATGTCAGACCAACCTACAGACAGAACGCATGGTAGTGCTAAAAGTGTTTTCGTTTCTTAATCAGACCTTCTAAAACATGAAGATTTTCAATTTAGCCGAAAAGTGGGTTATTCTTAGCCATATCTTCTTGGTTATTCTAAGACATATCTAGCAAAGAAGTTTTTAACAGTAATCTATAAAGCAATTAACAACAATTTATGCAGCAATTATATTAAACATCAATGATTTTTCAGGAAAAGAATCAAGATGACTGTAATTTTTTTAAAAATGACCACTAATCAGAACATGTGACCTACATTTCTTTAAACACAATATCTAGTACAATATGTCAAAATGAAAACGGAACTTTTGGTTTTCAAAATTTCGACAGAACTTTCCTATCTGCTACATTAATAGCAGATGCGGTTTGATTTGAAACATCGAAGTGGATGACTTTCAGCAGTCCCAGCAAAGACCATTTTTTTGCGGAGATATGTTCGGGGATGACGTCGAGGGCTTATCGTTTACGTTTTCTGAGTCCGTTTCTGCGGTTTCTTCAGAACTACCATAGTTCAGTTACCATCCATGTGAGATTAGTCACTGGTTAATGCATTGACTTTTGAGGCTCAAGAGAGCCACCTTAACTATAAACCTTGTGCTTCCTTTTTTTTTTACTCTTCCTGCAATACATGATAATTTATGAAGAAAGTATTGGAATCGTGTCGAAAATCGCAACTTGAGTTTTCGACGGATCTACACGTTTTGGGACCTCTAGAATATGAAAACAATATTTTTAGCGTGACGTCTGTGTCTGTGTGTGTGTGTGTGTCTGTGAGTTTGTGTGTCTGTGTGTCTGTCTGTCTGCGCAATGTATGTATCCATTCTAACTCAAAAACTAATAGATCAAATTTCATAACATTTTATAGGTATGTCACTTGTGTGTGACTCTGGTGCTGATTAGATTTTAGTACGATTCGGGATAAAAGAAAATGCTTTTTTTTTGCGAAATGGCTTTCAAAAATCTCATGTTTCTACTCTAGCTAAAGCACCAATTGACCAAATTTCACAAAATTTGGTAGATAAGTCATCCGTGAGATGCCCTGGTACTCAATAGATTTTGGTATGATTCGGAAAAAAAGAACCTGTATTTTTTTGGCAAAATGGTGCTCAAAAATCTTCAAAATTTAATATAAAAGATTACGTATGCTCAAATGTATCCATTAAATGCTTGTATTATGCGTAATTTTTGACCAGGAAAAGAATAAAACCAACCAACCCCATTACTATAGGACTAACCGTTCTAGATATATGTTAGTTTTTTCGCATTTTTGTTACACCGCCTTTGAAAAAATATCCGGTTACCAAATGAAGACAAAAATTGAATTAAAAATTCAAATTTAGTGTTATTTTGTGCAATTAACTCAATTTAACGAAATATTAAAGAAACAAAGTGAAAATGAATTTGAGTCTGCAGCGAAAGTCATGTGCTGCCCACATCAGAGTTTTAATTTTCCAGTGTAATGCCTGTCTCTACGGCATCCAATCGTCATTTTTATTGTAAAGGATTTCTGATCCTTTATAAAGGCGTATTCAATCTGAGGAATTTTATAACGCTTCTCACATCTGCAGGTAGATATAAGACATTGACAGGCTGAAATGCCAGTAAGGGAATATGCCTCTTCCTTTAATTTTTGAAGCTGCTCCTGAAAAGATTACGTATCTTTTCGTTGTTTAAAAGGCTTCATTTTGTATTTGCAGTGATAATTCTGAATTTATCTTATGACTTGGTTCTTACTTACTGGCGGGATTGACACTTTCTCTTAAAGAGAAATAAAATTTTCCGTCATCTGGTCGCGACTTCAAAAACACTATGACGTTAACTTTCTCAAATTCCTTTATTAGTGTGAATTTTATCATATCCATTAAAATAGCACCTCCGCTTTTGGTGGGAGCATAAACTCACCCAGTTCACACAAATACTCTTCACCTCTTTAAGCTTGCTCTAGTTTTTCTGCTTTGCTTCTTTGCCATTGTTCACAAAATTAATGCATTTGCACAATACCCCCCTATTACGGAAAAATAAGTATTATTATTATACTTTAAAAATATAAAGACAACCACAAATTATCTATTATTAAAAGTATTTAATTAAAATCTCCATCCATACGACGTACACAAAAATTCACATCCAGAGCGACTTTTCTTTTAATTAGCTGCAATAACCCCCCGTAATATTTTACTTAACGAATCTTTTTCATTTATCTTATCCGTGATTCTCTTTGCAATTTTGATCCCGTTCTGACCCTCAGTTATGCTTGGAGTCTCGTTCTCAACTCACTGCGTGTCCAACCATTGTATGACTTTTTGGATATTTAGTAGCTGCTTTCTGTTGCTTTTGACGACATTAAAAGCCTTTAATTAAAATATCCATCCATGCGACGTACATAAAAATTCCCAACCAGAGCGACTTTTCTTTTAATTAGCTGCAATAACCCCCCGTAATATTTTACTTAACGAATCCCTTTTCAGTTATCTTTTCTGTGATTTTATTTGTAAATTTGATCCGGTTCTGACCCTCAGTTATGCTTTGCTTGGCATCTCGTTCTCAACTCACTGCGTGTTAAACCATTGTATGACTTTCTGGATATTTATTAGCTGCTTTCTGTTGCTTTTGACGACATATCTATTGGTTAACCTGTGATTTATGTGCTTTTTTCATTTTGTATTGTGTAATTAAATTATGTTTTTTAAATGTATCGTATTTAAAATGTAAAATCACCAATATGCAAATTTTATCTCGCGATTGTTGTCTGTGTATTTAAGCTCATGTTTTCCCACCTATTTTCCCTTTACCATTGATGAAGGGCATAATAATGCCCGAAAGCGCTATGGTTTTGAATTTTTGTGTATGTCGTGGATGGAGATTTTAATTAAAGACTTTTAATAATAGCCAATTTTTGGTTGTCTTTATATCTTTAAAACATGTTTTCCATACAATTTTATGTATTCTTATACTTGGTGTCCCATAAATTCGTAAATACTTTAAAAATGCATAAAAATTGAAGGAATTGGTACATTTTAGTGCGGTTTGAGACAAACATATTTTCATGAAGGGGGGGATTTTTTTTGGTTAAAAAAAACAGTTCAAATTTTCGTCGATAGGGGCGCTACATGGATTACCATTAGACCATCAAAATTGGTTTAAATCCGGCATTCAAATCACAACATTTCGTGAAAAACTATGTTTATGTGCATTCAGGCAAATGTTCACAAACATATCACAGCAGTAATTGCTCTATGTGGCCGCCAGCACAAGAAATTACACTTTACAAGCGAGTAAGAACACCGTTAACTGAAGCACGAAGCATATCAGGATGGAAGCCGGAGATTTCCTGGCGAATGACATCTTCGCTAAAGAACTCCGCTAAAGAAGATGGGCTGTTACTCTGATACACAGCCCGTCGTACCCGAGTTCGACGGGACTCAACGCAACACCAGAGCCAAAAATCAACTGGTGTCAAGTCCGGTGAGCGAGACCATTCATTTTTACAGTTACTGCTGATTAGTCTTTTATCACCAAACGTGCTATCAGGAACTGCTGCACTGGAGATGCGATATGAAGAGGCGCCCCGTCTTCCATGAATGTCACTGTGTGAAGAATATTAAGTTTCAGGGTTGCAAAAAAGCCGGCTAAAATTAATAAAAGCCACTTTGGTGGCTTTTATTGGTTTTAACCGGCTTTTTTTGGCCAAATTTGGCTTTTTTTTTTAATAAAAAAAGCGTGAAGGATTTTAATTTTAAATTACACATTTTTAAGTGCTCTTTAACTAATTTTAAAGGCATTTTGTTGGGTTAGAATTTAATAAATAACTTCATTTTACAATAATGAAAACATTAATATTGGAATACCTGCTAGTGATTTATTGGTTGCAAAAAAGCCATCTAAATTATAAAAATCTGATGTGGGCAGCACATGACTTTCCCTGCAGACTCAAATTCATAATTTTGTTCTTTAATAATTCATTAAATTGAGTTTAATTGCACAAAATAACACTATATTTGTATTTTTAATCCAATTTCTGGTTTTATTTGGTAATTAGACATTTTTCTAAAAGTGGCGTAACTAAATGCGAAAAATATCAAATATCTCAATGGTTATTCCTAGAGTAATAGAGTTTTTCTTATTATTTTCCTCATCAAAAATTACGTATAAAACAAGCATTTAATTGATATATTTGAACATATGTAGCTATTTTTAGATTTTGCGATTTTTGAGGGCCATTTCGTAAAAAAAGGCAGGTTGTTGTTTTCCGAATAATACCAAAATCTAATCAGCACCAGAGTATCCCCCAAGTAACTTATCTATCAAATTTTGTGAAATTTGGTCAATTAACATTTTAGTTAGAGTGGATACATGACATTTTTGCGGGCCATTTTGTAAAAAAAGGCAAGTTGTTCTTTTCCGATTAATACCAAAATCTAATCAGCACCAGAATATCGTACATGTAACTTATCTACCAAATTTTGTGAAATTTGGTCAAAAAGTATTTTAGCTAGAGTGGATACATGAAATTTTTACAGGCCATTTCGCAAAAAAAGGCGAGTTCTGTTTCTACGAATTGTACCAAAAACTAATCAGCACCAGGGTCATACCCAAGTGACTTACCTACTAAATTTTATGAAATTCGGTCCATTAGTTTTTGAGTTAAAGTGGATAGATACGTTGCACAGACAGACAGACAGACACACACACACACAGACGTCACGTTAAAAATGGTTTTTTTCGTATTCTAGCGGTCTCGAAATGTGTAGATCCGTCGAAAACTCGAGTTGTGATTTTCGGCATGATTCCAATACTTTCCCTATACATTACCATGTATTGCAGGGAAAGTAAAAATCTGATGTGAGCAGCACATGACTTTCCCTGCAGACTTATATTCATGTTCTCTTTATTTTAATTAAATTTATTTCACTTTTAATTCAATTTTCGTTCTCATTCGATAACCGGACTTATTTTCAAAGGTGGCGTAGGGAAAGTACGAAAAACTAAAATATCTCGAGAACGGCTAGTCCTAGTGTAATGGGGTTGGTCTTATTCTTTTCGTCGTTAAAAATTACGTATTAATCAGCATTTAATGGATATATTTGAGTATACCCAGTTTTTTATTTTAGATTTTGGCAATTTTTGCGGGCCATTTTGCAAAAAAAGGCAGGTTATTTTTTTTTTAATCGTACCAAAATCTAATCAGCACCATTGTGACCTATACGTGACTCATCTACCGAATTTTGTGAAATTCGGTCCATTAGTTTTTCAGCTACAGTGGATACAAGCTTTTGCGGGCCATTTCACAAAAAAGGCGGGTTCTTTTATTCCGAATCGTACCCAAAACTAATCAGCACCAGCCCCGCCCACAAGTGACTTACCTACAAAATTTTGTGAAATTCGGTCCATTAGTTTTTTAGTTAGAGTGGATACAAAATCTGCACAGACAGACACACAGACACACAGACACACACACAGACGTCACGCTAAAAATGGTTTTTTCGTATTCTAGAGGTCTCGAAACGTGTAGATCCGTCGAAAACTCGAGTTGCGATTTTCGGCATGATTCCAATACATTCCCTCTACATTACCATGTATTGCAGGGAAAGTAAAAATCTGATGTGGGCAGCACATGACTTTCCCTGCAGACCTATATTACCGTTCTCTTTATTTTAACTAAATTTATTTCACTTTTAATTCAATTTTCGTTCTCATGCGGTGACCGGGCTTATTTTCAAAGGTGGCGTAGGGAAAGTACGAAAAACTAAAATATCTCGAGAACGGCTAGTCCTAGTGTAATGGGGTTGGTCTTATTCTTTTCGTCGTTAAAAATTACGTATTAAATCAGCATTTAATGGATGTATTTGAGTATACCCAGTTCTTTAGTTTAGATTTGGACGATTTTTGCCGGCCATTTTGCAAAAAAAGGCAGGTCATTTTTTTCCGAATCGTACCAAAATCTAATCAGCACCAGGGTGACCTATACGTGACTCATCTACCGAATTTTGTGAAATTCGGTCCATTAGTTTTTCAGCTACAGTGGATACAAGATTTTGCGGGCCATTTCACAAAAAAAGGCAGGTTCTTTTATTCCGAATCGTACCCAAAACTAATCAGCACCAGCCCCGCCCACAAGTGACTTACCTACAAAATTTTGTGAAATTCGGTCCATTAGTTTTTTAGTTAGAGTGGATACAAAATCTGCACAGACAGACACACAGACACACAGGCAGACACACAGACAGACACACAGACAAACACACACACAGACGTCACGCTAAAAATGGTTTTTTCGTATTCTAGAGGTCTCGAAACGTGTAGATCCGTCGAAAACTCGAGTTGTGATTTTCGGCATGATTCCAATACTTTCCCTATACATTACCATGTATTGCAGGGAAAGTAAAAAGGTATACCAACTGCTTTACTTGGTTTACATTGGCCTTTAACACATTTTTTTTAAAATGTTATTGCTTTAAATAATGAAATATTTTATTTTAGGACAATAGTTGCTTAGTGATATATTTTACTAGTTAACTAAATTTAAGGACTTTATTGATATGTAAGAGTCTTCTTTTTACTCATAAATATTTAAAATCATGCATAAAGTCATTTAATAAAAAACACTATTTATCACTATTGGAAACAGTATTGGGAATAATATATGCATGAACAACTCTTTTGAATAGCATCAAGTTTTCAAAAATGTATTTTAACAAGTTTTAATTTGAGAACCTTCTTTGATTGTTCACCCTTTTGTTCTGAACTTAGATGCACCAAAATTTCTTCAAATATTATCTCCTTCTAAATTCCTTTTTCTACATTGAACATTATATGATTTAATCCCAACGCTAAATCTTCACGGCCAATTAAACCTAAAACAAAACATCACACTGAAATGAAATGAAAAAAGAAGCACTTTTACTTATAAACTGAAGTGAAATAAAGTTAAGAACATGTGCTTAGGTTTGGTTTAGATCAAAGTGATGTAGTGCTTGAGGTAGCTAGCTAGATGGTTAATTATAAGGAAGTTTTTTATAAAGAAGGATTTGTCTGTTAAATTAATTATAGTCTTTAAAATGTGTGGTATATGTTATGTAGAGCTATGCATTATGTAACAGAGGCTTTCAAAACACCATCTTGGTGTCTAATTTAATGCATTCTCCTCACTGTATATATATTTTTTCTTTTAGACATAATTACCTTCATAGTATTTTTCCAATGGTCATAAAATCTTGTGTACTTGGTAATATTTAATAGAAGTTTATAAACATTTTAGTAAAAAACATTTAGGAGTGCATCAAAGATAGAGTAATGCAAATTTAATGTGAATTGGCTGTAAATCACCTTTTTTAAAATAAAAGCCGGGTTTTGTTAAGCGGTTAAAACCAAAAAAAGCCGGCCGGCTTTTTTTGGTCTGGCTAAAATCCGGCAACTCTCTCCTGCAGCATTTGCAAGTAGCATTTTGCATTAAGTGAGCACATCTTCCAGCATGCTTTTTTGCACACGGTTCTTCGAAGAAAAAAGGACCCACCATAATAGATGCAGTGAAGCTACACTAATAAAAAAATACACGTCTGCGCCAGTAACAGGAGAAGTGAGATATGAGTTGTTCATTGTACATCCTGCATTTTATAGGAGTCTGATTTGCATATTTACTGTGATTGGAATGCGTGCAGCGTCCCCTATCGAAGAAAATTTGAATATATTTTTTTCTACTAAACAAATTCCTCTTCATGAGAATATGTTTGTCGCAAACCGTATTCAAATATACCAATTTCTTCAATTTATATGAATTTTTAAAGTATTTACGAATTTATGGGACACCCGATACTTTTAAACTCAAGAAAACTTTTAAACTCAAGAAAACTTATAGCACAAATGACACGTTAGTGCTAAGAAACAAATGTCTAACGCTCTACACCCAAAAGAAATCCCCCTCTCCAAGCTGCTACTAGAGCATATATAGGGTGTCCCACAAAAAGTCAAAAGATCTTTTGAATCATTGTTTGTATAACCCATAGTTCCAGTTACGAAAGTGCTTCAAATAAGGCAGGAAGTTATGAAATAGTAATTTAAATGCTGGACATAATTTTTGCAACAAATGCCGAAATTTAATTTTTATACAGACCCTCTATCGAAGAAAGTTCAATTACAAAAATATTATCAATACTTCATTTAGTTAAACTAAGGAAAAATTTGGTTTTTAAAAGTTCAAATTTTTACGAATGTCTAGAAAGTTGTAGAAAGTTATTAACTTTCGACCCCCCTTAATATAATGTGTGCGCATAATTGAAAGATATATTGATACACAGTTCTGCTCTGTATAATCTATACTCTGTACAAAGCAAACTTAAGTACACGAAGCTAAAAGGGGTTTTTAATGTTTTGTTACACCAACAACACTTTAAAATATTAGGAAGAGCCTATTATTTCTGCCATTATTGATTTTATCTTCTGAGGTAGTTTTACTGCATTTTTTTATGTGTACTTAAATTTCGGTATTAAAAGAAATACCTGGGGTAATCCTTCTTAAATATTGAGTATTCTACTTTCCCTGCAATACATGGTAATGTATAGGGAAAGTATTGCAATCATGCCGAAAATCGAAAAACGAGTTTTCGACGGATCTACACGCTTCGAGACCTCTAGAATACGAAAAAACTATTTTTAGCGTGACGTCTCTCTGTGTGTGTGTGTCTGTCTGTGTGTGTGTGTGTGTGTGTGTGTGTGTGTCTGTGTGTGTGTGTCTGTCTCTGTGTGTGTGTGTGTGTGTGTGTCTGTCTGTCTGTCTGTCTGTGCAATGTATGTATCGACTCTAACTCAAAAATTTATAGACCGAATTTCATCAAATTTGGTAGGTAAGTCACTTGGGTATGACCTTGGTGCTGATTAGTTTTTGGTACGATTCGTAAAAACAAAACCCGCCTTTTTTTGCGAAATGGTCCGCAAAAATTTCATGTATCCACTCTAGCTAAAATACTAATTGACGAAATTTCACAAAATTTGGTAGATAAGTTACTTGTGGGATACTCTGGTGCTGATTAGATTTTGGTATTATTCGGAAAAGAACAACCTGCCTTTTTTTACGAAATGGTCTTCAAAAATCGCCAAAATCTAAAAAAAAAGGCTACGTATGTTCAAATATTTCAATTAAATGCTTGTTTTATACGTAATTTTTGATGAGGAAAAGAATAAGAACAACTCTATTACTCTAGGACTAACCGTTCTCGAGACATTTGAGATTTTTCGCATTTAGTTATGCCCCTTTTGGAAAAATGTCCAATTACCAAATAAAACCAAAAGTTGAATTAAAAATGCAAATTTAGTGTTATTTGGTTCAATTAAACTCAATCTAATGAATTATTAAAGAAATAAAGAAAATATGAATTTGAGTCTGCAGAGAAAGTCATGTGCTGTCAACATCAGATTTTTTTTGTATTTAGCACAAATTCTGGACATTGCTTGGTATTTAAAAGGATGTTGGTTTGAAAGCTTACCATAAACATTATTTGTTGTAAAATCGGTACATACAGTTTCATGAAATATAAAATAATTCTTGCGAATGCAAAGAAATAACATTGTAGTGAAAAAATAAAATAAAAAAGTGTTCTTTATTCTATTAACTTGTTTGTATTCCCGGCAACGGCGAGTATCGCTGCTGTAGCACGAAATACATTTCTCGGGTTATGGTTTTGGTTATTGAAGTCTAATTTCATAAAAATACTCTCCAGTTTACTGTTGCATGCTTTACATTGAGCTAAAAATATACTGCAGGACGTTATTGCACGACAAATATTTAGACATGGATACAAGACCATATCTAATCATGACAGAATATATTATTCTCCAAAATGCCCTTCGGGGATGCTTTACTGCGTTCCTCAAAGCCTAAGCAACTCCAATGACAAGCATTTACGGCAATTTCACCTGCAACAAACTTTGTTCGATTTTAAGTAGAAAGTAATTACCCGATGGAATGTCCATGTTGGCATAAATACACCACGACGACAGGTCCTGTGACACGGTGACATTGTTTTCAAGGTTTTGGTGGGGCGCCCATAAAATCCTTGCAATGTATACTTTGTGCGCGGCTAATTCATGGGCGTGGTTGAGTATATAGTTCAAGCACTAGTGTTCCTGCCGATATTATTCAGCAAATCAGAACTGTTTAAATCATTTTCTGCAATTAATCCAGGTAAAAGTCTGGTGCCTGTAGGTGAAAGTACATATACACGTTAATGTCAAGGTTAATCACCAATAAGTGCTTGTCAGGTCTGATGCTTTTGTCGTTATTTTCTTGAGGAGCTTCGCTGCAGGTTTCGATTGCAATGAATCGAAGATGAAAATAAATTTCTTGGAAACATAAATAGTTGTATAAGAACATAGATCGGGACTATGTTCAGACTTGGACGCTTCTAATTCATAATGAAGGTCATTTAGAGCGGAGTCGGTCAGTCTTGTTGCTGCAGTTCATTTGGTGTTGGTTACCCATTGATGCCCAAACTGATCGATGAGGTTGTTTTTATCTCGTTTAATTCGTTGGATTGTTTGAAATGTGTTAGTTGCGCAATTGTTTTCGATGTATTAGAGTGATCTGCACATAAAAATGCTGCATCTCTAGTGGTATTTGCAGAACTGTTATGTTTTCCTGATATATAATGAGTTTTTATTTTATTATGACTTGAGCAAAATTAATTGGAGTGTAACCCAACTCGGCTTTTTTATACCAGAATCCTTTCTTTAGTAGACTTTTACTTTCCTTATATACAATAATGTATAAGGAAAGTATTGTGACGGGGTCGAAAATTCGAATTCGAGTTTTCGACGGGAAAGCACGTTTCAAGTATCCCTGATCACGAATCGAACATTTTTGAAGGGATATTCTGTGTGTGTGTATGTGTGTGTGTGTCAGTGAGTCTGTGGCGACGATAACTGGCGAACAAATGAACCGATTCGAATGAAATTTGGTATAAAAATTACAATCCGTAAACACTGGAAGCTTATTGTTTTTATACGCAATCGAATGTCCAGAACTCCCATATATTTTCGAATGAAATTTTGAAAAAATCGTCAAAAAATCAAAACCTCTAATAATAATCTCTAATAATAAAGTTACGCAAATAGACACTTGTTATGTAATTTTTCATTAGAAAACGATTGATATAAATATTAGAACGCTAACATGAACCGTTCTTGAAATCTTGCACATTTTTCAAAAGAATTATCAAAAAATCATATAAAATAAAAAATGTTTCCTGTTGAGAACCATATTCACTTTTCATATGTAATACCATACGATGAATTTGTAACATCATTCTCGTGGATCTAGCTCGATCCATTCATGAAAAAAGATGCTTTGTGTAATACTCTTGTATTTGAACGCCAATAGTCATTTATCTGCTGCAAAAATAACTTATTTCTCCGTCCATAACGCTTGGCGAGATTTTGGCGACGAATTTGGTGGGATGTCGCCAACTTGGCGACTTTCTTCAATGTTGCTAAATTAACGAAAAACTCGCCAAATGGATAAAAATGACGCTAAATCAATGAAAATGACGACTCATTGACGAAAATTCAATGTCTTGGAAAGAATATAAATATCTACTATAATAATAATCTATTTTTTTAACTGTAAAAGTAGTAAATTCATTGCATTATATAAGGAAAGTCATGTGCTGCCTTTTTTTTTACTGTAAAAGTAGTAAATTCATTGCATTATATAAGGAAAGTCATGTGCTGCCCACATCACATTTTTTTTGTTTCAAATTTTAGAAGAACATTTTTGAAAAATTTGTATCATGGGTCCAAATAATTACAATTATAGCGTGTTACCTCTCACTTTAAGGAGCTTGAAAAAAATCTTTCGATTGATATTATACTTGACAATGTGCCCAGGGGTAGGTAACCCCCCCCCCCCCCCGAGGGGGGCAATTGCGGCTATTTCTCATAAAAATGATTGAAACTGCTATATATCGTAATCATTGAACCATAAATAAATCCTTTTATGTATGATTATGTCAAATTTTGATATTTCAATCTGCCATGTTAAAAAAAATATAAAATTTAGAATAAATTTCGAAGTTTTCGCTCGAATTGAAAAAAAAAATAAATTCTATCAAGTTCTAGATTTTTGTTTTTATAATCAATCCGGCTATAAAGTTTCGTTAAAATCCATTAATATGTGTGGCCTTTATTGTGTACACAAGCAATCGACCACAGACATACAGGCGAACAGACGTACATTATTCCAAAAGTAGTCAAAACGTGTTTAGGAGGTCATAAAATATATATCGGCATCGAAATCTCGAATTCGAAAATTTTCGTGAAAGCATTACTTTGTCTATATTATATTACATGGTATGAGAAAGTAAATACGGCGGGTGTTTGTTCACACACTTTTGTAACGATTTTGAAAATATATATATATATAAACAAAGATAAGAATTTTATTTTCTAATATGTTCAATCTAAATAGCCCATTTTTTTAAACTATCATATTACATCTTGATTTCCAAGATAAAAGAGCTTTTCTTAAAATATCAAGGTTGATTTTGTTCCACTCCTCCACCACAATTTTCCAGTGTCCATTGAATGTTTTGGGATGTCGCTTATAAAGAGCTTGTTTTAAAAGTCCAAATGCACAGTAATCCATAGGAGACACGTCGGGGGACTTGGGTGGGGTGCATTTAAATGGAACAGCCTCAATTCCGGTTTCATTTCTCATTTTTTCAAAAACTGTAGCAGTAGATTTAGAGGTATGTCTGGTAGCCTTAACTTGATGGAACTTAACGCAGTGAAGATTGTTTGGGTAAAGTGATGGAATGCCTTTTTTGAAAACAGGTGTTAAAAGATATTACTTTCCTCATATACATAATGCATAAGGAAAGTATTGTGACGGGGTCGAAAATTCGAATTCGAGTTTTGGACGGGAGAGCACGTTTCAAGCATCCCTGATCACGAATCAAACATTTTTGAAGTGATGTCTGTGTGTGTGTGTGTGTGTGTGTGTGAAAGTATGTGTGTGTGTGTGTGTTTGTGTGTCAGTGAGTCTGTGGAGACGATAACTGACGAACGAATGGACCGATTCGAACCAAATTTGGTATAAAAATCACAATCCGTAAACACTGGAAGCCTATTGTTTTATACGTAATCGAATGTTCAGAACACCCATAAATTTTCGAATAAAATTTTGGAAAAATCGTTAAAAAATCAAAACCACTAATAAAGTTACGCAAATAGACATTTCTTATGTAATTTTTCATTAGAAAACGATTGACATAAATTTTAGAACGCTAACATGAACCGTTCTCCAGATATTGCACATTTTTCAAAAAAATTATTAAAAAGTCATATAAAATGAAAAAAAATATTTCCTATTGAGAAACATGTTCACTTTTCATTTGTAATACCATGCGATAAATTGGGTGACATCATTCTCGTAGAGCTAGCTCGTTCCATTCATGAAAAAAGATACTTTGAGTAATACTTTTGTATTTGAACGCCAATAGTCATTTTTCTGCTGTAAGAACAACTTATTTCTTCGTCCGTAACGCTTGGCAAAATTTTGGCGACGAATTTGGCGGAATGTCGCCAACTTGGCGACTTTTTGAAATGTTGCCAAATTAACGAAAATCTCGCCAAATGGATAAAAATGACGCTAAATCAATGAAAATGACGACTGATTGCCGAAAATGCAATATCTTGGAAAGAATATTAGTATCTACTATAAGAAAAACCTATTTTTTTACTGTAAAAGTAGTAAATTTACAGTAAAAAATTAACATTATATAAGGAAAGTCATGTGTTGCCCACATCAGATTTTTTTTAATAGTAATCCGACTTAATTATGACATTTTTAACACTTTACAACAAAGTTGAAAAGTGTTTATGACTTTGTTCATTCTGTCTGTCTGTCTGTCCGTTAGCACGATAACTGCCGTAAAAATGACTTAATCAAAATGAAATTTTAGTATGTTGTTCAGACGGTCTATAGGACCTATGGGAATATAAATGAATAATATCACCCAATTAGTTTTGGATTAAACCCGGGTTGAAAAAATGGAATACATTGAGCCCTATGGGACCTTATTTTTCAAGTATTTTTTAAGCGGATTTAAAATTCACAAATTGCTTCGAAAATTTTAGGCAATATTCAAATGGTTCCGTAAAATATATAAAAAAAAAATTCAGCGAAATATATTCAGTAGTTTTTTAAATAAAAATTAAAATAAGAATAACACCTCTTATATGAAGCGATCACGTGTCCATGATATGAAACGATCACATGACCCACTTCAAAATGATATATGGCATCCATCTTGTGTCAAAATCGTGATTTTTAAAGTTCTTTTTAGTTCATATTGAGTGTTGTATCCGTCCTAAAACTACTTTATTTTTGCCTAAATTCTGTGCATCTACATACGGAAACAACGCAATGACAATATATCCCAGTTTAAATGCTCATCTAAATTTGATTATTTCTACTATTAAGCCTATTTTTCACCTATGTAAAATGTAAACAACAAAATATGTAGAATGAGTTGTATTAGAATCGCTGAAATTCTTTAACACAAAATCAAATAGTCCATGGAGTCTGCTTAGCTGATATGAATGAAATATTCATTGATTTTAGAAAGAGAAGGACGATATTTTTCGATGAAGTTTAACGAATAGAGCTTACTTACTTGTAGCTCAATGGTCTTAATTTTTAAATAAAATAAATTATTATAGTATTGTGATGAAAGACATGAATGGGGGAATTATTTACGAATGAAATGTTGCTTTTATAGAGAGAGCCAGGCATGTTATTTTTTTATGACGTCATTTGAATGAATTTCAGTTGTTTTCGATGAAGTTTTCAAATATAATAAATTATCGTAGTATTATGATAATTCTAAAATTATTACCAAGGAATGTATTACATTTTAGAGATGTTTAAACCAGGCAATTTATACTTTAATGCCGTCATTTGAATGAAGTTAATTTTTTTCGATGAAGGTTTTAGGTTTCAAATATAATAAATCAATGTAGTATTGTGATAAGTTTTAAAATATTACCGAGGAATATATTGCATTTTCGACTTTTTTAAATAAAATTGCATTGAAGTTGGAAAGTGTTTCATAATCAATGCTTTAAGCATGATTGATCTTTTTTGTTAACACTTTACATAGTTGAAAAGTGTTTATGACTTTGTTCATTCTGTCTGTTTGTCCGTTAGCACGATAACTGCCGTAAAAATGATTTTATCAAAATGAAATTTTAGTATGTTTTTCAAACGGTCTGTGGGACCTATGGGAATATAAATAAATAATATCACCCAATTAGTTTTTTATTGAACCCGTGTTGAAAAAATGAAATACATTGAACCCTATGGGACCTAATTTTTCAAACATTTTTTAAGCAAATTTAAAATTCACAAATTGCTTCGAAATTTTTAGAAAATATTCACATTATCCCATAAAATATATAAAAAAAAATTCAGTAAAATGTATTAAGTAGTTTTTTAATTAAAAATTATTTAATATTGGGAAAAAAAGAAATTCAATTAAATTCTGACTTTTGGGATATCCTCCAGAAAGAAAAAAGAGATATATTATATAATAAATATCTTTCCAAGAATTTAATTATTTTGTATATGAGAGAGGCTTCACATTTTAAAATAAATTTGGTAGATAACAATTTTTCAAATTTTTTTTACATTTTATATAATTTTTCATGATATACTTATTTGGTGGCATTTTTAATCCACTTTCCTACGTCCTAGAGAATTAATATTGGGTACACAGCTTAAATTTGTTGAACATTTTATTCTACAAAAATTTGGTGGATCTTTAAATATAGATTATACATTTTTTTCGAAATGGCCTGCAAATAATTCCCGTTCACTTTTATAAATCATTGTTGTAATATTGTTAAAGTTCACACTCTCTTTTTTTCACGTTCTCTTTTTTTCTCTTCAATAATAATTTGAGTTTATCTGCACAAAATAATAGCCATAAGTATTTTAAATGACATTGAATTTGCATGTTAAACTTAAATTTGGTTCTCATTTGATAGCTGGACTTATTGTCAAAGGTGGCGTAGCGAAAACACGAAAAAACTAGAATATCTTAAGAACGGCTAGTCCTAAAATAATGGGGTTAGTCTTATTCTTTTTGTTGTCAAAAATCACGTATAAAATAGGAATTTAATTGATATAATTGAGCACACGTAGTCTTTTATTTTATATTTAACGATTTTTGCAGGCCATTTCGCAAAAATAGCCCGTTTCCTTTCCCGAATCGTACTAGAATAACCTACAAATGACTTATATACCAAATTTTGTTAAATTTGGTATATAAATCACTTGTAGGTTATAGAAATATTATACACCAAATTTTGTTAAATTTGTTCCATTAGTTTTTAGCTAGAGTGGATAAAGGTAATTTCTGCCTGCCATTTCGCAAAGGAAGGCCGATTCTTTTATTACGAATCGTACTATAATGTAATGAACATCAGAATTTCCCACAAAAAACATACCTACCAAATTCTATGAAATTCGGTCTATTAGTTTTTCAATAGAGTGGATGTAATATCCTCACAGACACATAGAAACATACACAGATACACCCTTACACACACAGACGTCTTCCTAAAAATAGTTTTTTCGTGTTCTAGAAGTCCCAAAACGTATAGATCCTTCGAAAATTCGAGTTCCGATGTTCGGCACGATTCCAATACTTTGAATACATACACACACTCACATATATTATCTGTGTATCTGTGTATTATCTGTGTATTTAAATTCCGTGCCTATGCAATTACAATAGTTGTGATTTTAAATGATCCCTAAACTTTTATTATTTCTTCAGCGAAGCCTAATTTTAACTTATGCAGAATGCAAATATCTCAAGCGATTGTAAGATGAGTTACATAAGAATTGCTCAACTTTTTTCACACAAAATTATTTGGCTCTGGAGTCTGGAATAAAAGTTATATGAATGAAATTTTCATTGATTTTGCATAGAGAATCCGATGATATATATTTCGATGCAGTTTTAAATATTTAAGTATAAGAAATTACTGTAGCACTGTGATAATGTAAAAGATATCACCACTGAATGTATCACATTTTAAAATTTTTTAAATGAAATTGCATTTCAGTTGGAAAGTGTTTCATAATCAATGCTTATGCATGATTGATCTTTCTTGTTTTTCTACTTTCCTTATTTTAAGTTTTACGTTACAAGAGAATCCAGCAATAACCATAAAACCTTTAGCAAAACTTTCCTTGTTTTCGCTGAACCAACCTTTGTTGGGCATGCATTTTTAACACTTTACAACAAAGTTGAAAAGTGTTTATGACTTTGTTCATTCTGTCTGTCTGTCTGTCTGTCCGTTAGCACGATAACTGCCGTAAAAATGACTTAATCAAAATGAAATTTTAGTATGTTGTTCAGACGGTCTGTAGGACCTATGGGAATATAAATGAATAATATCACACAATTAGTTTTGGATTGAACCCGGGTTGAAAAAATGAAATACATTCAGCCCTATGGGACCTAATTTCTCTAACATTTTTTAAGCGGATTTAAAATTCACAAATTGCTTCGAAAATTTTAGGTAAAAGTCAAATTGTTCCATAAAATATATAAAAAAAAATTCAGCTAAATATATTCAGTAGTTTTTTAAATAAAAATTAAAATAATAATTACACATCTTATATGAAACGATCACGTGACCATGATATGAAACGGTCACATGGCCCACTTCAAAATGATATATGGCATCCATCTTGTTTCAAATTCGTGATTTTTTAAAGTTCTTTTTAATTCATATTGAGTGTTGTATCCATCCTCAAACTACTTTATTTCTGCTTAAATTCTGTGCATCTACATACTAAAACAACACAATGACAATATATTTGAGTTTAAATTCTCATTCAAATTTGATTATTTCTACAACTAAGCCTATTTTTCACCTATGTAATATGTAAACAGCAAAATATGTAGAATGAGTTGTATTAGAATTACTGTATTTCTTTAACACAAAATAATTCAGTCCATGGAGTCTGCATGACTGATATGAATGAAATATTAATTGATTTTATAAACAGAAGGACGATTTTTTTCCATGAAGTTTTAAGCATAAAGTTTATGAATTGTAGCTCCATGGTCTTAATTTTTAAATAAAATAAATTATTATAGTATTGTGATGAATGAAATGGAGAAAGTTATGAATGAAATCCTGCTTTTATAGAGAGATCCAGCCGTGTTATTTTTTCTATGACGTCATTTGAATTAATTTCAGTTGTTTTCGATGAAGTTTTCAAATATAATAAATTATCGTAGTATTATGATAGATTTAAAAATATTACCGTGGAATGTATTGCATTTTAGAGATATTTAAACCACGCAATTTATATTTCAATGCCGTCATTTGAATGAAGTTCATTTTTTTCGATGAAGGTTTAAGTTTTCAAATATAATAAATCAATGTAGTATTGTGATAAGTTTTGAAATATTACCGAGGAATGTATTGCATTTTCGACTTTTTTAAATAAAATTGCATTGAAGTTGGAAAGTGTTTCATAATCAATGCTTTAAGCATGATTGATCTTTCTTGTTTACCTTTTTCCCAGTCAAATGTAAACTTTGACGTTGTTGTTGTTGAAACCCAGACCGTCCGACCTACCAGAATATAAACTTTGACGTGTCTTTCCTTTTCTATTAATTACGTCACTTAATTTATGTGTAGAAATATTAAAACCATGTTTTTCACAAACCTTTTTTTAATAATCGAATGAGAATATTATAATTTAATACGAGTATTTCTATTCGGAAAGGGCAAAAATATAGCTTTCGATCCATCATTTATTTTCTAGCGACATTTTAAAGAAAAGAATATTTTTACTAAAGAAGACGATAATTAAACCCTATTTCAATTTGATGCCAGTCAGGTTTTTTTTAATTATTTAAATTTAATTCATGGAGGAAGTCAAAATCGTTACAAAAATGTGCGAACTCCCTCTGTAAATATGTCAAACTTATGTGAAAGAAAAAGTAAGTTGAACAATTTGGGCAACATCATTTTACAAAAGCTTTCAAATAAATCATAAGGATATTTATTACGTCTGGTACATGGAATATAAAGGCGAAAAGCTGAAATCTTGCCACTTTCTGGAAAACTGGAATATGCCACTTTCTGCAGTCATAAATGAGGTAAGAAGAGAAATTTTCAGATAGGGAACCATGCAAAAATCCGTGTAGGAAGAAAACAAAATGGTGGCCATTTTTATATTTTTTAATTTAAAATAAAAAAAAAATTAAAAATGCTTAATTTTATTAATCATTACACATATATTTAGAGGACGAAATGTATTTTGCGGATGGAATAAATTTTCAAGTTTCTTAAATTAACCATTCTCAAGAAAATTGCAGTTTTAAGAATTTTTAATGAATATTATGAATGGGATATCATTTAAATCAACACCAAATGCATCGAACTTTTTATTGCAATTTTACACTAGAAATCGAGTAAAAAGAGTTCTAGAATGCTATAAATATCAATTTAGAAATATATCAGCGTTGTTCGCAATTTTAGTAGAATGCTTTGCTGCCCGATGACATCATTCAAAACCGCGCCGAATATCGCCGTCATAGAAGTTCGAAGCTCTCAACATGTGTCCTTGATCCTTGATAATAGGTTTTTTTTTCGGATACTCGAATTATATGGAACTCTGACAATTTTGAAAAATTTTTAAGGAAGAGAAAAATAAAAACACCCTGGCCATGCTACAAAAATGATGACCATTTTGACTAGTCCACCTAAAACTAAAATCAAATTTTTGGTCATGTCAAGTGTGCAGTCCTTTTTATCTGTATTCATCTCAAAGTATTCATCATTCATTTTAAATTAACTTACATTTTTCTAAGCTGGAATTAAGCAGTGAAAGGACCATTTATCATTCTTAACGTAAGTAAGTAATGCATCTAATTTGACATAAAATTTAGGTTTTAAGGAAATCATTAAAAAAATGTTTAATTAAAAAAAAACATATAGAAATTTGAATGTATAATTGGATCTTAATGAACCCCATTTTAATGCTAAAATAACGTTAATTAGTACATTTTGCAACAGAAATGTGTAAAATCTTCGGAGTACGTACATAGTAAATAAAAAATCTGATGTGTGCAGCGCATGACTTTCCTTATATAATGCAATGATTTTACTACTTTTACAGTAAAAAAATAGGTTATTCTTATAGTAGATATTTATATTCTTTCCAAGATATTGAATTTTCGTCATTTAGTCGCCATTTTCACTGATTTATCTTCAATTTTATCCATTTGGCAAGATTTTCATTAATTTGGCAACATTTAAAAAAGTCGCCAAGTTGGCAACATTTCACCAAATTCGTCGCCAAAATATCACCAAGCGTTATGGAGAAATAAGTTATTTTTATAGCAGACAAATGACTATTGGCGTTCAAATACAAAAGTATTACTCAAAGTATCTTTTCTCATGAATGGAACGAGCTAGACCCACGAGAATGATGTCACCCAATTTATCGTATGATATTACATATGAAAAGTGAACACATTTCTCAACAGAATTTTTTTTTTTAATTTATGGGATTTTTTGATAAATTTATTTAAAAAATGTGCAATTTCTCGAGAACGGTTCATGCTAGCGTTCTAAAGTTTATGCCAATTGTTTTCTAAGGAAACATTACACAAGACATGTCTATTTGAGTAACTTTATTAAAGGTTTTGATTTTTTGATTATTTTTTTTTAAATTTCACTTGACAATTTAGGATGAGTTCTGAACATTCGATTGTGTTTAAAAACAAGTATTCACGGATTGTAATTTTTGTACCAAATTTCATTCGAATCGCTCCATTCATTCGTGAGATATCGTCTCCCCCCCCCCCCCCCAGACATCACCTCAAAAATGTTCGATTCGTGATCAGGGATGCTTGAAGCGTGCTCTCCTGTCAAAAACTCGAATTAGAATTTTCGACCCCGTCACAATACTTCCCTTATACTATGTATATAGGTAAAGTAATAAATGAAGAAATAATACCCTAGACTTTTTTTCTTTTAGGGGTTCAGTCATCAAATTGCATTCCAAAAAGGTTTCGACAACCAAATAATTTGAGAAACACTGTATTATGGCATATTAATGTTTGAGAAAGTCGAATTGCGACTCGCACTCCAAAGATTGGGTAATAAGTTACTAAGCAGATACTAAACATAGAAAGATACTGGAGCGCAGATGCTCTGCGTGGGTATAACTAGCGCATTTATAAATTAATATTAACAATTAACATCTAATTATCAACTTCAATTAATGACATTTTTATAAAATACGCTGGATAAGAAGACATGATGCATAGGACTACATAAGAAAATACTCTGGAAAAGTAAAAATAAATAGATAACAATCCCTTTCTTCAAAAAAACTCAGCAACAGTGACTGAAACCAGCACAATCTAACCCAATAAACCACAAATTGACAATCCACTGTCAGTGCCCTTTGACCCCCAACTACCTTCTTGATTGACTTGTTGAAAACACCAAACCAAAGCACACCGACTGGAAACCTATCCCACGATGTTGAGCAAAATCACGCAAAAATGCCCGGATCCTAATGTCTTGCCGATTTGGAGCGTCAATCAAAGTTGTGACTATCCCAACATGTCTGAGGATCTGAGATCCGAGGAGGCAATTAATTCCCAGGGGTACCCCATGGGTTCCCTTCAGTACGGACCAGCGTCTTAATTACAAAATCATGGGGTGCCGGGTAATAGTGATTTTTAGAGGCATCCTGTGGATATTTAATTGTTTCATATGTTTATCATGCTTTTGAACTTAGTGAAATATTGCGTGAATGGCTTATTACTTTCCCTGCAATACATGGTAATGTGTGGGGAAAGTATTGGAATCATGTCGAAAATCTCAACTCGAGTTCGCGCCGGATCTACACGTTTTGGGACCTCTAGAACATGAAAAAAAAACATTATTTTTAGCGTGACGTCTGTGTGTGTGTGTGTGCAATGTATGTATCTACATAACTCAAAAACTAATAGACCGAATTTTATAAAATTTTACAGGTAAATTTTACTTGTGGGTGACCTTGGTGCTGATTAGGTTTTGGTACGATTCGGGATAAAAGAACCCGCCTATTTTAGCGAAATGGCCCGCAAAAATTGTCCGTATCTACTCTAACTGAAAACCTAATTGCCAAATTTCACAAAATTTGGACAATAAGTCACTTGTGGGATACCTTGGTGCTGATTAGATTTTGGTACGATTCGGAAAAAAAAAATAACCTTCTTTTATTTTTTTTATTTTTTTTTGCAAAATGGCCCATAAAAATCGTCAAAATCTAAAGTAAAAGACAACGTATTCTCAATTATATCCATTAGGTACATGCTTTATACTTAATTTTTGACGATGAAAAGAATAAGACCAACTCCTTTATTCTAGAACTAGCCGTTCTCGAGATATTTTAGTTTTTCGCATTTTTGCTAAGCCGGTTTTGAGAATACGTCTAGTTACCAAATGAAAACGAAAATCGATATAAAAGTGGATATTCAGGGTAATTTCAAATAATTATGCGTGTTACTTTGTGCAATTAAATTCAAACTAATGAATTATCAAAGAAATAAAGAGAATATGAATTTGAGTCTGTAAGGAAAGTTATGTGCTGTCCACATCAGATTTTTGTGTGATTGTGATAGACAGAATGTTTGTTAGTGGTAAATAACCATAGGCGGATTTTTAGTTTGGAGGCGCTGAAGCAAGGCTAACTAGATTCTCTTAAGAGTATCTCTTAGAGATTTGAGACCTAGACTAGGTCCATGTATCCTCAAGACCAATAAGGGGCTCTTAAGAGATCCTTTGTATAGATAATTCCCAAACAGCACAAGAGATAAGCGGTTAGGTCTGTTAGATAGTAGATTTGTTTGTAATGTTATTTATGTTTGAGTTCCAGCGAGATAGCTGTGGATAAAATAGTTAATATGTTAAGTGTTGTGATTCTTTCTTCAAATTCTGATCTTTTGGGAAAATTGGAATTATGTTTTACTTAGATATTGAGGTAGATAAAAAGAACCTTTACAATGGTCCTCCGAACATAGGAGTATTTTACATACTGAAAATAATTTAATAATTAGAATGTAGTTCAACACGATTTTCACACACCAAAATTCATTTTAAGTAGCTTGGGATATATATATATATATATATATATATATATATATATATATATATATATATATATTGTAAATTTTGCAAGAAAAATTTGAAAATTGTGTATCGTTGGTCTAATTGATCAAAATGATAACCTGCTACCCTTCATTTTAAAGGACTTAAAAAAATCTTTCGATTGATGCCAAGTTTAACAATGCACACCCTTAGAGAGAGTATAACTCCCTCCCTCCGAGGAGGGCTAATGACGTCATGAACACAAAAATTGTATCCCGGCTATTTTTCACTACAATGATTGATTGAAATTGTTAAGTTTCGTGGTCATTGAACCCTTTCATGCATAATTATGTCAAATTTTGACCTATGTTGCTATGCTAAGAAAATATAAAATTTAAATAAATTTTAGAGTTTTTTCTCGAATTTAAAATAAAAAAGCTGTAGAGTTCTAGATGTTTTGATAACAAAGTCGGATATAAAGTTTCGCAAAAATCCATTAATATTTGTGGCATTTATATCGTACACAGGAAATCGTCTACAAACAGATAGACGGACACAACTTTAAAAATAGTCAAAACGTGTTCAGGATGAGTAAAACATATATTGGCATCAAAATCTCGAAATCGAAAATTTTCGTGAAAACAATATTTTCACTATACTATATTCTCTATCGTGAGAAAGAAAAAAAAAACTTTCACACTACACAAATTTAAGTTTTGTACTGCACAAATTATTTCGGCACTGCACAAATTATTTTGGTACTGCACAAATTATTTTGGCACTGCACAAATTACTTTGGTACTGCACAATTTTTTTTTCGTACAGCACAATTTATTCTCCTACTGCACAAATTGTGCGCTACTGACGTTAAGGGGAGAAAGAAAAAAGCACTGCGTGGATGTGGTTATCTGCGCAATGCGCGTGTCTTTTAAATTTCGTAGTTAAGTTTGCATTTCAGTTTATTTCAATTGCACATTGTATGTAACAGGATCGTAAATTCACCTTCAAAGTAAAAGCCCACTTATGTTAAGATTTAGGTGAGAATTTTACAGGCTATCTCAAAGAAAGTGGGTCATATTTCCATATAAATTCAGCTTAAAAGATATTACATTAACATTAGACGCATATTGGGTCATAAAACGTGAGCTTTCGTCCCCTGTTGCTCTACTTTTTCTTGAGCTGTTGAGTAACACCAGTTAAAAATATTAATGGAATCCATTTATGTAGTTTTTCGAACAAAAGGTGTAAAAAAGAACATTTATGTTTGCCGACTTCGTGACTGCTTATATAAGTCATGAATTTTCATGTGTGTGTGTGTGTGTGGGGGGGGGGGGTATCTCTTTTAAACTATAATTTATGTTATGTATATATATATTTCATTTTAACATATTGCGGAAGTAAAAATATTATAAAACTGCAACAACCCATCCCCCTGAATTTTCAAATATTGATGTATGGGAAAAAGGTGTTAATGTTCTAGCTCGTTTTGATGCTGGAATTTTTCTCCCGCTCCTTTTAGCCAAGAATGGATTATTGACAGAGGAATATTTCTTTTGAAAATTCGATAAAATAATTAAAATATATATTTTTTTAAAGAGTTTCAAGGAAAGTTGTAAATAACATTGCTGTCCCAACCGGGAATCGAACCCTGGATCTCTGAACTGACCAGCCGACACTCTACCGTTGAGCTACTGGGACGAAATTGTAAACTCTTATCGTCGAAGTGGACTCTGTATTCTCCACCCTCTAATGTCAGATTGGCGGGCAACTGACAATATGACTGACAACCTCTTGTTACTTTTACCTCAGGTTAGCCTCCTGTTACTACTATTTTTACCCAGGTAAGTATCTTGCGCGGTCGTTATCCTCTCAATTTGAAATCGGCTCTCCATCCTCCAGAGTCCACTGAATTCGTACTGGTCTTACTAGGGTCACTTTCATACCTCCGATATCTTTGAACTAACCTACAGGGTTTATTTGTTCGGGCGCCATTGTGAAGAACCTTGCTGTCCCAACTGGGAATCGAACCCTGAATCTCTGAACTGTCCAGCCGACGCTCTACCTTTGAACTACTGGGACGAAATTGCAAGCTCTTATCGTCGAAGTGGACTTTGCAGAGTCCTTAAGTACCACAATAACTTGTAAGAAAAGTTCCATAAGTGTTCCCGTTAGGATTATTTTCAGTATGTCAACTATGCTTGATCGAATAAAAGTGATTATAGCGCCTCTAGCGGAGAATGGTAAAAACTAGGATAACGATCTCGGAAACAAAGCGAGATAGACAGAAAAAGCCAATTACAAATTTGTAGAGCTTTATATATTGAGTAGCAATCGACATTGTAAAACTGTTATAGACGGTATTTATTGGACACAATATGATGTTATTGGTGAATGGCTGTCATAATTAGAAATGACACAATAATTGACATTTAAATGAACAGAAATCTAAAGCAAAATGTCCTCCATTAGAGACAATGAATGCAGAACGTTTAATTTCCGAAAACAATATTACCGAGTATATTGACGAACATTGCTGGTATTACCCATTGAGGTGAGATAAAACTCATCTCACCTATATCCCAAGTCGAAGGTATTACCGTGTTAGAGGTCCTGGCGAATGATGATACAACTTTTTGAAAGCTCTTTATTGCCTTCCGTATACGCATTTCGTTTGTTCCTGGTTTCGTTTATAACTAATTAGACAATGTTCGTCAACTCACTATTTGGATTTTTTTCATCTATTTCGCTTTGTTTCCGTGTTTATTATATACCGACTTTTCATATTCGTCGCTGCGGGTTCTACAACTGCTTTTATTCAACCGAGCATGGTTACACATACATCCATGGTTACATATACATGGTTACACATACATGGTTACACATGGTTGCACATACATCCATGGATTCTTTTTAAAAAGGGGGAGTATATAGATGAACCGTATTAGGCGCGGCAGTTTTGCATAGTTTGGAATTCTGAAGATTTATCAGTATGACAATTTCGGCGTGACACGCATCTAATTACGCCGTTACCAAAACACAAAATTTCAAGTGATAAAGATTAAAGAAGAGCAGTTTGGGGAGCCAGAATAAATGTTGCAAGTTTGTGAGAATTTCAAATATTAGACATTTTATCGCCAACATTGCATCAGCTTTCTCAATTATTGCTCATCCTGTGAAATGGCAGTAATTAAGACAAATGTGGTGCAAAATTCTATACAGCTAGGGATTCGGAAATTTTATTGAATCAAAATTATTTCAAATATTCTTCGATTCTTACTGGAAAGGTACGTATTTCAAAATGCAGTTTTTTTTTTGTTTTTAGAAGTAAAAGATTGTGAGAGAACGATTTTGACCTAAAATGTGCACTTGCTTGTGCAAAAAAACTGAAACCACAGATGTTATATTAGTAGCCTTCGACGGGCTTTGTTATTATTGCTGTTCAATAGCAATAATAATGCTGAAAGTTTTTCTTTTGTATAAAATTTTAGGCTATTCCCTATCTAAGTAAACACGCTGTTTGTTAAGCCTTTTCTAAGAAACAGAACTGTAGGTATCAAAGTAGGCGAAAGAGTAAGTACATCTCTAAAGGCCGCATTATGAAATGTAAAGAACTTTGAAAGAATCCCTTTTATTGTTCTAAAAAATGTCCAATGAAATGCTTAAAATATATGGAAATTTCAGACCTCATCGCCGCTCCATTGCTTGTCATTTTCTGATGGACGACGATAATCATCCTTTATCAGTGGCAAAGTAAATTATAGGTGACAAATATTAGCTCTAATACATAGGTCACAATCGTGAGACAAGATTTGCATATTGATCATTTTAAAATCGATCATGAAATTCAGTTATAAAGTCGATCATATATCGATCAAATCGATTTTAAAAAGATCAATATGCAAATCTTGTCTCACCGTTGTGGCCTGTATATCGGAGCTCATCTTCGTCACCTATAATTTACTTTGCCACTGGTAAAGGACGTAATAATGCAGTGCCGGATTTAAACACACTGACGCTGGAAGCACAGAAAATTTTGCCAGCCTAAGATTTATTTTCATTTCACTGTTTATTTTCGATTCTGTGTGCGTACCCTATAATATATAGCAATTTTGATTCATAGAACTAAATAAAGTGTTAAATTTAGTTTTACATAAAAGCAAAGCAATAATACAGAAATATTTTACAAATTTCCTAATATTATTTACAGTGCATATTGCGATACAATCCTAGTCCAGCGTCTAGCAGTGTTTTAATCAACGTGCAAAACTTGATCTGGGAATTAATCATATTCCAGGCCATCTGCATATGGGCATGGATGTAAATAGTGCAGGACTTCGTTACAATACAGTTCTTCCTCCAATGCTTTGAATTGAAAAACTGATAAAATATGAATATTTATTATTTATTTTAATATTACGTTTTTGGCGTTCGGCTTTGGATTAAATTTTGCCGCCCAAAGCTTGTGCTTCTTCCGCTTCTAAGGAAATACGGCACTATAATAATGTCCGAAAGCGCTCTGGATGTGTAATTTTAAGTACGTCATAAATGGCTTTATTATTATTAAAGATATGTTAATTACTAAATTTGGTTGTCTTTATGTTATTGTAAAGGTAATGTTATGGATTTGAATGTGGATCTTTAGATTTTGCACTGCCTATTTTTGGATACGAATGGATATACATTTTCTTCTGACATATTTTTCATCAAAATTTGTTTTTATTGGAATACACATGGTCACCATAGATATCATTACACCTGGGATCGAAGAGAACACTAACAGGGAAGTTTTAGATCTGAGGTTACTTCATATTCCACAATTTTGGCTAAAACCGTCCGCATCTTCCCAAAGAGCAACGATAACTGCAAAACCTGTCAAAATATGGTGATATGATAACTATGTTGCTGCGTTTTTTTAATCTTTTTTGTATGGTCTATTTCAGGACAGCACTAATTTCATATCATGGATCCTATGCTGACAAAGCGAGAGACCTACACTACCAAATGCCTTCTCCGAGCATAAAAAGTTGGAGATACATTTTCACCAGAGATACCAAAAGGCATATGGACTACAAGCGACTGCAACGTTCACACTGCAACTATACTGGAGTAAAATCTAGCCTCAGGTCTCGAATTTGTTCATCTGTTCACACGCTTTTCCAAAGTTGCGTGTGTAAACTTTTCTATGTTTCGCTAACATGTTGTGAAAATTAAGCACACTTTCCCATAGGAATTTCTCGAGGAAAGGCATCCCACCATTAGCGTTATTGAGACATCTGCGATTGCCATATAAATCGTCGTTCCTCCCGGGCAACAAAAGTTGCACAATTTTCCAATGAAAACAAAGAAAGCTCACCACAGTTTACTGCATTATTTTATAGCCGTGTGACGCTGGGAAACCACCGTAGAGATTTGAGGAGCAGTTCTTTCACCACAGATTCTCTACAAAGTAGTATAAAAAATTGACTTAAAACTAGCAAAAGAACCGAGCTTTGAATGAACTATGAATGGGGTGCGCGAACTGAAAAAGATTTAAAATTAAAATTTAATTTTACAAAGAATTATGAAATTAGAAGCATAATAAATTAATTTCAATCTTTAAGAATCGAAATACAAGAAAGCATGGAAGTTTTTAGAATGTGAAAAACAGATTAGAATACAGGAAAACAATGAAATCGAAGTAAGACATTTAAATCACAAAAAAGCATTTCCATAGATTTGCGTTCTATTATTTTTGTATGTATCATGGAGGTAAAGAGTAACTCAACTCCCTGGTATGTATTTTGTTTCGTTGCGTTCTTCTAGAAATCGTGTAAAGAAAAAAATATATAGAGTAGTGGATCTTAATATTGGACTCTTTTTTTATTTAACTTTTGTACAACAATGGTTTTTTATATCCGAAGTGCAGCTAGGCCTATATTTTATTTTCTCCGCGCTATTTGTAGGAAACGCTTTTGATCATGTGCAGTTTAAAACTGGGTTTTACGTCTCGTTACAGTTCATTTTAATAATTAAAATTGTGATTATGCAAAAGTGCGTGCAATTTAACGTGTGTATGCAGCATTTCATCTTCCTGCCTATTGGAGTTTGTGAGTAAAAGGGATAGCAAAGTTCAGGCAAATGCTGATTTCGCTTTGTTAGGAATGGAGAATGGACTTCGCTTCGTTAGGAATGGAGAATGCACTTCGTTTCGTTAGGAATAGAAAATGGACTTCGCTTCGTTAGGAATGGAGAATGGACTTCACTTCGCTCGTCCATAAAATATAAAATAGAAAATTATTGTTATTTTATTTAAAATTTAAAATATAGTCATGATATAAATGAAGGCATTTTTATCAAAAGAAAAAATTTCTTAAATGTCCACTGGCAAGCCGTACAAAATCAGGTGGCGGACCGGGTTGAAGATCCCTGCTATAGATCATACAGCTAATTCATCAGAGTTTTTGACATGCAATTTGGGCTGGCTTCCGGTTTAAACTTTCTTGTCATCTTGATCAGATTTCTGGATCGTCTTCAAGAGTTCACTGTCCAGAGAAGTTCACTGTCCTTTTCATGTTTGTGTTTTGCAGCACCCACTGCACGCCAGTGCACCCACTACCCACCGAGCACCCTCTTTGTGAATTATTGGTCTTAACCTGCCCTAGACAAAATCCCTCGGCACCTTTCCAGGTTATTCACCTCCTTATTTCTTTTAAGAAAATACATAAGAATAAAGGCCCCCTTGCGTCCACATGTCGCGTGCTAGAAGATGAAGAAAAGAACCTTCTTTTTTGTGGGGGGTGGGTATCCGCGCGTGCCGTGTGTGCGTAGGAGCGACAGATGGTCGTCTGTTGAAGCTCGCTCGTGCCGTTACACGCGACCTTCCCCCTTATTGTCGTTCTATTTCATCCCCCGTACCTGGAGTGAATGCTTGCACACTGAAGGTACACAATAGAATCCTGGATTAAGTATAAGCGGGGGTGGGGAGAAATATTGAAATCCCCCGCTCTATGGATATAGTTTATGACAGACGGGGCTTCAAGGGTTCGAAGACCCCCCCTCCAAAGAAAGGGGGGTGGATGAAGCGTTTCGGTGTTGAGTAACGCAGATGGAGAAGTTCAACTTCTGAACTTTGCACCAAGTTTTGTTGAATGCAAGTGGCTTTGTTTTTTTTTTTCGATTCCATTGTGGCACCGTGCACGTGGTGTTACGCGGAAGCCCAGTGTTCTCTAGAAATGGAATATTCATCAAGTGATTACATTGGAGGAGGAGGAGGAGGAGGATTGAATGCAGAAGTAGATCACAGAAAAGCATATTGTTGATTAAGATCCTGGTAAATGTGAAAAGATAGTCATAATATTCTAATCCGGGAAGTGTAGACGGCAGCTGACCAATCCTATTGTCTGTTTGTTGCGACCTCCGATTCCAGCAATGCATAATGTCTTCGTGTATAATGGCATGTGTAACGCAAAATATCTCCCTGTCCAAGCTACTTCAACTGCTTCCATTTTCTGTATAATTAATGATCAGTGGCAAAATATAGATAGAACAATGTGTATATTTTGAGAAATACAAAAATGTAGACGCTTTTACACTCTTCATTAGTTTATTTGTTTTTTAGACACAAAGCACATTGCTCAATGCTAGTCCTTCCGTCTTATGTCATTAAACATACGCCTGTTTTTCGAAATGAAAACTAATATCTTATCCAAGCAGATTTCGGCTTTCAGGGACGGAACTCTTGAGAGCACTTGAGCAAAACACTTTTAGCTTCTTTGAGATTACAATTTTAAGTATTTTCATAATACATTTGAATAAGTTTCGCGGTCTACCAATGGGCTATGGGCTGTATTTTGAGAAACATTAGTTTGAACTAAGGTTATATAAACCCCAACCCAAGAGCCAATAGAACCCATTTAAAAGTTGTGTCTGGTCTGTTTAAGAAATTAGAAATGCATTGCCCAACATTTGCTTTCTTTTCGCGTTTTCATGAAAGGTACGAAATGGGTTTCGGAGTTCGTAGGTTCGAAGGGGTTTCAGTGTTCGTAAGGGTAACAGTTTCATTTTTGGGTGAGGTGGTTCGTACACGGATTGCATGCAATTTTCACTGTTATTTATATAAATGAAATTTATTTATTTTATAATTTTTTTAGATTAATTAATTCAATTAATCACTGCTTTTATTTCCGGGCAACGGCGGGTGTATTTTCTAGTACAAAATAAAATTTCAGAAATTTTTCATATTGGTTTAAGTGCTCTCGAGCGTCAGTTTATAATTGTCTGAAGGACACTAAATTCCTCCGTGCGAGCACCGGTGCTCGCGTGGAAGTTGCAACAGGTCCTCAATAGATTGCGGACTTGTGGGTTGGAGTTAGGATTTCCAAACTTTTCGACACGTGGGCTATATTTGAATTTCTAAAAAGTAACTTCTAAAAAAGTAACACCTTAAACTTACTGAAGCTTACTTAAATTAGTGTCCAAAAGCACTAAAAAGGGACAATAAAATACGAATATTTCTTTAGAATAAAATATCAATAAAAATATCCCAAAACAATTATAATTTTGGACAACTTTAAAGAGTTATGGAACTGCCATTTCTTTGCTAGGAATTGCTTTAGACCCAAGTAAAGAAATGTGTGCTCCCACTCATCAAATATTTTCGAGCGTTCGTCAGTCAGCGCTAATTATTTAGACATTGATTTTGCATATTTCATTAATAAAACATGCACATACATATGTTGCACTCAAAATAAATATAAATACAGGAGCAAACCTACCTTTAATTTTGTGAAAATTGCCGACGCGGTGACTGAGCAGTCAAGGCAAAGGTTTTCTCGTGCTCGCTCCTGCTGCCGGCTTGTGGGTTCGAATTCCACCTGCGGGCATGGATGCTGTGTTCCGAAAATTCATTTTCTGCAAGGTAATTTTAAGTTTAGTCACCTCATATTTGTCGCGGAAAAATAAAAAATAATGTGATTCAAAATTGATTTAAGCTCAAAGGGTGTCTTGCATTTCAGATTGAAATGGATTTTGAAATAACTCATCTTGCAGAGTCCACTTCAACGATAAGAGCTTGCAATTTCGTCATAATAGCTCAACGGTAGATCGTCGGCTGGCCAGTTCGGAGATTCGGATTCGATTTCCGATTGGGGCAGCAAAGCTCTTTACAATATATCCATTGATTTTGTGTGAAGATTTAAAAAAAGGGCTCTTCGAATCCAATGAGTTAACTCGTAGTTGGGCGACTTTTATGTTTAGGGTCCAATTGTATATTAGCGTCTAGGTACAGTAACGTATAAGTTCCTCTCTGCGTCATTAAGGAATTTGTAACTTTGTTGAGACATTTGACTCATTTACATCTCAATAGACAGGAACTGGGGGCCGAAACCGGATTACACTCAGTTATGTTACTATACCATCTGCATCGTACGAAACTTTCTTACAACGTAACGCTCGTTGTCGCTGGTTATATCTTCTTACAGATAATATTGTGTATGCAAAACAGCTAATTGGAAGATTCCATTAGAAATTACGTTGGATCACGAACTTTCACTCCTTGCCAGTCTATAAAAATCATAAATTAGCATTCCAAGAACTGAAAATTGAATGGAAGAAACAATCACTCCGAAAGTTCGCTCAGTAGCCCAGAATTTAATCACCCTCCTCTGATGGGGGCGGGGTCGAAACGCCACTTACTGAAATTACCAGCTTACGCTAAATACCACTGCAATGAAAACCGACTTCATTCATAAAGCAAACAAAAGGAAGCAGCAAATGGGATAATAGATTTGCTCCCGTAAAGCGTTCGGCCAGGCCCTGCCGATCAGTGATTCTGCCATTTTTTTTCCTCAATCGCCATTTATACCCGCAGGAGAGTATAAATTCTTACAGATTCTTATCTGATTCCTTGAGTAAATGTCACGAATTTGAAACAATAAACCGGAGGCGGGTAATGAAAAGCGTTGTAAGGATGAGTGTAATTTAATGGGACAGGTATCGAATTGGAAGAATATATATACACCGTGAGAGATTTTTGAGGTACTCGCATCATGCGGCTAGTTTTCTTGCTGTTCAATCTTTCTGCGAGGATTTTCTCAGATGGCGTTACAGTTGGGACATGGAATGAAACTTCGATGTTCGATGCATTTTAATATCGAACATTTTCCTAGTGTTTCGTTCGAGGACCCTTCCCCTTTCCTGATGAAACTACAATTGCTAAAATGAAATAATCTGTTTACACATTTCATAATGTTAGTTATATATATTTTACTTTCTCTACAATACATCGTGTCGAAAAACGTAACTCGAGTTTTCGACGAATCTACACTTTTCCAGAACTCTAGAATCCGAGAAAACTATTTTTATCGTGACGTTTGTGTGTGTGTCTGTGTGTGTCTGCGTGTCAGTGTGTGTGTGTGCAATGTATGTATCCACTCTAGCTAAAAAACGATTAGACCAAATTTCACAGAATTTGCTAGATAAATCCCTCGCGGGTGACCCTGGTACTGACTAGATTTTGGTATGATTTGGAAAAAAAAAAGAACCTCCTTTTTTTGCGAAATGGTCCACAAAAGTAATCAAAATCTAAAGTAAAAGGCTACGTATGCTCAAATGAATCAATTAAACACCTGTTTTATACGTAATTTTTGATGACAAAAAGAGTAGGAAGACCAACCCCACATAACTCTAGTGAGTAATCGTTCCGGAAATAATTTAGTTTTACGAATTTAAAAAACGTCACCTTTGAAAGTACATCCAGTCGCCAAATATAAAAGTAAATTGAGTTCAAAAACTGCGATTTCAGTGTCATTCAAAACAATTATCCATCTTATTTTGGGCAATTGAACTCAATTTAAGGAATTGTGAAAGAAAGCGTGAGAAAACAAATTTCTGCCTGTAGATATTACCATGTAATAATTATCCATGTAATAATGTCTCATAAAAATGTCTAAGCCATGTAATAATTATCCATGTAATAATGTCTCATAAAAATGTCTAAGCCATGTAATAATTATCCATGTAATAATGTCTCATAAAAATGTCTAAGCCATGTAATAATTATCCATGTAATAATGTCTCATAAAAATGTCTAAGCCATGTAATAATTATCCATGTAATAATGTCTCATAAAAATGTCTAAGCCATGTAATAATTATCCATGTAATAATGTCTCATAAAAATGTCTAAGCCATGTAATAATTATCCATGTTATTTTGGGCAATTGTATTCAATTTAAAGAATTCTAAAAGAAAGAATTAGAAGACTAATTTCTACCTGTAGGGAAAATGGTGGGATACCCACATCAGATTTTTTTAATTATGTCATTAAAATATTTTAGTAGTGTGAAAAAATGAAAACTACGCTCAGCATGCCTGAATGCACAAATTCAATGGACAGGACCTGATGGAGGATTAGAAGATGTACATCAACGAATTCAGTATTTGATGAGGGGACTCTAATTTTGTATGTTTCTGTTCCTAAATTAATTTACCTATTTTTTAATTTTGTCTTTAAAATATTTTAGTATATGAAAAAATAAAGAATACGTTCAAAATGCATGAATGTAAAAATAGGGAATATTACGAAGGAGGTTTGGGAAATGCACATCAACGAATTCAGAATTTGGCTTTAAATGCTATTACAATGTGGGGACTTTTATTTCCTGTGTTTCTATTACAGACACACACACAGATGTCACGCCAAAAATAAATTCGGGGGCCTTTTCATTACCTTCCAAATATGTTATTGGAGACAATAAAAATCTGATGTGGGCAGCACATGACTTTCCCTGCAGAGTCAAATTCATTTTTTCGTTATTTCTTTAATAATTCATTAGATTGAGTTTAATTGCACAAAATAACACTAAATTTGCATTTTAATTCAATTTTTGTTTTTATTTGGTAATTGGACATTTTTCCGAAAGAGGCGTAACAAAAATACAAGAAATCTCAAATATCTTGAGAACGGTTAGTCCTAAAGTAATGGAGTTGGTTATATTATTTTCCTCGTCAAAAATTGTATGAAACAAGAATTTAATTGATACATTTGAGCATACATAGTTCTTTTTTTTTTTAGCTTTTGGCGATTTTTGAGGGCCATTTCATAGAAAAAGGCAGGTTGTTCTTTTCCGAATCGTATCAAAATCTAATCAGCACCAGAGTATCCCACAAGTAACTTAGCTACCAAATTTTGTGAAATTTGGTCAATTAGTATTTCAGCTAGAGTGGATACATAACATTTTTGCGGGCTATTTCGTAAAAATAGGCAGGTTGTTCTTTTCCAAATCGTATTAAAAACTATTCAGAAACAGGGTGACACCCAAGTGACTTACCATATTTTATGAAATTCGGTCCATTAGTTTTTGAGTTAGAGTGGATACATACATTGCACAGACAGACAGACAGACTCACACACAGACGTCACGCTAAAAATAGTTTTTCGTATTCTAGAGGTTTCAAAAACGTGTAGATCCGTCGAAAACTCGAGTTGCGATTTTCGGCATGATTCCAATACTTTCCCTATACATTACCATGTATTGCAGGGAAAGTAAAAATCACATAATTATTACAAAATAGAACGAAAAAGATCATTCATGCATACAGCATTGATTATGAAAAACTTTCCAACTGAAATGGAATTTTATTTAAATATCTGTAAAATGCGATATATTCAGCACTGTCATTTTTAAATTATCACAGCACTACAATAATGTATTATATTTAGAAACTTAAAACTTCATCAAAAAAGGCAATGTTATAAATCGTCACGTAAAATCAATGAATATTTCATTCATATCACTTACATTCCAGACTCCTGAGCAAAATAATTCTGTGTTAAAAAATTTAGCAATTCTTATACAACTTATCTTACTATCGCTTGATTTGTTTACATTCTGCATGCTATGGAAATTAGGCTTCGTTGTAGGAAATGCGTTGGCACAGAATTTTGATACATAAAAAATATGCAAAAATAAAGCGGTTTTCGGACGAATGCAATACTAAATATAAATTTAAGCGATCTTTAAACAGGGGAAAAATGGATGCCATATTTTATTTTGAAATGAGTCGCGTAATCTCGTCATATGAGTGTAATTATTATTTCACTTTTTATTTAAAAATCTACCTAACATATTTTGTTGAAATTATTTTTACACATTTTACGTGATAATTTGAATATTTACTAAAAATTTTGAAGCAATTTGCGAATTTTAATTCCACTTAAAAAATGTTGGATAAATTAGGTTCCATAGGGTTCAATGTATTTCATTTTTTCAACTCGGGTTCAATCCGAAACTAATTGGGTGATATTATTAATTTTCATTCCCTTATGTCCCACAGACCGTCTCAACAACATACTAAAATTTCATTTTAGAATGACCAAAGTCATAAACACTTTTCAACTATGTTGGAAAATGTTAAAAGTGCATAAACCCACAATGTAGCACCACTCATGAAAACAGAAATTCAATTCCTGCCATCTCCAGATACGCCGCTTGATTAGGATGATTGATTCGTATACTAAGAAAAAGTTTTAAATTATTTTTGACCATTTGAACGGAAAATTATAATCAGGAAGAAACATGTTTCATTTGTAGATTTGTGGAAATCAGTTATAAAATTAAAAAATCTGATGTGGGCAACACATGACTTTCCTTATATAATGTAATGAATTTACTACTTTTACAGTAAAAAAATGAGTTTTTCCTATAGTAGATACTAATATTCTTTCCAAGACATTGAATTTTCGACAATTAGTCGTCATTTTCATTGATTTAGCGTCATTTTTTATCCATTTGGCGAGATTTTCGTTAATTTGGCAACATTTCAAAAAGTCGCCAAACTGGCGACATTCCGCCAAATTCGTCGCCAAAATCTCGCCAAGCGTTATGCACTAAGAAATAAGTTATTCTTACAGCAGATAAATGACTATTGGCGTTCAAATACAAAAGTATTACTCAGAGTATCTTTTTCCATGAATGGAAAGAGCTAGATCCACGAGAATGATGTCACCCAATTTATCGCATGGTATTACATATGAAAAGTGAACATGTTTATCAATAGGAAATATTTTTTTTTTATTTTATTTGACTTTTTGATATTTTTTTTAAAAAATGTACAATATCTCGAGAATGGTTCGTATTAGCGTTCTAAAATTTATGTCAATCGTTTTCTATTGAAAAATTACATAAGAAATGTCTATTTGCGTAACTTTATTAGTGGTTTTGATTTTTTGACGATTTTTTCAAAATTTCATTCGAAAATTTAGGGGGGTTCTGAACATTCAATTGCGTATAAAAACAATAGGCTTCCAGTGTTTACGGATTGTGATTTTTGTACCAAATTTGGTTCAAATCGGTCCATTCGTTCGTCAGTTATCGTCTCCACAGGCCCACTGACACACACACACACACACAGACATCACTCCAAAAATGTTTGATTCGTGATCAGGGATGCTTGAAACGTGCTCTCCCGTCGAAAACTCGAATTCGAATTTTCGACCCCGTCACAATACTTTCCTTATACATTATGTATATAAGGAAAGTAAAAATCTTTGCCTTCTGAAAGTTATTTCTTTTGACATCATAGTAATATAATGGAAAGCCGACTTTGCAGCTGAGCTTTAAAGGCCATATTTGCCACTGGCATCGGCAGCAAAACATCCATATTCAGTAAAGCATTTAGTCCCGAAATCCAGTATTTTGGACAAAATATATTAGTAATTTAATGTTAGTATTAATACAAAAGAACTGTTATTTTGTTATTAGTAATATTTTTTCACACGTATTTTGGTATTAGTTAAATAATTTCATCGTTATGTTTCCCTTATGACTTGAGCATGGTCTATAACATCAAAATATTGTTGCGAACGTGTCATATTCCCTCACAGGAGTCTTTTCTTTTGAGAACCAGACGAAGAAAATACCCGTAAAGGCATTTCCATGGAGCGAACGTAGGGTTTACAGAATTCCGAAGAAGGATTGCCAGATTTGACGATTTATCGCCAATTTGGCACTTCCCGAAGGTTCGAGAAGGATCGCGAAACAACGATTATTCTGCGAGATATGATAGATTTCCAGAAGTTTCTATGGAGAGTCTATGAAAAGAATTATCATGCAGACGGAGAGCGGTTGACGAGATATTAGCTACATTCAACTGTGACTTTCGTCAATGTTTTGAGAATAGTATAAGTTATTCTGTGAAATTAGTGAATCATTTAAGTGCTGTTTTACTGTATATTGTTCCTGTTTATGCTGTGCTTGTGAGTAAACATGTTAGTTATCCAGAAATTTGGACTTATTCTTATATCATGCGTGCACACCCATGATTTCAGAGGATACGCAGTAACAATATGCTATCATGCTATTGAGCAAGAATATCTGAAATACATTTACTTTTAACATGCCACCTGCCATTACTCCGTGTGGTAAATTTGATTGACTCAACACAGCTCTCGTTCATAAGACTAAATATAGTTTTAAATCCCCCTTGTCTAAGGGAGCGAAATTTAAACCACCGTGCAATTTCTGAAATCAAATAATTTATATTCGATGGCAGTTTGTGGCTCACATATTCACAAAAAGCTAGACTGTGGCATGTGCACTTCAGAAATATCATATTTGAGATTTTTACTTTCAATCTAGATAATACAGAATCATATGCACCACAAATGTTACTTGCCTCATCAGATGAGAATCCAGTATAGATTTTCATTTTTATATGCAGAAACATTCTAAAAATTTTTTAATTTCCTCAAACAGTGATGCTCCTGTTGTAGATATCACTGGAGTAATACCTAAAAATTGAGTCTCCATTTTCTGTTCAGTGAAAGAAAGAAAAATTTAACACATAAGCACAAAATCTTGGTGGACAATATATCAGTTGATTTACCAATGAATATTTCACATTTTAACTCATTTGCAAGATTTACCAGCAATGCCACATTTACAGTGATCTTCATGAGACACAAGAACATTTTGTTCTATGTAATTTTAAATTCTCTAAATCACTCCTCCTTTCCATGTTGATTTCATGTCAGTGAGATGATCAGCTAAATTAATACTGCAATGACATGCAAGAGCTACACTCAATTTGATATAAAATAGTTTAAGAATTTTGTTTACTTTTTGTTGGGAAAAAAGAAAGATTGCGGAAGCACGATTCATTTTTTAACTGCAGTCAACTATGGTCCTCCTCCAACGACTCATTATATTTTCGAAAATCCCTGCATCGATCCACTTGCCAATATATTGCCACTAACTTTCAGCATTGCCAGCTTTTAAAACTAAATTTATTGTTGCCAGGTTTCCAAATCAAAAACATTAAAAAAAATCAAAATAGTAAATTAAATTGTATAATAAAAATACTTATATCGTCACTCTTTTCTAATAGTAAGCAGAAAGTGGTTGGCTAATTCTTCAAAAAATTTAGCTTATCGGTATCATAAATACATTGCTAAAACTAGCTACAGCAGGCAGTTTCATAAAAGGATGAGTGTAATATTGAAAATGGGTTTCGTCCAGAAAAGAGCACCAGGCGCGAAGCGCCTTTAATCTCCAATCTCTAGGTGTGGTTCCTATCTTCATACTGTGACATTATTTCATTTGCCCATAGTTGGAGGTTCGAGGTTTTTGATTTACTGTTTTTATTATTTGACTTAGCTCCTAGTGTGGCAGTTTGTTGCACATTTAGAGTTTGAGTAATTTTGGGGAGTTGATGCAGTTCTAAGGATTTCCTAGCAATTTGGCAGTTTAAGGTTTAAGAACATTTTTTAGAAAACATTGATCGAGTTTTAATTTAATATCAACTATTTAAGTTGGGACTTACCTAATTCCGATTTTCAATATTAAGTACCGCTCGGGGTCTCTTACGTGATTTGGCTTTGCGATGATCATAGTCATGCAGATTGAATAGTAGTTCATTTGGAACAGATGGCAGATTTTTATAGAATTTAAGCGCTAGCTTTTTAATTTGGGCTCTAACAGTTTTTATTTTGAAGTCTTTCCTAATTACCGAGTTTCTTAAGTATCTAGGAGCTTTCCTTATAATCCTTAGGGTTTTGTTTTGTCTCTAGTAAATCTATAGTAGTTTTACAGGCATATCCCCCATACGGGTGCTGCATACAGCATTCCCGGGCGGATGACCGATTTATAAATTAGGAGTTTATTTTGATAACTTAGATTTCCGTTTCCTATCATTGGGTATAAGGTTCCTGTAATTGGGTATAAGGCTCCTGGAGTGTAATATTTATACAAGTCTTATTTTTATATAACATATACTTTTAAAATATTAGTGGTATATTATAACATAAAAACTAAAAAAAACTTTGCAATATTATACTCAGACAATTGAATTATGTTATCGATTTTGGGTTTAACTAGAGGCTGATCAAATAGCTGCAAACAAAAATTGACTTATGACCCGCGGGGCTATAAATAAAATAAAATAAATTTAGACATAATGATAGAATTGGTGACAATAAGAAATCTACACTGAAAAGTTATTTTAATTTTCTTAATTTTCCTTGGTCACGTTAACACCTGTTGAAATAGTAAGTTTGAAGCCATCTACTTCAAAATTTACACCCCCACCCCTCCTCAGCCCTTCCCGGCCGTCCAAATAGGTGCTCTTAGTCCCCTGGACGAGTCGGACGGTCTGGGTCTTCTACCCCCACCCCTCCTCACCGGCCGCCCAAATAGCTGCTCGAGTCCTTGTTGACGAGTCGGACGGTCTGGGTCTTCACCCCTCCCCCCCTCCTCTATGTTTCATATTTATTGCAAGTAGTATTTACACTCCTCAGAATACAACATATACAAGTTTTTCTGTGATTTTTCATGGGTACCCACTAGTAAAAAAAGAATAATCACACTAACTCAATTCAACAGATTATGAAGGAAAAGTAATAGATTCATAATGAATAAGTTTATGTTTGAAGTCACCTTTCCTGCTAATGAGAAACTAGTCTTTCCATATATTTAAACTCCTTAGGATACAGCATATACAAGTTTTTCCACGATTTTTCATGGGTACCCACTAGTTAAAAAGAATAATCTCTCTAACTCAATTCAACTGATATGTATGTAGGAAAAGTAATAAATTCAATTGTTGAATATGTTGAATATGTGAGTGTTAAAATATAATTTTCTGATTGGGAGTAAAGAAAAAAATATATATATTTTATGTCTGAAATCACCTTTCCTGCTAATGAGAAACCATCCTTTCCATAATTTTCTTGATATCAATCGGCACCAAATTTTTACATATCATTATTATAATGACTGCTTTCCCTAGACTTTGTGGCATCGGGTTTTCAATGGGCCCTAACAAATGATCGCCTAAACAACTTATTGTTTTGTTGCATCCTGTACCCCGCCCATTTAGAACAAAAGGGAGGTTTGGGGGATAGACTCTCCACCCCCTTTAATTACGAAGGAAAAGAGAGTGAAATCGGTTATCAATCACTTTTCGAAACCATAGAAGGGGGAGGGTGGAACGAATGTTTTCACTGTTCTGTCAGTTTGTTAACAGGCATGTTTGGTGCTCTGCCTTATGCAAGAAGTAAATGAAGATGGATATGTAACTGGAATATCTATTAGTAAACATAGAATGTATTCATAGGTATTTTTTATATCATACTATTTATGAAGGGGATTCGTTGAATATGTCTATATAGAACAGTCTGCATTGCATGTTAGAAAGGGGTGCGCTTAGAATTGATATATTGTCTCAAATATATATGCCATAAAAGTCAACAACATTAAAATCAAAACAATGAATATAAAGGGTAACAACACGTCAAAGGTAATAATTCATAAATATCCGAAAAGATGGGTTTCATTCAATATTTTCATATATGCAAAATCCGTTCAGGAGTCTCCAGTAGGATAAGGAATTGTGTCTTCGGAACAAAAATAGTTTAGGGTCCCCTAATTATAATATTAACAGATTTATATTTTACACAAATAATAAATAAATAAATATTTTTCATTTATGAGAAAATAATATAATTTCTTAAAAAAAAATAATCTTTTGAAACCATTTCTAGAAAAATAATTAAAAATAACATTGTTATTTGTAATTCATTTCAAATGGCTAGCTGCTCAGAAAATAATTAAGATTCTAAAAAAAAAAAAAAAAAATCAAATAAATGAGGGTAATATTTTTTCATTGTTTTTTGAAAATGATAGAAATTTTATAATACGAAAAAAAATTAAAATGTTAATCAAACTTATAAAGCTCTTTATTTCTATATATATTAAAAATAACATGTATATAAAAAAAACTTTTTAAGAACTACTCGGTTTTAGTAAAGTGCACTGAAATGTGAAAAATAAATTTTTAGCTTTCACAACATTTTTGGTCATATGTGACCAAAAAAAAATCATGGGGAAAATTCAAAGGACTTGTATTTATATTGAATAACGGATTTTTAAATCAAAAGCGTCAAAGAGAAATTTAAATGTATTGAATGTATGTACTTTTATGTAATTTGTATATTATAACGTTCATAAAATTCCAAAATATTCCATAAAATTCTGTTAATGTCCAAGTACAATTTTTCTTATATTTCTTTTTTATTTTATTAACCAAGAATGTTGTGATAGCTAAAAATTGTTTTTTACTTTTTACAGCATTTTATTAAAATCTCGTAATTTAAAAAGTTTTTTACATATTTTTTATTTAAGTTTGTGATGCTTATATCTCAAAATCCAAAATGTTCTAACCATGAACGATAAGCAAAAATTTGTAACTCTTTGAAAGCCATACAAGTGCTTATAATTGGATTTTGGATTGAGTTCTTAATTTTCGAAGTATAGTGCCGAAAGCCCAGACCACCCGACTCGTCCGTAGACTTAGAGCAGGCGATATTTAAGCATTTTAACTTAGGTTTCCCAATGAGTGGAAAAGCTATAATATTTAAAATGTTACGAGTGTTGCAGCTGAATCTGTTTACTCAAGATGTTTAATGATTGATGATGTTTAAAAGAATAGATGGACACACACACACACACACACACACACACACACACATATATATATATATATATATATATACACTGGTCACAACTGATATCGCAGCACCATAAAGTTGTAGGTTTTTTTTTTTTTCTTCCAGATGGCCAGGCACTTTGACCTTCGTGATTCGCCTTTATTACGTCGCCCAGATTGTGAACCATTTGGCCGTCCTTAGACGTTGCCCCAGGTGCACCAGAAGGGGGCGGATCACATAATGTAGCAGCATAGTTGTAGGTGTAGCTTTATGTAAATCAGACAATGAAAACAGCAAGGCGAGATATACAAATGATTACAGTTTCGTTACGCATAGTGACGTAACACTTTGCCGAGCAGCATAAGAGCGGCAGGTCAAGGAGGAGCGATATCACAGCTAAATTGTAGTGTCATTGGTTTCAGGTTGTAAAAATCATCACAGTATGTCAAGAGTACGTCGACGTACTGCATACGTTCAGTTGTCGTCAACGGAACGGTAACAAATCATAGTTTAACGTGAGGGTGGAATGAACCTTTGAAGGATCGCTGAACTATTGGGTTGTGATGTGAGCACAGTTCAACGGTGTGTGTTACGGTTCGTGAGAAATAATGAAACAACACGAAGATCAGGTAGTGGAGCTTCCAGATGTACCACACCACATGAAGATCGTATGCTTCCGAGAAGCGTTGCGCGGGAGCCGTTTACCACAGCAATCGTGTTACAACGACATTTATCCCACACTACAGGTAACGCGGGTTCGACGGAAACAATTCGAAACCGTTTGCATGATGCAGGATTTCGATGTAGACGACTTTTTCGACACCTACCGTTTCAACGTCGTCATCGGTTACGTCGCCTCCAGTGGTGTCAAATGAGACGTAATTGGACGACAGAATGGCGAAACATTCTGTTCAAGGATGAATCACGATTCTGTTTTGACATGCCAGGTGGTCGTACTCGCGTATGACGGCGCTTTCAACAACGCCACCAGAAAGCTTTTTCTATCAGTCGCCGCATAGCCTCCGTAAGTGGTACCATGGTTTGGGGTGGTATAACATTTGGTGGACGAACACCTTTGTTCCATGTTTCTGGCAGTATCACGGCACAACGATACGTCTCTAACATTGTGATACCTGCGGTACAGCCATATCTGTCAACCAGGTCTGGACTGCTTTTTCAGCAGGATAATGCCAGGCCACATACTGACGGGTAACTATGAATAATCTACAAGGTTTTGATATCCTGCCTTGGCTAGCATATTCTCCGGATTTGTACAATTGACCATATCTGGGACATCATGGGTCGTCGATTAAGAGAACTCCCAATTCCAGCAAACTATATTCAGTTACAAGCTTAATTACATGCTGTGTGGAATGACATTCCTCTGCACACCATTGATGGAATGCCTCGTAGTATTCAATCTTGCATAGCCGCTCGCAATGGGCCTATTCCATAATGATCTAATGTCAATAAAGTTCCATGCTTTCATTTTCCAGAAATAAATTTTTGATCATTTGCACATCTCCATGTTACAATTATATTCTGTAAATTTCATAAAGATAGATACATCAATTTCTTCTTGGTGTTGCGATTTCAGTTGTGAGCAGTATATATATATATATATATATATATATATATATATATATATATATATATATATATATATATATATAGCTTTAGCTTCCATTTATATATATATATATATATATATATATATATAATAATACAAATGAAAGCTAATAGATCTATGCATTAATAACTTGCATCCTAAGTTTATTACCATTTAAAAATTATCGACAAAGAGGATTTAAAACTATAAAATTATCATATCTATAATAGTTCAACTGTGATAGAAGATAACAATAAATCTGATACTAAATAGCTGAAAATTAAATAGAAAAGGAAAGATAGGAACTATAAAAAGGAAATTATATATATATATATATATATATATATATATATATAATAAAAATATAGAAATAAGGAAGCTAATAGTACGTATTTATGAGCCTCCAGGCAAGTTTATAGATTAACTTGAATCAAGAAGCTTGTCAGATATATATTGCATAAGTTTAATTTATATACCGTCAAGAATGTTAGTAAAAAAATTTGACATTTTGATGTTAAGTCTATGGTCGCAGTATTCAGATGAAATCGGTACAATACTAAAAGTGACTAACTATAAACAGTTAGCGAGTAACTTGCAGAGCTTTGAAAGCCTATAAACAAAACAAATGATTCTGAGAAAATCGAATAAGCTTATTGAACTTTTCCGGAGTTTTATTTTACAAAAGGGTTTATATTAACAAAATGTTGTTCACGTAAAACTATTTCAGCTCCAACGAACTGGAGCCACTGCCGATATTTTTTCCATTGAAAACTTTTCAAATTTATGACACTTTTACTGAACACTTGCTGGGGTCAAGGATTCATAGGCCACAAAAAATTGTTTGCGGGCTGCCAGTTGGACAGCGATGATTTTAGCATGTATAATTAATTAAATTATGCCGGTGTTTCAAAAAACTTTTGCATATAAATTAAAAAAAATATAATTTTTATCTACCTTAAATATTCTTTAAAGAAATTATACATAAAATTATATATAAGTTATGATTTTGATGGATCATTTTTTAGTATTTTAATTGCATCAAGAAAGCGCCTCCAAACGAGGGTGTCGTAAATTGAACTGTACTACGCGTGAACAAGGTGGCAGTATTTAGACTGAGCCAGGAATCGAACTCGTGTCGTCGGAGTGCAATCTCCGCACTCTAATTATTGGGCTGTTCCATCCTACAATGGGATTATTGGTGAATGGTTGTCTTATTCAGGAATGATACAATAAACACCATTTACTTGAATAGAAATCCCTGTGTTTAGCCTGTTACCTATCGTGCAGCCTGCTACGCAGGCCTAATACGCCCCTTGAGGGTTCACCCCTTGTTCGCTAATACTCACCAACCCCCGGAGATCGCTTCTTGATTTCTTGTAATCTGTATTCAAATTCGATATTCGACTTAGAGAAAAGTGTTATTAGCCTATCTGTATGAAAAACACATATTCTTTTGTATTCCATTGATTATTAGAGACATACATATAAACAGTAGGGAGTATGAATGTATGGGGAAGTTGAGTGCAGATTTACTCTCCAGGTATTTTTCCTTTCATTAAAGCTCATCTCAAAGATATTAGCTTTCGTGCGCCTAAACGCAGACAAACCAGGTCGAAAACCGGATATTCTCCAATAAAACAATTGTACCTCCTCTTCTCTCTTTTTAGTTAATCACTCTTTTCTTTGGTGGAAGATATTTAAGAAGAAGAAAAAGAAAATGGTTTTCTGGGAACCATCCTGCTCTTGAGCAATTTCTGTCAGCACCGATTATTGCTGGCTATCTCTCATAAAGATCAGATAAATTGTTTGTTTGATGTTCTAATGTGCGGGGAGGGCCAATTTACAACAGATTTAGCACCCAGGGCTCTCTTTTGCTTAGTTTACCCAGAGAAACTTTTCGCACAGTAAATTGGCCCAATAGCCAATTACTGGTGGAGCCACCCAAGTCGAAGCAGCTACCGAAATTAGTTAGCGTGATGCTGAAATTAAAAAGAAAAGTGGAGGTGGTTTTTGCTACCGTTGATGTGCAGGTACGATGGTTTGAGTGGTTTTGCAAGTCATGGGTACGTTGTTGCCGCGATAGGGTGGATGAGTTTCATTCTGAATGCGCAGCGTTGCCCGTTTATCGATAGTTATCGACAGTCGAGCCCGTTTATCTATAATAAAGGAAGATATCTGTATGTCTGTAGTGGAAAAAATCTAAGCGTAGTACGACAATGAACTTTAGTACACAGGCACTTCAAGACAAGGGACGATGCTCCTTAGCGATTTTTTTATAAGAATTTTTTTAGTTATTTTTATGTTTTAGCACGTTTTAAGGCAATTCGCTTGATTTTTACATAAATCGCTTCCTTAGTGACTAAAAATATCATCACAGAGCGTCCATCTTAATACCATCAGAAAGATAGAAAATTTTAGTCATCATGACCCCTGCCATGGAGAAGAATTCTGAGAAAAGCAGAAAATGTATATCCCTTGAAGAAAATATTAAAATTTTGGATAGGTTAAAATCTGGTGTGAAAGTAATAGTCATTGCTAAAGATTTAAAATTAAACGAGGCAACAATTCGAACAATAAAAAGAAATGAAAACAAAATAAGAGCTAGAATTTCCTCTGGATTTTTAGTAAGTTTGAATAAAACTGCTAGTATAAATGACACTTTAATGCCGAAAATGGAAAAGTGTTTGATGTTATGGATAGAAGATTGCCCTTCAAGGAATTTTCCTTTGAATAGTAATCTGATAAAGCAAAAGGCAACAAAGATTTACCAACATGTAAGAGAGCTTAAATCCGTTTCTTTTAATGAATCACATCGACACGAATTTAAAGCCAGCAAAGGTTGGTTTAGCAGATTTAGGAATTGATTTTCCTTGCGCAATGTTAAAATTGATAATTAAAAATAAATATTGCCCACACTTTAGGCGGAGAGGTATCCGTCGACATGAACGAGGAAGATGTTATTGAATTAATTAATACTAGTAATCAACACTTAGATGAACAAGAACTTATGCAACTGGCAAAGTCGTCCGAATCAATTAGTGAAGAGAACTCATTACGAATTTTCTGTGAGCCAGAGCAACACTTTACTTTAGAAATCTTAAATGAAGGATTAGAATTGGCAAAAAATCTAGAAGAACATTTTACGAACAATGATCCACCAATAAAGCGCTCTGAGGAATTTAAGAAAAAATTTAAAGATTGTTTAGCTCCATATTTTGAAGTAAAAGAAGATTTAGAAAGTAACAATAATAAATTGTTGAAAGCACAAGAAGATACCCTCTTAAACAACGAAAATAACAGAGAAGAAACAAGTGAATCTTTAAGTTCTGAAATAGCACAACCAACATTTAAAAGAGGATGTCGTAGGAACCTAATTATGGATAGCTCCGACAGTGAATACATGTCAAAAAAAAAAAAAAAAGTGTAACTGCTTCTTTTATTTAACGCACACTGAATAACAAAACATTTTTAATTTCAATATTTGTTTGTTTTGAAGAGAAATAAAAAATATTTTAACTCTTACATATTAAATATTTATTTTACATCTTTATTAAGTATCTGTATAAATGTATGTTTATGCATAAGTAAACTGTATGTGAGCCGCTCATTTGCCAAAACGATTAAGTCCGTAAAAGAAAAGGTAGAAAATATGTATTGATAAATTTTTATACATTTCTTGTGAAAAAAAAAACATTTATTATTCAACGGCCATAAAAATTGTTGTCATGTAGTATCTTAAGCCTGATTATTAAAGAAAGTTATTTTAAATATAACAAGTAAGTTAATCGCTTTGGGCTGTGAACGGCTCATGTATTTGTATAATCTAAGTGACTCGTGCAACACGGATTCATATAATACGGAACGTATCTACCGTGTTATAGGAGGGGGGGGGGGGGTCTACTGTGTTATAAAGAGAACTACTAGATAGTCTTCGCAGAAATAGGTGAATCGTGTTCTATGATGTTCAAACGAAGTAAATCTGTTAATTTGCATTTCGAATCAAGTAGTTTTCATGCATGCTTTTTCGGCATGTCGCACTGCAATATTTTTGTATACATACACTGAAATATTTTTGTATTGTATACACTGAAATATTTTTCTGAAATTTCTAATATATTTTCGGACCCAAGTCTTTAAAAAAAGTGCTCCCCAAAATTGAATAAAACTTTATTCAAATGAAATAAACGTCATAAAATTTTCAATGCCTTATAAATTCTGTAACAAATCTACATTGATTCTTGCCTCGCTCGCACAAAGAATATAAAAGCAAATGAAATTATCTGTGGTCACAAAATTAGTCACGTTGTGGATGGCAACGTTTCCAAGCTTTCGTTTTCAGCTCTATTTTTATTTATTCCCTTGTAAAGAATACCCCTTTTCGGCTTCTTTGCCGGTAGCTTTTGCTCGTAAATCTGTCTATTGTCGGAAAGGTATCGTTTTACTTGTTTACGTGACTGACTACGGGTTATTTATGCATTCTTGTGGGGAATTGTTGAGATCAGACGGAGATGCGGGTTTGGGTTACTTTGAACGTTTATGTAATGCGATATGCGGTTAGCTTAAAATATTCCCAAACATTGCTTTTCTGACCTTTGCAGTGGAGTTGAATTCGGGGTTCAATTTTGAAGGTTCGAACCTATCCAGTCCTAAATCTTTATAACAAGTTAGATTCCTGTACGACTAAGCTGGAACTATTTATGCTGACTATGCCTTTCCTAGAGAAGTAAAATCTTATGTAGGGTTCTCTACAAATGAAGAGGGTTATTTTTTTTTTAAATTCACAGGACTTTTGAAGTCGGAAGTTAATCTTGTTATAGTAATCTCAATATGTTCACCAAATTCTCGTTTTTCAAATTCACAAGATTTTTGAAGTTGGGAGTTAATCCTGTTATAGCAATTCTCAAGATATTCATCAAATTCTTGTTTTATAAATTCACAAAACTTTTAAAGTATGGAGTTAATCCTATTATAGCAATTCTCAAGATATTTTCTCTAGTCAAGTGTTAGTAGATGTCAAATCTTAGCGGGTCGGATAGACGCAGCCCGTAGTCAGGATCTGGACCGCGGATCGTATGTCGTGCACCCCGATTCAAACCATTTATTGGACAGGTCGGATGGCCTGTGCAGAAAAATAAACGTTTATTGATCTAATCAGTAATCAGTGCACCATTTATAATTAGCAAATTTTCCAACTTAGTTGCTAGGCTATTACTATGTAAAATTAAAACTGCATAACATAAAACTAAAATTTCACAGAAATTTTTCCAATCGCTTGTTTGTGTAATAAATTTAGAGTGAATAAAACTGCTATTGCATAATTGCAGTTGCATATTATAATTGCTATTGCATCATAATTGCTATTGCATATTGTAATTGCTATTGCATCATAATTGTAATTGTATATTATAACTGCTATTGCATTAGAATTGTAATTGCATATTATAATTGCTAATGCATCATAATTGCTATTGCATATTGTAATTGCTATTGCATCCCAATTGCAATTGCATCATAATTGCAATGGCATATTATAATTGCAATTGCATCATAATTGCTATTGCATATTGTAATTGCTATTGCATCATAATTGCAATTGCATATTATAATTGCTATTGCATCAAAATTGCAATTGCATATTATAATTGTTATTGCATCATAATTGTAATTGCATATTATAATTGTTATTGCATCAAAATTGCAATTGCATATTATAATTGCTATTACATCATAACTGCTATCTGCAAGGAGATGTGGAACCTGTCGTTAATAGGAAGGGGATCAGCCCCTTCTGTTCTCTACCCTGCTTCAGGAGGAAAAACGGTTGTCTCTCTTCCAAATTTTCTGTGCAATAGGTCACCTTCCGATAGTCCATAGTTTCCGAGTTTCCCATATAATATCTCATCGGAAAACAGCAACACTCCCATCGGAATTCAACTAAACCCGAATAAAAGTTCTAAGAGCACTCTTCGAAATTTGAACGTAGATCAAATAAACATAAATCGTTTGCTTTTCGGATGTTCCCCAGGACAGCCCCTTGTCTCTCTTGTTAGCAAACTTTGAGCGATTGTACAACATATCTCCAGTTATTATGTGAGAACACGTGTGCGGTGAACTTCAAAGATAGGACTTTTTAAGGTACTGTTTGTGCCGGGGTGTGGGGTTGAAACCGCTACCCGTGTTTGCTAGTCTGTTGTTTAGCCGTCGAAGGTATGAGGGTCCGGAAAGAAAGATCGGATTTCTTGTTTGTGAAGATAGTATTAAAGGCTACTGTGGTTTGCTTTCTTAAATAATCCTGACTCAAAGAAAACCGACCAATCGACCAAGTCAACATCTTGGGTTATGTACGTAGGTATGGTTACAGTGTACTGTTATCGTAAAGGGGAATTTGTTTTGTTCGACTAATTTGTAAGTTGGGTGCAGGCATAGGCGGGATTACAACAACTTTGTTGGAGAGAAAAATATGAGATCTAAGGAAAATGAACTGGAATAATGCAATTTAATTATCCAGGCGTAAAACATCCTTATATTTCTTATTCTTAAATACTACCGAGAATAAATCCTTTAAAATCTATTGAAAATAAATCCTTTAAAATCTATTGAAAATAAATTCTTTAAAATATATTGAAAATAAATTTCTTAAAATCTAATGAAAATAAATCCTTTCATATTAAAACTATCGAAAATCCAATAAATCAGTATAAGATAATATTAGGCTTAAATCACATATCGTAGTAATTAAGAACAAAACAGCGGATCACTTTGTGAAAATAGTTGCAGATTGTGGTGTATCAATAATTATTCCTTATCACTATTTCTTTCTGACGTGTACTTATAAAAAGGAAATAATGAGTGTCAGATTTTTTTTAATGTTTTTTTTTTCTCGAAATAAACCTGTTCGTATCAACTCTTTTCTTCTTATTGTTGATCCATCATTATCAATCCTTAATAAATATTTAATTTACTTATTTACTGGACACAGCTCATTTCTTGATTATTTAAATTGGCTTAAAATTAAATTCACACCTTTTTGGATTTGTGAGGAAAATGGTAATGTAAATCTTTATGTCCATATGATTGTCCAAATGCAAAAAAAAAAAAAAAAAAAAAAAAAAAAAATCTGATGTGGACAACACCTGACTTTCCTTATATAATGCAATGAATTCACTACTTTTACAGTTAAAAAAAATGTTATTCTTATAGTAGATACTTATATTCTTTCCAAGCTATTGAATTTTCTTCAATTAGTCGTCATTTTCATTGATTTAGCGTCATTTTTATACATTTGGCGAGATTTTTGTTAATTTGGCGACAATTTAAAATGTCGCCAAGTTGGCGACATTCCGCCAAATTCGTCGCCAAAAACTCGCAGAGCCTTATGGACGGAGAAATAAGTTATTCTTACAGAAGATAAATGACTATTAGCGTTCAAATAAAAAAGTATTATTCAAAGTATCTTTTTTCATGAATGGAACGAGCTATGTATATCCACGAGAATGATGTCACCCAATTTATCGCATGATATTACGTATAAAAAGTGAACATGTTTCTCAATAGGAAATATATATTTTTTATTTTATATGACTTTTTGATAATTTTTTTGAAAAATGTGCAATATCTCGAGAACGGTTCATGTTAGCGTTCTAAAATTTATGTTAATCGCTTTTTAATGAAAAATTACATGCGAAATGTCTATTTGTGTAACTTTATTAGCGGTTTTGATTTTTTGACGATTTTTTCAAAATTTCACTCGAAAATTTAGGGGGGGTTCTGAACATTCGATTACGTTTAAAAACGATGGGCTTCCAGTGTTTACGGATTGTGATTTTTGTACCAAGTTTCGTTTGAATCGATTCATTCATTCGTCAGTTATCGTCTCCACAGACTCACTGACACACACACACACACACATACTTTCACACACACACACACACACACAGACATTACTCCAAAAGTGTTTGATTCGTGATCAGGGATGCTTGAAACGTGCTCTCCCGTCGAAAACTCGAATTCAAATGTTCGACCCCGTCACAATACTTTCCTTATACATTATGTATATGAGGAAAGTAAAAACGTTCATTTTATGAAGCCAACAACGAAACAGATGCCTGCCTCTCTGATTTAATAGGATTAGAAAGAATAAAAAGAAATAAATTTTTAACATTAAATAAAGCGTGATCAAAGCTATAGAAATTGCTTATCAGCTTATTTAAATGCTGGTCTGGGAGTGGGCTTTTCAAAAATTTTCTTGATCATGCTCAATTTAAAATGTTATAAAGGTTATGTTATCTTTTTTCAAATACTATTCGAGCCAAGTGCTATTTCTATTGTCTGTAGTTTGATCTTTCTAATTGATTTATATTAACATGTTATTGTTCTACTGTAAAAATGTTTTTTAGCCTTATATTTTTTATATTGCTATTTTGCTGTTTGTAGCTGTATTGACTGAATACTTAATTTAATTGTAAGATTTTTAAATTTTAAGATATTTCTCCCAGCCGTCCAATTGCTACTCTAAACCTTCGGGTGAATCGTACTGCATGGGTAGTGTAAGAGGAAAAAATATCATGCAAAACTGGTCTTCAGACAAAGTTGAGACGAATGGCAGAAATGAAATCCAAGAGGGGGGGGGGGGGGGGTTCAATGGTCTTGATGGAGAGGGTCACTGGGACTTTGATTTTTTTTTGGGGGGGGGGGGGATTAACTAAATGTTTAATTTTGGTCTTTAAATATATTGTCCTATTAAAAGATATATTAATTACTATTAAATACGGTGCTTTTATTATTGGGTATGCTATTACGTGTTATTGAGTCAAAGTTTATGTACTACACAGCCTATTAACTATTAGTTTCTGTAAAGTCTAATAGTCATTTTTATCTATTTCAATCCATATAAATGACTATATAGATAATTACTTTCTTATATACAATAATGTATAAGGAAAGTATTGTGACGGGGTCGAAAATACGAATTCGAATTTTCGACGGGAGAGCACATGTCAAGCATCCCTGATCACAAATCGAACATTTTTGAGGTGATGTCTGTGTGTGTGTGTGTGTGTGTGTGTCAGTGAGTCTGTGGAGACGATAAATGACGAGCGAATGGACCGATTCGAATAAAATTTGGTACAAAAATTACAATCCGTGAATACTGGAAGCCTATTGTTTTCATACGCAATCGAATGTTCAGAATCCCTCTAAATTTTTGAGTGAAATTTTAAAAAAATCATCAAAAAATCAAAACCTCTAATAAAGTTACGTAAATCGACATTTCTTATGTAATTTTTGCTTAAAAAAAGATTGGCATAAAGTTTAGAACGCTAGCATGAACCGTTCTCGAGATATTGTACATTTTTGAAATAAATTTATCAAAAAATCCCATAAATTAATAAAATATATTAACTTTTGAAAAACATGCTCATTTTTCATATGTAGTATCAAGCGATAAATTAAGTGACATCATTCTCGTGGATCTAGTTCGTTTCGACGGGAGAATACTGGAAACCTATTGTTATCATACGCAATCGAATGTTCAGAAACTCCCTAAATTTTTGAGTAAAATTTTGAAAAAATCATCAAAAAATCAAAACTTCCAATAAAGTTACATAAATAGACATTTCTTGTGTAATTTTTCATTAGAAAACGTTTGACATAAACGTTAGAACGTTAGCCTGAACCTTTCTCGAGGTATTGCACATTTTTCAAAAAAATTATCAAAAAATCATATAAAATAAAAAAAAATATATTAATTGTTGAGAAACATGTTCACTTTTCATATGTAATATCATGAGATAAATTTGGTGACATTATTCTCGGGAATCTAGTTCGTTTTATTCATGACAAAAGATACTTTGAGTATCTGACTTTAGAACGCCAATTGTCATTTATCTGCTATAAGAATAACTTATTTCTCCGTCCATAACGCTTGGCGAGATTTTGGCGACGAAATTGGCGGAATGTCGCCAACTTGGCCACTTTTTGAAATGTTGCCAAATCTCGCCAAAAGGACGTTAAATCAAGGAAAATGAGGACTAATTGTCGAAAATTCAATATCTTGAAAGGAGTAGAAGTATCTACTATAAGAAAAACCTATTTTTTTTTTACTCTAAAAGTAGTAAATCCATTCCATTATATGAGGAAAGCCATGTGCTGCCCACATCAGATTTTTGAATTTGTGGAGGGAAATTTAAGCACTTGTGGGAGAATTTCATACTTTCAATCTACGGACAACGTTAATTCATTTTGAAGGTGCATGTAAATATGTTAATGGGATTTCTCATACGTGGTGTCATGTTTCCCCTTATTATTGTATGTTATATGTATTTTTAATATCATCTGTATATTTTTGTATGCATCTACTTTCCTTATATACATAGTATAATGTATAAGGAAAGTATTGTGACAGGGTCGAAAATTCGAATTCCAGTTTTCGATGGGAGGGCATATTTCAAGTATACCTGAACATGATGTCTCTGTGTGTGTGTGTTTCTGTGTGTGTCAACGAGTCTGTGCAGACGATATCTCGCGAACGAATGAAGCAATGCGAACAAAATTTGGTACAAAAATCACAATCAGTGAGTACTGGAAGTCTATTGTTTTTTCACGCAATCGAATGTTCAGAACTCAACTAAATTTTGAAATGAAATTTCGAAAAAATTGTCAGAAAATTTAAACATTTCATAAAGTTACATAAATAATCATTTCTTATGTCATTTTTCATTAAAAAACGATTGACATAAACTTTAAAACGCTAGTTGAACCGATTTCGAGATATTGCACATTTTTAAAATTTTAAAATAAATTTATCAAAAAATCTCATAAAATAAAAAAAAAGTTTTAACTATTGTGAAATCTGTTCACTTTTTATATGTGATATTATGCGAAAAATTTATTACCATCATTCTCGTAGATCTAGCTCGTTCCATTCACGAGAAAATGCACTTTGGGTAATAGCTTTGTAATTTAACGCCGCTAGTCGTAACCATCTGCTATAAGAATAACCTATTTCTTCATCCATAATACTTGGCGAAATTTTGGCGACGATTTTGGCGGAATATCGCTAACTTGGCGATATTTTTTAAATGTTGCCAAATTGACGAAAATATCGCCAAATTGATAAAAATGTCACCAAGTTGATAAAAATGACTGTAAATCAATAAAAATTCAATATCTTGGAAAGAGTATAAGAATCTACTATAAGAGAAGATATTTTAGGTAATAGTTTTGTATTTGGACGCCATTAGTCGTTTATCTACTATAAGAATAATCTATTTCTCCGATCTATTGCTTGACGAAATTTTGGCGACGAATTTGGCAGGCTATCGCCAACTTCGACAAGTTTTTTGAACGTCGCCAAATTGATAAAAATGTTGCGAAATTGATAAGAATGTCGCTAAATCAATGAAACTACACAACTAATTGATGAAAATTCAATATTTTGGAAAGAATATAGGACTTTACGATAGGAATAACCTATTTTTCCATCTGTAACTCTTGGCAAAATTCTGGCGACGCATTATGGCGGAATATCTACAATCTGGCGATTTTTTTAAATGTTGCCAAATTTACGAAACTGTTTCCATATTGATAAAAATATTATCAAATTGATAAAAATTTCACCAAATTGATAAAAATGTCCTCAAATTGATAAAAATGATGCCAAATGGGATACAAATGGGATTTGTAAATTTTTAATTCTGACATATTATGGGTATATCTTTTATTATATAAGAAATGCTCTTCTAAATATCGCCAACTGGGCAGTATTTAGCTCGTATTGACGAAAATATAATCAAAATTGCAAAAATGACGTCAAGTTAATGAAAATGACGCCTAAATGATGAATTTATTATTAAAATATTTAAATATATGGACTATATTGCTCATTGAGGATGCTGTTAATATTGATAATTGTTAATTTAGAGTTGCGTAAAATATAAGTTAATTGGGTAAGAAATAGTTTTATATGTTGTTATCCGGAAAAGCGCTAAATGTACAATTTAACGTTACAAATACTGTGCCGTGGAAACTTTCATCACTTTTTCACCGTTAAAGAAGTTAATTCGTTGCATTATATAAGGAAAGTCATGTGCTGTCCACATCAGATTTTTTACATATAGTTAATTGTATAGCTATATTTATAAGGTAATAGTTGATTGTGAAAATCCATATAGCTACTGTGTATCAATATGAATATATAATAATTACAATTGGTTTTAATATAAGCATTACAGTAGAAAAGCTGTTAATTTATGGAAGGAAATTTCACTTTAACGCACACTAGTGACTCTATATTTCCTAATCTGTTGATTTTGACTTTATAGTGTATAATAGTGAACTCCGCATTAATACAAAAGCACTGTGCTATTGCCTTCATTTAATTTATAAAACTTTTAAATATTTTCAAATTAAATATGTAAATAAATTAATGGCGATCAATAACAACAAATTTAGGTATACTAAAAAAGTCATATTACCACTATACAAAACAAAGTGATTTAAAAAAAAAAAAATCTCAAAAAGCAATTTTTCATCCATAATGTGAATGACATATTGGTATGCTAATAATTATTTCCTGCTAAAAAAGTAGGGACTTTTCAACGTGCTTCTTGAATGATTTGATTTCAAAATCAAACAAGAACATAAATTTAAGATTTGCTATTCTACACTCCCGCGCTGCCGGCCGTCCAAATGGTTGCTCAAGTCCTTGTTGACGAGCCGGACGGTCTGGGTCTTCAACACTCCCGCGCTTTGATCACAATAACTGATTTTAAAATCTCGAAAAAGTATCTCACTTTGCTATCGGCTACTGAAACTTAAGCTGCCATCTGCGTCTATATTGGACACAATAAGATCTGCCCGTTGTCAGTAGTGATGGATTTTCGAATCAAAACTTCTTTGGATAGAGTTTCGTTTTCCATAATTCATCGCTTCGCTTCATTTAACAACGATTAATAATTCTGACTGTAGGAGGTCCGAGAGTTGAGTTGAGAAAGCTGACGTTATATTATCGTCTGCGATGTTGCGTCCGACGGATAATGTCTTAATTTGATCGAGTAGCTGCGTTCGATTTGAGTTTATGTCATGATAAAATGAACTATATTTGGAGGGGGGAGGGGTGAAAATATAGATTTTTTCACCCCTTTTTTCCCCAAGTTGACAGTGTTATCGTTTGTTTGAGATGTATTTTACGTAGTTCTCTTTCTTGTAATACTGATGTACTTTACTCGGGGGGAATATTTTTCCAAAGTATCCAATACTTTGCGGCTCTGTTTTATTTTCAGCAGTTTTCTTTTAGATTTAAATAACATCTATGGTTGGGGGTAACTTTGGCTGAAATCGGGGCGTTATGAAAAATGTAACACACTTTAAACAATTATATCTCTGAAGCTAATAGATATAAATGCAAACAACTTTTACTTATTTTATAGGAAATAGGGTTATATTTATGAATATATAAAAACAATTTCAATATTTAAATATTTTAAATTGCTTTTTTTTTCGAAAAAGTTATTTTTTTTGTCTGAGCGAGTTATACTTATCGCTACTTATCACTTACTAATCACCCACTGTCCTTACTTGTGCAATCTATCTTCTGAATTACATTGCTATTTACATTTTCTAGACTTCATTTCCTTTTCAATTGCAAATATTGCATTTTATAGATGAACTAGCTCATTTTGTTGACTAGCCCGGTTGCTTTTTGAAAAAGAGACCGGACTAGTCAATTCTGAGATGTTGTCGCTAGGCACGTGTCATACCTTCCACGTAGCAGGCGTTTAGTGCGCAGCTGAGTACGTCTGAAACGTGCGCTATTCTTTTCTTCTCCTTCACGACTAACGAAAGGCATCACCAGAAGCTATCGCGAAGTTAGCTTAGCGGGCGTCATTCTGGGGGTTGGTGAGCATTATTGAGTAGGCGGGCGATGACCCTTAGTTATACGAATAGAAAATCCTGCCAATTGTGTTGAATTATAGAAAATAAGCATTATTTAAAAAACATCGACAATATTTAATTGTGAAAAGCCTGTTAAATTGTATTAATAATGGACTTTACCACGGCTACATTTGGTTACTCCTATTTTTCATGTTAGAAGTTCTGTTGAGGCATTGAAATAATGTATACTTAGAATAAATATCAAACACAGGGGGGTGTGTGTGTGTAAATTTTTAAGTATTAGATGGTTTCAATCCGACTCATTATTTCAACAGGTGCTAACGTAACCAAGGAAAAATAAGAAAATTAAAATAACTTTTCAGTGTAGATTTCGTATTGTCTCTAATTCTGTCAAATTGTGTCTAAATTTTTATTTTATTTTATATATAGGCCGGCGGGTAAAAAGTCTCAACAGCAGCTATTTGGTTAGCCTCTAGATAAACCCAAAATGGGTAACATTATTCACTATGCTATTGGGAAAAATTAAAAGTGGAATATTTTTTTGTGTAATGTTAATATGTACCAATAATATTTCAAAAATATATTATACATAAAAAATGATTTCTACGAATTGCAATCATCCGTCGTCAGCCAAATTAAAAAGATTCCAGAAAAGCTACAACAAATATGAATGGCTACAGCTAGTTGTGGAAAGTAGAATAAACAGTCTCGGGCCATTCTCTCCTGACCAAGGTTATTACGTATTAGAATGGGTTAAAGTAAGCGATCGCTACGCAAATACAGACTAGAGGTCTGCATGGGCTTGGGCCTGGCCGAATTCTAAGAAAACTACTTTGGGCCGGATGCGGGTTATACCTTTATTAAATTCGGGAAGGGTCAAAATAAATAAAAAAGAATATAGATCAAAATTGAATAAGAAAAATTTGAAATTTCATTTGAAATAAAATGTTAATAAACTGATGAAAGCCTCCATATCCATATATTAAGTAATAAAAATTTGCTTTGTACGAAGAACGCAAATGGATAAATTAGAACCGGATATGGAAAAGTAATAATTCCGATATGAGCGTAAGACAAATTTGAAAACATTCCGAGGTCAAAATAAAACTCTGTTCTTCTCAACTTTTCGTTCGAAACTACAGCAACATACATACACTGGCCTGGAGGCAGCAAAATAAATTATTAAGTGCCATGTTTAGTAACATCAAATGATTCACAAATTTAATATGGAGAAAATTCATTCCGAGTCCGAATCGCTTCTGTACTATGATAGCTTGACTGGTGGTGTAAACATGAAATCCAACAGGTACTGTTGAATTTAAAATTTAGCACTGATATTTTATTTTCAGTTATTTCTGTAATTGTAATTTCGGTTATTAGTTTTGGAATAAAATTATTAAAATTAAATAAATTCTATACCTAAATTAAAATGCAGTTTCTTCGATTTCTTCCCGGTAATAGATATTGAATGAAAATATATTTGAGCAAACTGCTACAATTTAAATTTAATGTATGGATAAAACTTTGAATTTATTTATATTTGTATTTTAAACATCTACCACTTTTATTTTAAAATGATTAAATATTAATAATATTCATAATTATGTCATAACTAAAAGAATTAATATGCATGCATTTCCACAAACAGTTTAATCGCATTGGAATGTTTTTAAAAACACTAACAATTATGGCATATGACATGTTTGTTTTACCACTGAAGTCAAGATGAGCTCTGAGCTGATGAGCTTTAACAAGATGGTCATTGAGTTGTTTCTTCACGTATAACATTAATGGACTAAGAATGCACTTTTTAAACATAATCTCAGTAAAGAATCGTTTTCTTATTTCATTTCTATTTATTCAACTAAAATAATGAATGAAGACTCACTTTATAGTAATGATCAATTTTGATTTGTTCGGATTTTTCAAATTTAGGCTCTTTTTTTTATTTATTACTGTATGTAATATAATTTATTTTTACTTCCCTAAATGGCAAATTTTGATCATGATACGAAATAATAGTGTGTTTGCTTTCGATAGATTTCAATGCATTATAAAATAATTCTGACCGGTCCTCGTCGGGCCGGGCTTTGAGTGTTTTAGGGCCTGGTCGGACTTGGGTGAATTGTTTTGAATATTCTCGAGCTCGGACCTGGTCAAATATTACTATTCTCGCGAATTTTGTTCTAAATTAAGCCCGTGCTTCAGATTAAATTCGTAAAGTTAGTAAAGCGATAAATAAAATCCACTTCGTTAGATACCAGCTGTCGAGACAAAGTCAATCTGAAATATCTTTCGCAGGCAACCTACGTCATTTTTGCTTTTTTCGTCTGACCTGAATAAAATGATTTTGAAATTAAAATTTTAACGCATTTACGACTGCAAATGTTTGTAACTTTTAAAGGAATTCGAATTTTTAAAAATTCTCGCCGAGGTCATCGTGCAGAGACGGTGAAGCACCCCTGTAATGAATTTCGACGCCTTCATAAGTTTCAATTTTCTGCTATAGGCGACATGGACACACACACAGATAGATAAACATCTTCTTTTATTATGTACTACAACGAATCACCCGGCTTAATGCCATACTCAATTTCCAAATCGCTTGTTTTGAACAAACACAATACAAATGAAATCTTCAAATTTCCTGCAATCTGTGATCACCCATAAGGTCTTATACCCATCCATTATATGCATGAGCGAATGCACATCAGGATTCCCCCTTCTGTAGTCATAGCTTCTGTATGTCGAAACATTGCAACCAGGAAAGGGGTCCGCACGGAAGCAAATGATCACTCAATGCGATCACTTAAAGAATCACAAAAATTAAATTACTTAAGAAATAGAAAATAATTTCTTAGAATGCTTTGATATATGGGGAACTTTTAGCTAAATTATAGAATTTTGCTAATCTTTTTCAGATCAAATTTCGAAAACGACGATATACGATATCAGATAACGTAAAAAATGTAAATTTTGATGTATTTTTAAAAACAATAAATAAATATCAAGAAATTATCCTACTTTAAACACACATACATACACACATTATCTTAAAAACGTTCGATTCGAGTTGAAGGATGCTTGAAACGTGCTCTTCCACTCAAAACCTCGAATTGAATTTCGACCCTGTCACGATACCTTTATTACATACATTATATTATGTATGAAGGGAAAGTGATATGGTATATAAATGTATGCGATATAAATATATGATGAAGTCAAGTAGTGGAACAAACATTAGTAATTTAAGACCTTTTCCATATTTCGATATCAAATTAGATTATTTTCATAGCTTATACAACTTTTAATGAAGCATGTTCTACATAAATTTTTTTAAACATGGCTAATATTAAAAAATTATTTCCTCTAGTTAGCCTCACCTCAATGTCTTGTTTGTTCTGCCTTCCGCATTAGTTCCTCCTCATCCGCAACATGCATATTTATACTATATAGCGGACAGTAGCTAATCACGGTTTACACGGTGCCTGCAAATGTGTGGATTATGCTTCAAGAATCCCTATTTCAGGCAACAACGTGTGGGGGCCACTAATGGGATTGGGGCACTGTACAATCATTTAGGAAGTTCCTCGGTTTTAAATCTTTAAAAAGTTTTCGTGCTTTGCTTTTAGAACCATAACCGTATATATATCATTGGCATTTCATAATATATATATATATAATAAAAGAGATAAAATTAAAAATAAAAATAAAATAAAAATAATAAGACTAATTTAAAACATGATCAGTGTCATACCCTGGTTCAAAAACAATACGGAAGAAAAATTAAGCAAAGAGGATATAAAAGGAAATATCAGACTAAAGGAAAACAATGCTACCATATAAGACAAAATGATCTTAATTTTAAATTTTAGTAATACACATGAATTTATCAATATTTAAGAGCGATGCATAAAAATCAAGTTCAAACATCAAAGGATTATCAAAATCTGGAGGCTCAATATATTAAAATGACAAAAATAACAAAAAGTAAGAGAAAGGATACAATCCGAAAATATGAAATTGGATAGAACCTCTGTAGATCCAGCTTTTCAAGGATCTTTGCATCCACAGAGGTTCCAAATGTGTTTCGCTCAACGATACAGCCACATGGCCAAAACATCGTCAAAAGATCGTTAGGATCTTTTAACGATGTTTCAGCCATGTGGCTGTATCGTCTTTGTGGATGCAAAAATCCTTGAAAAGCTGGATCTACATTGTAAAATATCTGCTGCATATGCGCAAACTTACAAATGTTAGATCTAAATTGAATCAGTAGTACTGTAGTTACTAACTGATATTAATGACAATAATATATATATATATATATATATATATATATATATATATATTGTGTTCATTTTGATTAAATACTTGGACTTAAAAAATAATCTATTCGAAATAAACAATTTTTTTAGACCTAGTGCTTATCCACGTGTGTAGCTTTAATTCTTGGATATGTTTTGTTTTTCTATTTTCGAATCCACACCATTGATTTTTGTTGATTATCTTTAGCTTTATGACTGGAAATATGCATTTTATTTTTCTAATGATTGATGATTCTCTATTTAATATTTCTTACTTTAATAATCTTTAATACTTAATAAATATACCGAAACTCCATAAACATCCCATAAGTTTCAGACCTGTTACAGTTGGATTTAATACTTACCTCACCAAGGCCAATATATATCTACTAAAACTTTTAAAACCTATTATGAAGCAAATAAACAACAGAGGCAATTACATAATTAAGAACAGCCAAGATGTTATCAAATCTTTAAAATATCAAAAAAATTATATTTCAAAACTTTTGATTTTCAAGAACTTTTCAACAATATATATCTTGATCTAACTCATATCCTTAACTTATTATATGAAGAATTTGACATGAAGCACAATATTGAATTTAATAAATACAAGTCTTTAATTAAAATTGTTATAAAGGAAAACTACCTTTACAATGGTATATCTTTTTATCAGCAAATTAAGGGCATCCCCATGGGAGGGGTGTGCTCGTCTATACTAGCAGATTTATATCTCAATTTTTATGAAAACAAATCTCATATTAATAATGAAATTTTATACCTGCGTTACGTCGATGATCTGATAATTGGATATGAAGATAAAAGTTATATATTATAAGATCATTTAAATGAAATGAAATGCGCAATGCAGCTCTTTCTTCATTATACGAAGTATATTAATATAAGAAATATTAAAATAAGATGTAAGAAATGGATAATGAAAGGATAGGAAGGCTAACGGGCAATATGCTAAAAAGGCCTAAGGGGGGATTGTGACCCTTTAAATCCCTTATTCTAGCATGCTGCTAGGCCACGGCACACACCCGGAATGGCGACAATTCCCGTAGCACATCTCTAATGCATGTATCACGAAAGAAGATATTTTGAAGAGAGATTCAAGGTTTATTCTTTCGAGATACATGCATTAGAGAAGTGCTACGGGAATTGCTGCCATACAGGAAGTGTGCCGCGGTCTAGCAGCATGCTGAAACCGGGGATTTAAGGTGTCACAATCCCCCCTGAGGCCTTTTAGCATATTGCTCGTTAGCATTCCCATCCCTTCATTATTCATTTTTTATACCTTATTTTAATATTTCTTATATATATATATATATATATATATATATATATATATATATATATATATATATATATATATTCTTCCACTGCATAACCTGAACAGTTTGAATACAACTCTATTTCCACGTCATTGAACAAGGCAATTACAGCAGCATAAGAAACGATAACACTGCAAAACGCCTTGTGTGTCAGAAGTGTTATGAAAGTAAACGAAAAATCTTGGTCATTAGTGATCAAGGGTATACCTATTGTTAGTGTACTTGGTTCCAAAAATGAAGACTTTAGATTTCTCTACATATCTTTGTGAGTCAACATTTTTGAATATGACGTTTATTAATGCAGGAATAGACTAATGGATAATCAATCGAGCTCATTTGGCTTGGAATGACAAACAATGAACCAGATGTAAAGAAACTAATTAATGATACTGACTGCCAACACTTCATATTAAAAGTTCTTTAAAGCCTTTAACGCCACATTTATTTCAGTGAAATTCGTCTGCATTTCAATGGCTTCACCAGTTTTTATTCAAAAGTTAAATATTATGTCATATGTCTATTTTGTTTTAAAAATTCTCTTAATAAAAATTTATATGCGGATTTTGTTTCTGTGCCCTATTAATAATTAACAACCGTATTATATGTTTCTAGTAAAAACTGTTTTGAAGAACATTAAAAAGTACAGGTTAACCACAAGTTGTTAAAGTTGAAAACTTTGACTTTAAAAAATTGGATTTTCAAAAATAATGTTAATTACAAACATTTAGCATTTTGATTTTCTTCATTACTTTAAATTAGAATATATATATTTGTAGTTAAGATATGTTGAATAGGATAAAGACTTTAGAACGTTACAAATAATTTTTATACAAGCTTACTGTTAATACAGTGATTCCTATTGTAGAAGCTCGCATCATACATCGAGGTGGATCTTTGGTAATTAGTATGCTCGTTAAAATTAACCTATGTAATCTACCGACCCCTGTATAGGACCCTTGTATAGGTTGAGCCTCAATCTAAATTAAATTGTTACAACATTCCACATCATTTATTAAGTTTAATTGAGGTTACGATTGTCAACCACAATTATTAAGTTAAAGGACACCATTTATATAATTCTTGCTTGTTTTGGTTCTTATAAGGGGTCATTGTTGGAGATTGAAATATTCATCAGGCATAGCTTCTATAGGATGAAATCAATTTACAGGATGATCATAATTAAAGTATCTTAATATAAAGTCTTCTGCCAGAGGTATATATATATATATATATATATATTTATAAATTGAAATTTTTAATCGAAAACTATGCATAAACTATAGTAAGTACAAAAAAAAAACCCATTTCTAGCATATCTGTTACAAATAAGTAACCACAGACCAAGACTAAGGATCAACCAAAGTTAATGAATATTATTAGAAATATTTGTCATAATAGGAAAGGCAATTTTAGGCAATAAATAGTTTAAAAAATCCCTACTAGGGGAAAGTTGGTGTCAAAGTGGTAAAATGCAGTGAAAATGTGTGATCCTGAAAAGCAATATTTCGAGATATAGACAGATAGATAGGTAAATAGATAGAAGGAGATAGAGAGATAGAGACTTTAATATATATATCAACTACAATCTGAGCTGTGTACCCCAGTTACAATCATACCATTTTACACTATGAAGCATATTTATATTTAAGTACACTCTCTCATTGAAGTAGCTTTTATTTCTACAAAAATCTGATTATTATAACTGGTAAACAAAGATGCGGTTAGTCTAGATGTAAACAGAATAGCGGTTACTGTTCACCACAGACAGACTCAAAGTCATTCCTGTGAGTCTGAGTCTTACCTCAACTCTATCCTAGACCTAGATATTGATCTTTTCAACTACGGTGATAACGAAATCCATTCGAAATACAGTTGAAATTAGGTTGTTAAATCAAGGTCACTCAATGTCAGGCACACAAAAACTTCAATATCAAACAACAAATCCCGAAACATGGAACATCCCACCAAAAAAAAAGTGCACCCTGGAGAACTGAAAAAAGGGCAAGGACGACCAACACTATGGAGTGCCTTATCGAATGATTACAGGGTGCTAGAAATCCCTTCTTATGTTGGAGTGTAGCATTCGGTATTAGAGTGGATTAAGAACTTCTTAGAAGGAATTGTAAGAAACCAGGTTAAGAAGCTGGCTTTGTCGCGCTTCTTTTAAATCCTGGGTAACACGAAAAGGGAGTACGGCCCTTTGATGTAGAAGAGTCTATATTTCCCCACCACTTCCCTCAAGATTTTGCCACTTTTTACCCCAAAAGAGCTCTACAGAGGTGACGAAGCATGTAAGGCTTATTGCGGTATGATGCAAGACAAAGTGTGGTCTCACTGTATAGTATCTCTTTTGATCCTTTGAAAGAGAAAGTTACTTCTTCCGCCATCTCGTGTTGAGTAGTTTTAGGGGGGGGGGGGGACATGGGGTTCAACTTATTTTTGAAGAAGGGAAGTTTCAGTGCTAACATTATTGTAACCCTTTTGGTATTAATGTACTTATGATTATGAATATATATATATATATATATATATACAGGGTGTCCAGTGCTATCTGTGCCCAATGGCTATTTCTTCAACCGTTAGTCAGAGATATACTTCCAATTGCAAAAATGTTTTAAATTGTAAAATCTATTATCTTAGAAACAGTTTAAATCAATAAATACATTTCTGAAAGAAATACGAAATATAAATTTTTATACGGTCCCACCAGTTATATCTAGGAAAGTCATCCTCATACAATTTCATGCAAAATAGAAAAAAAAACTCCCTTTTACGACCAAAATTCACCGAGTTATGAAACATTAAATTTTATGACTTAAGTCGCTTTTCCCCGCATAAAAATATCCCGTTTCAGACAACCAACTAATCAGGGACCGTATTGACCCTTTCTCAGCAAAAAAAGGGGTCCAACTTTAAACAGGTCAATTTTGTCAGTCGGTCAATTTTGGTCGTAAAAGGATGATTTTTTTTTTATTTTGCATAAAACTGTATGAGGATGATTTTCTTAAATACAATTGGTAGGACAGGGGGACTGTATAAAAATTTATATTTCGTATTTCTTTCAGAAATACATTTATTGATTTAAACTGTTTCTAAGATAATATATTTTAAAATTTAAAACATTTTTGCAATTGGAAGTGTATCTCTGTGACTAACGGTTGAGGAAATAGCCATTGGGCACCAATAGCACTGGAAACCCTGTTGATTTGTAATTCAATTGATTTAATTTTCTCCTTCCACTAGCCAGTAGACAGCTCCAATGGTGTCTATAGTTAAATACTACCGCCATTGTCAGAAACTGGCTATTCTATCGGTTTTAATTCGAATTGTATGGCTGTCCTGATGAGAATGCATTTTCGAACTAACCGCCATTTTTTGTGTAGTTTCAATTGATTGTTCTCTATGTCTTAATCTCTTATATTGAGCTAATTATTATTGCCTTTTCTCATTTTTGCCGTGTTTTCTTTTTAATATTTTTATATACTTTTAATTGTGAATTTTGTATCCTAATATTCTTCTCATCCCCCTTTCCATTGTAGTGATATGTTACCTTCTATCTTTATCCTTAGTCTTGGTCTATAGTTACTCATTTGTAACAGATATGCTAGAGATGGGTTTTTTTGTACATACAGTAGTTTATGCATAATTTTCGATTAAAATCTTTCAATTTTTATTTATTATATATATATATATATATATATATATATATATATGTTGATTGTCTTTGTCCTTATGACTTGCATTATGCTTTATTATTTCCTCTTTTTGTCTTAATTTCTTTGTATTTGTAGAAAATTTTGGAATAGTGTATTATGAGTTACTACATACATTCTAACTTTGGATTTAATAATTTATTTTTATATATATATATATATATATATATATATATATATATGAGGAGGCTCATGAGGAGAAGCAAGTGACGCGGGATAAGTACCGCTTCACTTAAAGTTATTGGCTAAATGGGTAATTGTTAATATTATCTGATGAATTTTTCAGACTCGTTTTGCTATTTTAGATAATATTTGACAACACTTGTGCCAGTAGCGTGATGTGTTTTGATGATGTTCGTCGTCGGGGAGGATGGAGAATCCCGCTGCTGAATCTGCGTCGCCCATTCCTGAAGTTACGAGCCACCACTGACCGTTAGACATATTCTCTGCTGCAAAATTTGCTTTATATTAACACCCTCACATACTATATACTGCCCTATTGATATATACCCCTATTATTGTATACTGACCCCTCTTTTTCACCATTTTCTTTAGAAGTACTTCAGCAGTAAATGAGACATTTGCATAAACATCGCTTTGCATTAACTTCGTATTTTATCATCTGTGTATATGTTATGTGCAAACGGCACATATTTCCATTCTAACTCATATACTCCACAACTTCGCAATTGAAATATTTCACTTATCTTGCTTCGTTTTCGAGATAGGGATCTTCAATAAGTTCTTCAATTCGCCAGTAGAGGCGCTGCAGACTTTCTAATCGATATCGTATGGTTGCTTTCCAATTAGAAAGCTATACTTCAGCTCTGGAATACTTCAATCCGAAATTAAAGGGATGCATAAATACACCCAGTATATCAATGTATTTGTCTTAAGCTGTTTTCTTTACAGAAAAATCCTGTAGAGACGAATGCATATATGCCGCTTTTATATATTAATATATTTGTTCCTAAAGGACATGCATGTCTCAATTAGCTGCCAGTATATCATCACTCATGGGCACTATGAGAATTACTGTTTCCCGAATAAGATTATATTTGACGTTACTAATATGCACCTTTTCTTAGAATTATATAAAAACTGTAATACCAGTATATATTGCCACTCGTGGGCTACTATGATATTTGCTATTTCCTGAACAAGGTTATAATTGACGCAACTGTTTGTGGTCTGGCTTTCCCGACCACTCAAACAGCTGCTTATACCTCAGGGTGAGTTGAGTGGTCTGGGTTTTCGACACCTTTGGTCTGGGTTTTCGACACCTTTACCCCAAATTATTTATAAGCTGTAATATCAGTATGTCAACACTCCGGAACATTATTGTTTCCTAAACAAGATTATATTTGAAGTTATTACTATACAACTTTTCCCAAAATTATATAAAAACTATAACACCTGTGTAAACTATTACCACTCGTGGACACTGTAACATTTTCTGTCTCCTGAACAAGATTATATTTGATGTTAGTAATATATACTTTTTCTCAGAATTATACAGAAACAATAATATTCAAGAAAAGAAAATGCAGAACATCATGATGGAAAAGAACAACAAAACTTAGGATTTATAGCTAGCTGTTGGTTGAGGCAGACATTAAATAATTACCAAATCATGCAAGCAGCTGTATGAATTGCATTATATATGGACTGTTCCATAACTATACTGGTACAAGCGAAAAAATTATAAACACAGTCTCAAGATTATATCAGCAGTTTATTGGCTTGTCATTTGTTTTTATTAGTTCAAAAAACATGATTAAGCATTGAAATTATTTAGGTTTCGTAGAATCGTAAGATCAATGTACCAGCACTCCACGATCTGCAATTTTGAGCAAGCAAACTTGGAAAATTGCCCGAGGTTGACATAATTAGTACGAACTAAAATGCTTACAAGTTATCCGAGGAATATAAATGTGTGCTTCGAGATGGCCATGACAGGAGTACTTTCCTTATATACATAGCATAATGTATAAGGCAAGTTTTGCAACGAGGTCGAAAATTCTTCGACGGGAGAACACGTTACAAGCATCCCTAAAAACGAATTAAACGATTTTGAGGTGATGACTGCATGTATGGGTGTGTGTGCGTGTGTGTGTGGAGGGGTGGGGTGGGGTGGGGGGTTGAGATGATATCTCACGAATAAATAAATTGATTTAGATGGAATTTGGTGCAAAAATAATAATACTTGAATACTGGAAGCCTATTGTTTTTAAACGCAATCGAATGTTCGAAAACCCTCCAAATTACAGAATGAAATTATGAAAAATCACAAAAAAAAAAAGAAAAAAAAACTTCAGTAAAGTAAAGCAAATAATCATTTCTTATGTAATTTTTCATTAGAAAGCGATTGATATAAACATTAAAACGCTAACATGAATCGTTCAGATATTGCACATTTTTAAAATAAATTTATCAAAACATCAGATAAAATTAATAAAATTATGAACTATTGTAAAAGATGTTCACTTTTCACATGTAATATTATACGATAAATTTGTTAAAATCATTCTCGTGGATCTAACTCGTTCCATTCACCAGAGAAGATACTTTGGGTAATAGTTTTGCATTTAGAAGTCAATAGTCATTTATCTACTATGAAAATAACATATTTCTTCTTCCATAACGTTTGGCGAAAATCTAGCGACGATTTCAGTGGAATATCGCCAACTTGGCGACTTTTTTTAAATGTTTAAATGATAAAAATGTTGCCAAATTGATAAAAATAGCCCTAAATTAATGAAATTGACGACTAATTGATGAAAATTCAATACCTTGGAAAGAGCATAAGAATCGACTATAAGAATAATCCATTTCTCCGTTCGTCCATAACGCTTGGCGGTAAACTTGGTAGGATATCACCAACTTGGCGACTTTTTAAATGTTGCCAAATTGACGAAACTATCGGCAAATTGAAAATGTCGCCAAATGGGAGGCTTGAGTTTTGTAAATTTTGAAAATGTTTTGTAAATTTTGAATTCCCGTAAATGACGGTCATACCTTCTAGTATATAAGTGATGCTCTTCTATCCATTTATCTGTAACACTTGACGATATATTTGAGAACTTGGCGAATAATCTAGCGAAATATTTCCAACTTGCTGATATTTCGCACCAGATTGATGAAATTATCGTCAAAATTGCGAAAACGACACAAAGTTAATGAAAGTGGCGCATAATTGATGAATTAATTGTTACAATACTTTAATATATGGACAATATTGCCTATTGAGGATGCTATCAACATTAATAATTGTTAATTTAGAGTTTCATGAAATATAAGTTAATTGGGTTCTTCGAAATAGTTTTACATGTTGTCATCCGGAAAAGAGCCGAACGTACAATTCAACGTTAAAAACACAGTACCGTGGATCTTATACATTATATTTTCACTGTGAAAGAAATAAATTTATTGTATTATATACGGAAAGTCATGTGCCGCCCACATCAATTTTTTTTTTAAACCAAGCAGAATGGCATGTGTAACCCCTTACCAATGTTTCGAAAGAAAATTACATCAACATATTGTACGTTGTTACCAGATAATAATTAAAAGTATTAAAAAAAATGCAATTTAAGCCTAAATTTTTGACTCCATAATTTAAAAAGTTAACAAATTAAAAAGTATATATATGTTTCACAAATTTACAAATCAAGTCAAATAAAATTTTATATTTAGATTTAAAATTCAAATTCTGTAAAACTATAAGCACTATGTGTTACATTTTACCGTCTTAATGATTCCATTTTAGAAATTAAAAAATATTTTTAAATTTCAGCATTTCTTGTAGGTAATCAAAATAAAGATTTTAAAGAAAATGAGATTTTAATATGGAAAATTTTCACTGAAATATAGATGAAATTGTTTGTTGGGAATTTAACCAGTATGGACTTTAACTAATTTTAATGTTAGTATTAATTAGTAATAATGCTGTTAATAATTTGTAGAAACATTCTGGAAGTTAATACAAGTTAATGCTTAATATTAACTCTTACCTACTTATCAGTTGATTTTGACTCTATAATGTACGAGTATAAGAGTGAACCCCACAATAATACAAAAGTATTCTGAATACTATTGTCATAACTTTTAAATATATTTCAATTGAATATGTAGATAAATTGATCATTAGTTTAATCACAAATTCAGCTAAATTAAAAAATCTTTAAAACGAAGTCTATCTATATTAAAAAAAAAGGAGCTGACGTCGCCGCCACCGACGACGCTGTTTGACAAATTTCTCGTTTCTCGAGATTCTTTGCTTCGTACCGCAAAAACTATTGCATATAAAAATATGAAATTTGGTACACTAGTAGAAAAATCTTTGGGGAATACGTTGAAATAAACTTTCTGTTGATATATATTGTAGTTTAAGAAATATTTAATGTCAAAGAAAAAATATTTGAGCTGCGAGTTCGCGTCCTGGATAGACTAACAATAGCAAGACTACGAATTTCTGCAGGACCTACATGGGTGAATTTTTGCATGACGGAGCCCCTTTTCTAATTTTGATGTAGTTTTTGAGATATTTTATTTTTTATGCACTTTTGAAGTGAAATTTTTTTTTCGTATAGGCACGTCTAGCGATTTCTCTGTCTCGTACCGTATAGCATACAAAAATATGAAATTTGGTACATTTATAGAGAAATAATAGGGGTAACACGAGAGAGGGTAATGCGATGAAATAAACCGTTTATCGATTTAAACTTTAGTTTGGCGTGAAATAGCTCATGATCAAGGAATTCAGTTTTTGGATTCCCTGGGGTAAAAAAAATCCCTGCTTTTCCCACCTGCGGAAAATAGGCAGGGATAGAAATGATATTTTTGAAAGTAGAATTTTTAGGAAAGATAGATATAAAGCGAGCTCTGCGAGTGCAGCGAGTAGGAGGCGAAGCCTCTCGAAGGGGGTTGAACGAGCGGAGCGAACTAGGGGCAAAGCCGCCTAGTAATTTATAAAAAAAATCAAATTTTATATGCAAAATTTGAATACCATTTTATATGAAATTTCATATTACTACTAGAAATCTAATATTTTTATCAGGGGGGCTGACTATATATCTTGGGGGGGGGGGGCTTAGTCCCTCTGGCCCATGCTTGGCTACGGCCCCGCTAGTATGACACGCCGTTTATGTTCAGCTACTAGTATATCCGTAGCAAATGCGTGCAACTGATAGATAGGGGACATCTATAATGATAAAAAATGTGTTTACCTGTTGTCGTATTGCGGAAGATCTAAGCAACCCAAAGCTACAAAACCTCGTTTAGTGATACTTCAGGCCAGGTCCAAAAACACCTTGGGATGATTTTTTTTTAAATATTAGAATTAGTTTTTTAAAATGTTAAAGACCCAATTTGAGCGATTGTCGTACAAATTGGGTCTTTAGAGATCGATAATACTATTAAAGATTTTCCATTATAACACCATCAGAATGATCGAAGAACTTTCTTTCAAACATATTTTAAACGAAAAGCGTGCTATTAATAAACTCATTTTCAGGAATTTTTAATATATATATATATATATTAAAATTCCGTTATAAAAATATTGACTGACTTCGATCTTTATAATTTAACAGGTGTTTAATTGAATATTACACACTGCTCCAAAATAGAAATAATATTTCTGGGTTCCGTTAATTAATTATAATTTTATAAGGTATTCATCTATAGTTAAATTTTAACAAATCTGACTTTGTCGCAGTAGCTTGAGGTAGAAAATTCTTCTCCCGGCACATTCGATCTGACGTAACTCACATTCGTGGAAACTACGCTGGAATAGAATCCTTACTAATAGGAAACTTGATGTTACATCATTTGCATTCTTTGCACACTGGCATTCAAAACAGACGGGGATTTTTTAGGATTGCAATTATTTTCATTTAGAAAACGTACTGTTGATTTTAAGTAAGTTTTTTTAGTCGATTTTAAGTGAAAGGCATATTTAGGATTTATCATAAAATCTTATTTAGTCCGTATCAAAAGAACTTATTTAGGGCGTATTCCGCTTGCGTATTAGGTCGAAAGGCTTATTTCGAGCATATCAAAGGATTTTATGTAGAACATATCAAAGGAGATTATGTAGAGTGTATCAAAAGAACTTATTTAGGCAGTATTATACGCGCGCACAGAGTAAAAGTTGTATCAAAAGAACTTATTTAAGAAGTATCAAAATAGTTTATTTAGGTCGTAATACGCGCAAATTTTTAGCTTAAGAACTAAAGTTATAAGAATAAGAAGTTTGTGTTATAAGAAAGGGCGCCCTGAAATGATTTGCTCTAAGGTGCCAACAGTTTAATTACGTCACTGAAGAAAGTCAATGTTGAATTGTAGCTCATTATCATGAGTATTGGAGACTGGAGCGACAATTTCATGTTAGCCTGATACAAGGATCTCTTATCCAACTCTTCTCAAGCGAATACCACATCGGCCGACAAGCAAGAAAACGGTTACTGCTTGGAAGAAAATTTAGGATTGCGCATTTTAGCGGTTAATTATTGTCTCCATTTTGTTTTATGTTTTTTATTGATATTGTATTTTTTATTTTCCCTACATACAAAGTATAATGTATAGGGAAAGTAGTGACGAGGTCGAAAATTCGACTTCATGTTTTCGATCGAAGATCAGGTTTCCCTGAACTCGAATACTTAGATGATGTCTGTGCGTGCATATGTATGTGTGTGTGTTTGTGTCTATATGTTAGTCGCCATATTTTCATTATTTACAAAATTTTAGTGTATAAGAGTACGTTATTTAATTTCGATTTTCTTTTTATCTCCCAAAATAAAAATTTAGTGAAATCGCTATTTATCGCTATTTATTTTGACAAAATTTTTTTTTGTTTAGTTTATAGTACAAAGAAAAAAGACAAGAAGACAAAGAAAGAAAGAAAGAAAGAAGACAAAGAAAGAAAGAAGACAAAGAAAGACAAGAAGACAAAGAAAGACAAGAAGACAAAGAAAGAAAGAAGACAAAAAAGAAAAGAAAGAAGACAAAGAAAGAAAAAGACAAAGAGAAAAAATCTGATGTGGACAGCCAGCACATGATTTTCTCTATATAAGGCAATGAATTTACTGCTTTCCCTCTGAAAAAATGATGTACGGCATAATGTTTTTAATGTTGAATTGTACATTTGTAGCTGTTCAGGACGATAACATGTAAAACTATTTCGAAGTACCCAATTTATATTTCACGAAGCACCAACTTATATTTCACGAAGCACTAACTTATATTTCACGTAACTCTGAATTGGCAATTATCAATATTGATATCATATGCAATACGCAGTAGAGTCCATAGATTAAAATATTTCAACAATTAATGCATCAATTTGGCGTCATTTTCGTTAACTTGGTGTCATTTTTGCAATTTTAATAATATTTTTTTTATCAATCTGGAATCATATCGCAAATTTGGCGATATTTCGCTAAATTAGTTGCCAAGTTGGCCAAATATATCACCAAACGTTACAGACAAACGGAAAGACTAGTATTTCTTATGTATAAATGGCTGTAGGCGTATTGTTAGGAGTCAAAATACAAAACTATTACACAAAGTATTTTCTTTCGTGAATGGACAGAAACTAGATTCACGAGAATGGTGTTAACAAATTTATCGCATAATATTAAAGTGGACATATTTCGCATTAGTTAATATTTTTTTAGTTTCTTTTGAGTGCTTGATAAATTTATTTGAAAAAAGTAATCTAGTGAATGGTTCATGCCAGCGTTCTAAAATGTATGTCAAACGTTTTGTAATGAAAAATTACTTAAGATATATTTATGCAACATTATTGAAAGTTCTAATTATTCGATGTTTTTTTTCAAATTTTTATTCGAAAATTTGGGGTCTTTCGAATATTCTATTGCGCTTAAAATTAATAGGCATACAATGTTCAGCGATTGTAAATTTTGCACCAAATTTTGTTAGAAACACTCTATCCGTTCGTGAGATATTGTCTCCACAGACTCACACACATACACACACACCACACACCCCGGCCGTCCAAATAGTTGCTCAAGTCTCCAGGATGAGTCGGACGGTCTGGGTCTTCAACACACACACACACACACACACACACACACACACACACACACACACACACACATATATATATATATATATATATATATATATATATATATACACACACTACCTCAAAAACGGTCGATTCAAGTTCAGGGATGCTTTAAACGTGATCTTTCGTAGAAAACTCGAGTTCGAATTTTCGACTCCGTCACAATACTTCCTCTATACATTATACTATGTGGACAGGGAAAGTAAAAAAATTACAACAGAAGAATGATTTATCTGTATTATTACAAAAAAAAAAAAAAAAAGAAGAAGAAGAAGAATAAAGAAGAGGGAAAAAAGATGCCTATGATTACCCATAATCAAAAGCTGGAAATATGATACAGAGGGTAACAAGTTCAAATAAGGTATTGTGCAAAAGGCAACATGTTCTCTCGAATTTAAAGAAACTTTCTAACGAAACCAAATATTGTTTTTGACATTTAAATATGACTCCATTGTTTGTCAATAAAAATGTTTCTATAGTATTACAGTGTTATCTCATCAGTTTTCTGAGTCAGTCTTTAAATTACGTCATTACCAAGTAGGACACTATTCGGTATTAAACATTCATTATGATTATTCAATTCATGCAATAAGTCAGAAAAACATAGTTAGAAACAAGATATTATGCAAAATTTTTAGGGAGTTTTTTTTTTTTTTACTCGTATATTTAATTATGCCAGATGGTAACTGATTAGAATTAAAACTGATTTTGATCGTATGCTGTATGATATCAGACATTTTTAAAAATCTGAATGCTACTTGTGAGTTAAATTGACGATATCGCTATATATCAGGGTTGACAACTTAACCAGTTTGTGACTTGATTTACCAACGTTTTGGAACGTTTAGAGCCCAAAAATGGCTAAATCTAGCAACGGATAAGTTGGCAACTACTTTAAATGGCCACATGGGGGAAGTAATCATGTGGTCGGCCATTAAAAAAACTTTATATAGTCATCTATAACACCTAGCCATTTTTTTAAAGTATGAATCTAGCCATATGGTTCCTCCAAGTATTGACATCTCTGCTCTGTATAACAATTTTGACATAATTGCAGAACTGAGAATCTATCATTTGATGAATTAAAATAACGGAGGTAAATCCTAAAATTTCGGTATTTCTAATCCCGGGATTCAAGGATCCCTTGTTTGGACAGATGAGAACAATAATGGAATCCCGCGATGCTGAATCCCGGGATTACCATCCGTAGTAAAAATAACAATTATCTTTAATTTAGATTTATCCAGTTTGGGTCATTCCTCTTTACTACACACGATGACTGCAGCTTCGTTTTTGCCTGAAGCTCCAGCTGAAGTCCTTGCTGCAATAACGTCCCGTCATAAAAATGCTATTGAAGATGTCTCATAGCTATTGTAAATTAAGAGCATTTTAAAAAGCTGCCAAGCCCATCGTCAAAGGCCTGTAGACTTAATTTTAAAATGTTTAGATTTTTCGCTGCTTTTTTTTTCGTAACTTACTTTAAGAATTTTAAATAAATTTTGCAATAATTTCTATAGATACAACCGTTATTTAACACCCATTCGTCACAACGACTATATTTTACACGTCGCAAGGTAGTTGCTAATAGGCTTACTCAAAATTTTTTATATATATTTACTTTATTGATCCGCCTAGAAGTATATAGCCATTGTGGAGTGTTCAAAATTCAAACTAATTATTAAAATAAGGGTGGGAAAAATCATATAATATAGATTCTATAAATATTTACTTCAGTGATTCGCCTAAAAATATACAACCACTCTGGAGTGCTCAAAATTCCTATTAATTATTAAAGGGTGGAAAAAATCATATAATATAAATCATTATATATTTACATCAGTGGTCCGCCTAAAAGTATACAACTACTGTGGGGTGCTCCAAATTCCTATTAATTATTAAAATAAGGGTGGGAAAAATCATATGATATAGATTATATAGATATTTACTTTAGTAATCCGTCTAAAAGTATACAACCACTATGGAGTGCTCAAAATTTTTATTATTAGTTAAAGTAAGGGTGGGAAAAATCATATAGTATACTTTATAGATTATATAGATATTTATTTCAGTGATCCGCCTAAAAAAATACAACCACTGTAGAGTGCCCAAAATTCCTATTAATTATTAAAATAAGGATGGGAAAAAAATCATAATATAAACTATAGATTTTATAGATATTTACTTCAGTGGTCCGCCTAAAAGTATACAACCACGGTGGAGTGCCCCAGATTCCTATTAATTATTAAAATAAGGGTGGGAAAATCATATAATATAGATTATATAGATATTTACTTTAGTAATTCGACTAAAAGTATACAACCACTATGGAGTGTTCAAAATTCTTATTATTAATTAAAAAGTAAGGGTGGGAAAAATCAAATAATATACATTATAGATTATATAGATATTTATTTCAGTGATCCGCCTAAAAGCATACAACTACTGTGGAGTGCCCCAAATTCCTATTAATTATTAAAATAAGGATGGGAAAAATCATATAATATAAATTATATTGATTATATTTACTTCAGGGATCCGTCTAAAAGTATACAACCACTGTAGAGTGCCCAGAATTCCTATTAATTATTAAAATAAGGGTGGGAAAAATCATATAAATTATATGATTTTTCCCACCCTTATTTTAATAATATAAATTATATAGAGTATAATATAAATTATTATAGATTATATTTACTTCAGTGATCCGCCTAAAAGTATACAACCACTGGAGTGTTCAAAATTCCTATTAATTATTAAAATAAGGGTGGGAAAAATCATATAATATAAATTATATAGATTATATTTACTTTAGTGATCCACCGAAAAGTATACAACCACTGAGGAGTGCCCCAAATTCCAATTAATTATTAAAATAAGGATTCCTACAACCTAATGGTAGTAAAATGGTTATTCTGATTGACAATACATCAAAAATTTTTTTTACCAGTATTCCTATCTACGTCTTTGCCTTGTTGGGAAAAAATAGTTGTTTTGACAGATACAACTCAACTTTCCGGAAGAATCCTCTTCCACTTATTCTTGCAAGATACGTAATGACCTTGTTGGGTCGTTATAAAAGAGGGACGCGGGAGATGGTCTCTTGATTCGAAAAACTCGACCAGGCAGAAAGTAAAAAGTAAAAGAAAAAAATTGTAATCCTTTAATAGAAGGGGAAGGACTACTCTGGGACACTTAGACGCCGGAAGTTTACTCCTGCCGTCACATCCGGCACTCTGTTGGATAGATGGAAAAGTCTATTAAAGAAATGAGCATCGTGTTTTGAATGAGTAGGTAAACGGAAAGCTACTGTTGTTGACAGAGGAGGTAAACAAAAATTTGTATGAAAGTTAATTGTGCCCAATAATATTCTATAACAATGCCCTACCGTTTGTCTATTAGTATATAGATTTCAGCGGACACAAATTTAGCCATATGATGGGAATTATATACATATATATATATATATATATATATATATATATATATATATATATATATATATATATATATATATATATATATATATATATATATATATATATACCTCAAATTTCTACTTGTTAGAACTTGGTTATATAAAGTCAGAAAATGCAAATAAAGTATTGTTTATACTAATTTTTTAAAATTAAAATTAACTCATCAGCATTTTAAGCATTTATTTTATGATTTGCTTCTTTCACGTACAAATTTCTTAAATTACCACCTTCTCCATTCACCAAATCCATATACTAAAATAGCTTACTGTGTAATTTCTTTTAAACACCCTATTCTTAATTCTCTTAACTTCAATAATTTATTTGCAAAACATCAGCACTTGTTACCCGTAAAGGAAATCAAAATACAAAAATCCTTCAAATATAATTTACCAATTGGTAGAACTATTTACAATTACAATGAAGTCTCCAGGACATTAAACTCCGATGACCTTACATCATGTGTATGCAGCAATAAAAATCTTGCCCCTTATGTCAACTCCTCTCATGGACACATTATTACTGGGGATCTCAGTATAGTTCAGGATGATATACTTAGGGATATTATGAATAAAGGGTCTAAATTTCGCATTCCATTCTGCCATCACCCTAAACAACTTCTTCAGTCTATATCATTTGATTTTGATAAATTCATATATCAAGTTGCTTGTTCACATTCCATTCCTATTGAAGCATTCCATCTATGGAAGTATACTACCTTACATCTACTTAAAAATGTTATTATAAACACATTAAATTAACGAAGCCTAGGTATCCTTATAAGCAACTCCTATCTGCTATTAAAGAACTACAACAACATTTTGTCATAACTTATGTAGATAAAGCTTCTAATAATTATGCCATCATTTGTAAAATATATTATGTTTCTCTATTACAGAATTACTTAAAAAATAATCAAATTTTTAAACCCATTAATAATCAGTCTATCAAAATCAAAACTAAAATGCTAAAATTATATACACAATTAAATATTAATTGTAAGTTTTTTAAATTTCCTTATGTTACTTTGGTTCCTAAATTCCATAAATCACCTCACAGTTTTAGAACAGTCACTTGCGGACATAATACCTTTACCACTACAGCTAGTAAGCACTTGCTTAACTGTTTAAATAGAATTAATGAATCTCTTAAATTTAGGAATTCAGGATATTTCATTTTGAACAATAGTTTTGATTTAGAAAATCACCTTAGCAAGCTTCCACAAATTCTTGGTTTCCATACCTTTGATTTTAAAGACCTCTTTAATAATATTGTCATTAAAGATTTATATAAAGTTATTATCTCTCTTTGTCATGAATATCTATCTTCCAATAATGTTGCATTTAATGTCACAAACTTTCCTATGCTCTTGCACTTTGTGTTATACAACAATTATATTATCCAAGGTGATAACATTTATTTACAAACAGCTGGTGTACCACAGGGTGGCTGTAGTAGAAGTATACTCGCTAACTTATATCTTTATTATTATGAATGTCATTTTAACTCTAATTCATATATTATATATAGATATGTTGACGACTTAATTTGTATTATCATTGATGATTCCTATCCTATTAATATTGATTTTTACCCATCTAACCTAGAATTAATTCCTAATGAGCCTAGCGTTAGTCAAACTGTAAATTTTTTAGACCTAAATTTAGATTACCCTCAATAATCATGTAATCACCAATCTATATGATAAAAAATATTCTTACAACTTCACTATCATAAAGCTGCTATCATATCATTCTTGTAATTCTATTCAATTGTTTAGAAACATCATTTTAAACCAGCTATTTCGAATACATCGACTTTCTGATCCTCGGTTTCACTTTCTCCACATCAATAATCTTAAACGCATTTGTCAAAATTACCAATATCCGGAAGTATTTGAAAATAATATTATTTATAATTTCAAATATACCACGTAATAATTTTACACATGCATTATTTATCTTTGATTGGATAACTCAATTTTGAGAATTCACACATTCTTATCACCAAACTTACCACTTGGCCTGAGTCTAATACCGTTTACTATTTTCGAATGACTATTTTCCACTTGTCCTGAGTCCGATACTGATTACTATTTTTGAAAGTCTTCATACATATTATGTATCGTTCGTATGTATTCATTCCGGTGCCCACTCGCATTGACGAAGTGAGGTAAAATGCTCAGTCGCTTATTCAACTTACACGTGGTAACAATGCTTATGAGTTCATATTTCTGTTCGAGGAGGTATTATTTTTCTGATTTGTAATTCAATTGATTTATTTTTCTCCTTCCACTAGCCAGTAGACAGTTTCAATGGTGTCTATAGTTAAATACTATCGCCATTGTCAGAAACTGGCTATTCTATCGGTTTTAATTCGAATTGTATGGCTGTGCTGAAGAGAATGCAATTTCGAACTAACCGCCATTTTTTGTGTAGTTTCAATTGATTGTTCTCTATGTCTTAATCTTTTATCTTGAGCTTATTATTGTTGCCTTTTCTTATTCTTGCCGTGTTTTCTTTTTCTTTTTCTTTTTACTTATTTATATACTTTTAATTGTGAATTTTGTATCCTAATATTCTTCTCATCCCCCTTTCCATTGTAGTGATATGTTACCTTCTATCTTTATCCTTAGTCTTGGTCTATAGTTACTCATTTGTAACAGATATGCTAGAGATGGGTTTTATTGTACATATAGTAGTTTATGCATAATTTTCGATTATTTCGATATTTTTATTTATATATATATATACATATATATATATATATATATATATATATATACATATATATAAATAAAAATTGAAAGATTTTAATCGAAAATTATGCATAAACTACTGTATGTACAAAAAAACCCATCTCTAGCTTATCTGTTACAAATGAGTAACTATAAGGCCAAGACTAAGGATAAAGATAAAAGGTAACATATCACTTCAATGGAAAGGGGGATGAGAAGAATATTAGGATACAAAATTCTCAATTAAAAGTATATAAATATAAATAAAAAGAAAAAAAAACACGGCAAAAATGAGAAAAGGCAATAATAATTAGCTCAAGATAAAAGTTTAAGACATAGAGAACAATCAATTGAAACTACTCAAAAAATGGCGGTTAGTTCGAAATTGCATTCTCATCAGGACAGCCATACCATTCGAATTAAAACCGATAGAATAGCCAGTTTCTGACAATGGCGATAGTATTTAACTATAGACACCATTGGAACTGTCTACTGGCTAGTGGAAGGAGAAAAATAAATCAATTGAATTACAAATCAGAAAAATAATACCTCCTCGAACAGAAATATGAACTCATAAGCATTGTTTCCACGTGTAAGTTGAATAAGCGACTGAGCATTTTACCTCACTTCGTCAATGCGAGTGGGCACCGGAATGAATACATGCGAACGATACATAATAGTGTATGGAGACTTTCAAAAATAGTAATCAGTATAGGACTCAGGACAAGTGGAAAATAGTGATTCGAAAATAGTAAACAGTATTAGACTCAGGCCATGTGGTAAATTAGGTGATAAGAATGGGTAAATTCTCTTTGAAATTATTCATAATATTATTTACAAATACTTCCGGATATTGGTAATTTTGACAAATGCGTTTAAGATTATTGATGTGGAGAAAGTGAAACCGATATATATATATATATATATATATATATATATATATATATATATATATATATATATATATATACGTATATATATATATATATATATATATATATATATATATATATATATATATATGTATAAAGATGGATCTGCAGAGGTTCTATCCAATTTCATATTTTCGGATTGTATCTTTTCTCTTATTTTTTGTCATTTTAATAAATTGAGCCTCCAGATTTTGATAATCCTTTGATGTTTGAACTTGATTTGTGTGCATCGCTCTTGAATGTTGATAAATTCATGTGTATTATTGAAATTTAAAATTAAGATCATTTTGTCTTATATGGTAGTATTGTTTTCCTTTTGTCTGATATTTCCTTTCATATCCTCGTAACCGAATTTTTCTCCGTATTGTTTTTGAACCAGGGTATGACACTGATCATGTTTTAAGTTAGTCTTACTATTTTTATTTTAGTTTTAATTTTATCTTTTTTATTATATACATATATATATCATGTTTTAAATTAGTCTTACTATTTTTATTTTAGTTTTAATTTTATCTTTTTTATTATATACATATATATATATATATATATATATATATAATAAAAAAGATAAAATTAAAACTAAAGTAAAAATAGTAAGACTAATTTAAAACATGATCAGTGTCATACCCTGGTTCAAAAACTATACGGAGAAAAATTCAGTAACGAGGATATGAAAGGAAATATCAGACAAAAGGAAAACAATACTACCATATAAGACAAAAGGAAAACAATACTACCAAATAAGACAAAAGGAAAACAGTACTACCATATAAGACAAAATGATCTTAATTTTAAATTTCAATAATACACATGAATTTATCAACATTCAAGAGCGATGCACACAAATCAAGTTCAAACATCAAAGGATTATCAAAATCTGGAGGCTCAATTTATTAAAATGACAAAAAATAAGAGAAAAGATAGAATCCGAAAATATGAAATTGGATTGAACCTCTGCAGATCCAGCTTTATACATATATATATATATATATATATACGTATATATATATATATAATATATATGTATATATATATATATATATATATATATATATATATATATATATATATATATATATATGTATATATACATATATATATATATGTATATATATATGTATATATACATATATATATATATGTATATAAATATAAATTATTAAATCCAAAGTTAGAATGTATGTAGTAACTCATAATACACTATTCCAAAATTTTCTACAAAATACAAAGAAATAAAAGAAATTAAGACAAAAAGAGGAAATAATAAAGCATAATGCAAGTCATGAAGACAAAGACAATCAACAAATTTCAAAAATGAGGAATGCAAATAAGAAAACAAAAAAATCAAGCAAAAAAGCTTGCACATGGAGGAGATTTAGGCTTACGATAAGTTCATTTCGAAAAAATTCTCTTCGGGTCCATATATCCCTTCGAAATGAACACAAAAATGCTTGTTTTTGAAACACAAGATAGATTTTATCTATAAACTTGTGTTATATGGACGACAAGCATATAGATTGGAACAATAAAGGAAACATAAATACCTCAAACACACCTCTTCAGCGCAATCATGACGAGCAAAATATGACTGGACCAATGTTGCCATATGCCAAAATGAAAAGATGTGATTTGCTGTTGCCAAAGAGAGTAATAAAAACTGTACTGCGCAAAAGCAATAAAATGAAATAAAATGAGTTATTCAACAGTTAAAGCTTCAAGATAAAAAGATGAAAATATAATTTCAAGAGAATGAAGAAGTACGGCTAAAATAAGATAATAAGGGGAGAATATGAGAATTTTAGGCTAATCGAAACTTATTAACTATACTATTTACTAAATATGCAGGATATTGATACATTTTACTGGTAATTTTGAGGTTATTAATGTGCAAAGCATGAAATTTTTTATCTGATAATCTATAAATTCTAAAAAGTTGATTAAGTATAATATTTCTAAACAATTGAATCGAGTTGCAGGAATTAAAAGGTAATAATTTATTAATATTAAATTTAAAAAAATCTTTTTTATCATATAATTTAGTAACTATCCCATGAGCAGGTTCTATAATTAGATTTAAATCCAAATAATAAATATTATTACTAATAGAAGTTTCATTAGGTATTAATTCCAAATTATCCGGATAGAAATCTATATCTATGACATATTTATCAGTAAATACAAGACAAATCAGATCATCTACATATCTATAAATTTTATAATCAGTTGAAGTAAAGAATTTTTCATATTGATATAGGTATAAATTAGCTAACATACTGCTATTACAGCCACCTTGTGGAACACCTGAGACTTGTAAGTATAATTTATTACCTTGAAAGATATAATTATTGAAAAGAACAAAATGGAGAAGCTTAGGAAAATTGGTAAATTTAGTAAGATTAGAATGATTAGTAATATAAGCATTATATAAAGCTAAAATGACATCATATAGATCAGTGATCTTAATATTATTAAATAGATCTTTAAAATCAAAAGTTTGAAATCCTATTATTTTACCAAGCGTTTTTAATTTATTTTTTAATTCCTTACTGTTATTTAGAATAATGTAGCTATCACCAGAATCTCGTAAATTGCTATTTAGTACATTTAAATAATTTAGTAATAATTTACTAGCAGTTGTAGAGTATGAATTATGACCACTAGTAACAGTTCTAAATTTAATAGGATTTTTATGAAATTTAGGTATAAGCACAATATATGGAAATGTCAAAAATTTATTATTAATATATAAATCACTATACATATTGATAATTTTCAATTTGATACTATTAAGAGAGTGTGAATCAATTTTAAATAGACTATTATTTTTTAAATAATCTAGCAGATATTGAATATAGAATTTTTTACAAATAATAGCATAATTATTAGAGGCTTTATCTACATAAGTAATAACAAAAGATTTATGTAAATCATTAACAGAGTGCTTTATATTATCCATATTATATATAGATCTAGATAAATTAATACTACAAATGGAATTTTTAATAGATCTTAAAATAGTAAATTTCCACATATTAAATGCCTCTAAAGGCTGAGCATATTTAGAAGCTAATCCATAAATAAATTTATCAAGGTCCAGATTGATTGACTTTAACACTTGTTTAGAATTATTACATGAAATATATATATATGTATATATATATATATATATATATATATATATATATATATATATATATATATATATATATATACATATATATATATATATATATATATATGTATATATATATATATGTATATATATATATATATATATATATATATATGTATATATATATATGTATATATATGTATATATATATATGTATATATATATATATGTATATATATGTATATATATATATATATATATATATATATATATATATATATATATATATATATATATATATATATATACATATATATATATATATATATATGTATATATATATGTATATATATATATATATATATATATATATATATATATATATATATATATATATATATATATATATATATATATATTTGAAATATGTAATAATAAGAATTATGTAAAAAAATAATAAAAATGCAATTCAAGTAATATTAACATCACCATAGAAGCAAATTCACGCCCATAATGCCGATAAGAGAAAAGAACAGCACCGTCCCAAATTCGATGATTAATCAGAATTAAATTCATCTTCAGGTCTGAGTATTTAATTCTAATTAACCCAAACAAATGCTTGTTTCAGATTAAGCAATAGTACATTACTATAAATGCTTAAACTCAGACTACAGGCAACAAAAAATGAAAAAATGAAAATAGGTTACATTAAGAAAATTTGTATTACCATGCGGCATGAACCCTTCTTCTTCCACCACGTGTATACACGATCAAACTCAACAGCTTAATCTAGAAGCACCGGAATGAACAAGTCGAAATTCTATCAGGGAGGCAGTACGAACGTTCACGGTAATACTCCCAGACCCGTCCAGTGAGTCTAAGCTGGAGACTGGACAAGCAATTCAAAATATAACTTCCCAAATATGCAATCCTGAATATGAATATGAATCAAAGATGAAAATTCCTACTAAACAAGTAATTCATAGGAAAACTGGATAAACGAGAATGCCACTATATACCATTATAAAGGCGCTCAAATTGTATATATATATATGTATATATATATATATATATATGTACATATAAATATTACATCTATCACATCTAAAAACTGACAACTTAAAATATACTCAAAGGCGCCAAGCTGCTCAGTACATTTCTATACAACTCAATAATTAGAAAAAGAAAAAAGAAGAAGAAATCCCCCCCGGCGAAATTTTGATACAATGTCATTCTTCTTTTTACTTTTTCTAATTATTGAGTTATATATATGTATATATATATATATATATATGTATATATATGTATATATATATATATATGTATATATATATATATATATATATATATATATATATATATATATATATATATATATATATATATATCTATATATACATATATATATATATCTATATATATATATATATATATACATTAATAAAAAAGTTAATTTTTTGGATTTAAATCTTTTTATTGATCCTTCTAATAGAATTGTTACAAATTTATATGATAAAAAAGACTTTTATAATTTTAATATTAATAAAATCTTACCTTTTAATTCCTGTAACTCGATTCAATTGTTTAGAAATATTATACTCAATCAGCTTTTTAGAATTTATAGATTATCTGATAAAAAATTTCATGCTATGCATATCAATAATCTCAAAATTACTAGTAATTTATATAAATATCCCACTTATTTAGTAAATAGTATTGTTAAAAAATTTAAAATAGCTGGATTTTTATAATTCTTTCCATAGTATAATATAATTCTATTCATAGTATCTTATATTAGCCAGTCATCTCCTTTTTTTTTTTCCATTCACTTCCCACTTCAGCATTACCTTTATATGCCCCTCTTTTTAGTAGCTCTTTTTGTATATTAATACTTTTTCTTTACATTTCGCTTCACAGTTTTTCAATTCTTATGAATGGCAACAGTAAATGGTTTTTTATTTTTTCTTTACGAATGGCAACACTGGTCTCTTCTATCAGTGTTCCCTCGATCCCTGTATTGAATCGACTGTACACACGCTGTGCTTTTTCCAGGTATTCATTTTTTCTTTTTTATTCCATCTTTATGTATGTCGTCCAAGTAGAAATAGTTCATAGATTTAATCTATCTATTTCTTCAGAAACATACATTTTTGAGTTTGCTTCTACAAAAAACTTGGATATGATTAGATTTTTGTAGAGGTTAACAATTCATGATTTAGGCTTAGAGCCTCGTCCACGTGTAAGGCGTTTGTGCTTGATTTCGTTTGTTATACTTATTTCGATTCCATACCTTTGTATTATATTTTTCATTGACTTGTTGATTCGATATTAATTTTTTTTTTTTTTTTTTTTTTTTTTTCCCATATGCTTGAGGATTAATTGATTTTTACATTTGTTTTGTACGCCTGTTAGATAGTTGAATTTAGTTTAAGTTTTTCTTTTTTTGTTTCCATACCTTTTAATTTGGTTGATTTTCTGTAACTTGATAGCTAGTGTTTTGTATTTTTAATCCATTTGATTGATGATTTGCTGTATTATATTTTATTCTGTGGGTGTTTTTAAAAAGTTAGGTTTATCGTGTTACATCTTCTTACTTTTCGTTCATTGGATTTTCAAACTTCTATTATATACATATATATATATATATATTTGAAATGTAATAATAAGAATTATGTAAAAATAAAAAATAATAAAAATACAATTCAAGTAATATTAACATCACCATAGAAGCAAATTCACGGCCATAATGCCGATAAGAGAAAAGAACAGAACCTTCCCAAATTCGATGATTAATCAGAATTAAATTTCTCTTCAGGTCTGAGTATTTAATTCTAATTAACCCAGACAAATGCCTGTTTCAGATTAAGCAATAGTACATTACTATAAATGCTTAAACTCAGACTACAGGCAACAAAAAATGAAAATAGGTTACATTAAGAAAATTTGTATTACCATGCGGCATGAACCCTTCTTCTTCCACCACGTGTATACACGATCAAACTCAACAACTTAATCTAGAAGCACCGGAATGAACAAGTCGAAATTCTACCAGGGAGGCAGTACGAACGTTCACGGAAATAATCCCAAACCCGTCCAGTGAGTCTAAGCTGAAGACTGGACAAGCAATTCAGAATACAACTTCCCAAACATGCAGAACAGAATATGAATATGAATCATAGATGAAAATTCCTACTAAACAAGAATTCATAGGAAAACTGGATAATCGAGAATGCCACTATACACCATTATAAGGGCGCACAAAACGTAGTTTCAATACTGACAAAAGTTACATTTTTTTGCGAAAATAAAATTCAAAACATTAATGTTAATGCATCTTATTTTCCGATTTTTTGATTTTTCTAATGTTTTTGACTTAGTTTATTATTTATATACATATATATATATATATATATATATTTGAAATGTAATAATAAGAATATGTAAAAATAAAAAAATAAAAATACAATTCAAGTAATATTAACATCACCATAGAAGCAAATTCACGGCCATAATGCCGATAAGAGAAAAGAACAGAACCTTCCCAAATTCGATGATTAATCAGAATTAAATTCCTCTTCAGGTCTGAGTATTTAATTCTAATTAACCCAAACAAATGCCTGTTTCAGATTAAGCAATAGTACATTACTATAAATGCTTAAACTCAGACTACAGGCATCAAAAAATGAAAAAATGAAAAAAGGATACATTAAGAAAATTGTATTACCATGCGGCATGAATCATTCCTCTTCTACCATGTGTATACACGATCAACCTCAACAACTTAAACTAGAAGCACCGGAATGAACAAGTCGAAATTCTACCAGGGAGGCAGTACGAACGTTCACGGAAATACTCCCAAACCCGTCCAGTGAGTCTAAGCTGAAGACTGGACAAGCAATTCAGAATACAATTTCCCAAACATGCAGAACTGAATATGAATATGAATCATAGATGAAAATTCCTACTAAACAAGAATTCATAGGAAAACTGGATAATCGAGAATGCCACTATACACCATTATAAGGGCGCACAAAACGTAGTTTCAATACTGACAAAAGTTACATTTTTTTGCAAAAATAAAATTCAAAACATTAATGTTAATGCATCTTATTTTCCGATTTTTTGATTTTTCTAATGTTTTTACTTAGTTTATTATTTTTCATTTTTATTTATTTATATAATTAATAAATAATTATATATATATAAATATATATATATATATATATATATATATATTTTTTTTTTTTTTTTTTTTTTTTTTTTTTTTTTTTTTTCTCTCCTGTATGTTAGTCACTATAATTGGGAATGTTTTCTAGGATGTTATCGAGTGAAATTTGATACACTGAGTTGATAATTTTAATAACAAAATTGGGGGGATATGCATTATTAGTCGCTGTACTCAATAATTCCATAAAGTGCGCTAATTTATAATATTCATCACAAATTTTATTGATTCTAAGAGCCTGGTTTATTATAATATTTCTAAAAACAGATATATGCAGACAAGAGTCAAAATGTTGAATTTTTGATGTATTAAATTTAAAATCCTGTCTTTTATCATACAAGTTTATACCCATATTACAATTTTGTAAATTTAAATTTAAATCTAAAAAGTTTGCAACATTTGTGTCATTATTACTTGCATTTAATTGTAAATTTTTTGGATAAAAGTTTAATACTATAGGGATATTATTATTTGGGGATACACATAAAATGTCATCTATATATCTAAACATGTGCATATTATGCAAGCTTGGATTAATGTTTTTTTCATAGAAGAATAAATACAGATTAGCTAACAATGATGAGGCACACCCCCCTTGTGGGATACCAACCTGTTGTTTAAAAATAGTACCACCATGTTGAATATAATTCTCATAAAGAGTGAAATTAAGTAATTTTTTAAAAAGAAAATTTGAATATTTTAGGTTGATATTATATTTTTCAAAAATTCCTAAAATAATTCTATACAGATCATTTATATTAATATTATTAAACAAATCTTTGAAATCAAAGGTATAAATACTACGAATATTAGTAAGAGTTTTCAATTTCTTAACTACTTCAAAACTGTTTTTTACAATATGACAATTATTTGAGATTTCATCTGACGAGGATACTTCATGTAATATCTTTAATAATAATTTTCCAGCATTAGTAATGTAAGAATTATGCCCACTGGTAATGGTTCGAAAAGCAACAGGGGATTTATGAAACTTGGGTACTAAAACAATATATGGAATGTTATTACAACTATTTTTTAGATGGATTTGCTTATATTTGGCTGATATTTTATTGTATAAGATTTTAAGGTTAGTTTTATGTAAATTATAGATATGATTATTAAGTAAGTGTGACTGAAGGGTATTTTTATAATAATATTTACATATAATTGAGTAGTTTCCACTTGCCTTATCGACATATGTAATGACAAAATCATTTTGTATTTCTTTAATATCATTTTTAATTGAATTAAGTTTATATGAATTATTAATTTTCTGATTATATATATAATGATTTAAGTATTGCTCTATTAAGACTCTCCAAGGTTTAAAGGCTTCTACAGGGATTTGATATTTATAACTGATTTTATAAATAAATTTATTTAAGTCAAGAAATAAACCTTTACATATTAATTTATGTTTAAATTTAGTAGGTATACGGTACTTAGTACCCAGTAACATCAGTGATCTTAGTGCATCATAAATAATAATATTTAGATTTCCCGTTATAACATGACCATGGTGTTTATCTACGAAGTTTTTGTATTTTTCTAAATGACAGTGGCAATATGACTCTTTATCCAATTCATAGTTTTGATTAATATCTACTGATTTGGCAATTTGATTATAGTTGAAAATATAACGTCCTAGCGGTTTATCATATTTATATGCAATTTTAGGATTTACATGTTTGACTGGAAAGTAATTGGAAACCGATTTTAAAAAATTATTTATCTTCAGATTATTTAATACAGAATTAGTAAAATTCAAAGTACAATATTCATTTATTTTAGTATTTTGTTTTGATTCGTCATTAAAGTTTAAGTCTGTGACATAAAAATAACTATTAAGATTTTTACTTCTGGTAATGAGCAAATCATAGAATAAATGTTTAAAATGAACGTTATCAAATGCAGTACTTAGAAAAAGATTATATACCATATTTAATTGCTGTTTTTTAATTGCGAAAATCCAGTTTTTACATTGTTTCCAATCAAAAGTAATTTTAAAATTTGCATGTTGCTGAAGGATGGCATTTTTTAGTTCAGATAATGATGGCAATTTTTTATTATATTTACTTGCTCTTTTAGTTCTTTTTGATTTACTTTTATGATTGTTGAAGGAATTATAAATATTATGGTCTTCATTAGGAGAATTAAAGGACTTTTTAACTATATTATGATGGTTAAATATTTGATTGAGTCCATATGGAAAGATGGTTTTGTGTGCACAAATGAATTCATTTTCAAGAAACAATCTGTCATAGTAATTTTTTTGAATACACAGAATACTAATTTCAATGTTGTCGAACCCATGTTTAGAAAAATGTTCGTATTCAAATTTTGATTCATTAAAGGAAGTTGCATTATTTGAAAAAATTTTTATGTGATTCCTGTGTACGTTAATTCGGAGATGCAGAGGGTTGCTGGTTTGACCTATATATGACATATTACATTTTTTACATTCAATTTGGTAGATACAATTATATGTTTTACAGAAGACAAGATTATTGTTACAATTGATCTGATTACTATTAGCAAACGGACAAGTTTTACATCTATTAGAATTACAAGATTTAAATTTAAGTGTGTTATTTAGTGATGCATGGCTGTACGATTGAAAGTTATATGAAGTGAATAAAGAATACTGGCTGGATGTACCGAATGAAGATGGAATAGTCATAGAGGATAAAGGATATTGTTGGTAGCTGGATAACGATCTAGGAGAACCCCAACAAGTTCTCGAATACCGAGCTTGGATGTCAGAAAGCATCCAGTTGCCAGTCGCTAATTTTTTATAATAAGACATCATGTAATAGGGAATGATAGTAACCTTTATTTCCCCAAAATAAAGGCACTTGCATTAAAAAAAGAGACTCTTTAGCCAAGAATGCACCTTAATTCAATTACAAAGGTGGAGACACAATTACAACATAAGAAAGGTACCATTATTTTTCAAACTAATGGATCATCTAAAACACTTTGAAAATATATAAACTAATGTGTAGACACATTAAGACCCGGATAAAATAAATGCTTAGGAATAAGCAAAACTAGGATAGATAGTGGAAAAATATACATATACACATTGACTATTCCAGAATAAATTGATTTAAATTAACATCCATCAATACAACATGAAACACAATATTTTACTTCAGAACTATATAATCTAAGAATAATACAACCATTGCTGTAAATACAGAATTCAAATTCTTCCAATAAATATGCATTTATTTAATGGTTCAACAATTCAGAGATTCAACGTATGAAAGGCTACGTACGATCACAAAAACAATAAGATATTCAATATATGAAAAACTAAAATCGATCACAAAAACAATGGCTAAGAATAGAATTATTACCTAGGAATTACAATTACCAGAAATTTTAAAATGATAAGATAAGGGATAATGAGATAAAAATGAAGTTAAAATTTGACACCAATTCAGCGCAAATGCAGCTAACTTTAGTGTAATTCAGTACTAACTAATTAAAAATGAATGTTACCACAGAAACTCGTAAACAACTAGACAGAAAATAAGAAACCAATATACAATACGCGCATAATGCAGCAGACAAGTATATGGATAAATATTTGAAATGTAATAATAAGAATATGTAAAAATAAAAAAATAAAAATACAATTCAAGTAATATTAACATCACCATAGAAGCAAATTCACGGCCATAATGCCGATAAGAGAAAAGAACAGAACCTTCCCAAATTCGATGATTAATCAGAATTAAATTCCTCTTCAGGTCTGAGTATTTAATTCTAATTAACCCAAACAAATGCCTGTTTCAGATTAAGCAATAGTACATTACTATAAATGCTTAAACTCAGACTACAGGCATCAAAAAATGAAAAAATGAAAAAAGGATACATTAAGAAAATTGTATTACCATGCGGCATGAATCATTCCTCTTCTACCATGTGTATACACGATCAACCTCAACAACTTAAACTAGAAGCACCGGAATGAACAAGTCGAAATTCTACCAGGGAGGCAGTACGAACGTTCACGGAAATACTCCCAAACCCGTCCAGTGAGTCTAAGCTGAAGACTGGACAAGCAATTCAGAATACAATTTCCCAAACATGCAGAACTGAATATGAATATGAATCATAGATGAAAATTCCTACTAAACAAGAATTCATAGGAAAACTGGATAATCGAGAATGCCACTATACACCATTATAAGGGCGCACAAAACGTAGTTTCAATACTGACAAAAGTTACATTTTTTTGCAAAAATAAAATTCAAAACATTAATGTTAATGCATCTTATTTTCCGATTTTTTGATTTTTCTAATGTTTTTACTTAGTTTATTATTTTTCATTTTTATTTATTTATATAATTAATAAATAATTATATATATATAAATATATATATATATATATATATATATATTTTTTTTTTTTTTTTTTTTTTTTTTTTTTTTTTTCTCTCCTGTATGTTAGTCACTATAATTGGGAATGTTTTCTAGGATGTTATCGAGTGAAATTTGATACACTGAGTTGATAATTTTAATAACAAAATTGGGGGGATATGCATTATTAGTCGCTGTACTCAATAATTCCATAAAGTGCGCTAATTTATAATATTCATCACAAATTTTATTGATTCTAAGAGCCTGGTTTATTATAATATTTCTAAAAACAGATATATGCAGACAAGAGTCAAAATGTTGAATTTTTGATGTATTAAATTTAAAATCCTGTCTTTTATCATACAAGTTTATACCCATATTACAATTTTGTAAATTTAAATTTAAATCTAAAAAGTTTGCAACATTTGTGTCATTATTACTTGCATTTAATTGTAAATTTTTTGGATAAAAGTTTAATACTATAGGGATATTATTATTTGGGGATACACATAAAATGTCATCTATATATCTAAACATGTGCATATTATGCAAGCTTGGATTAATGTTTTTTTCATAGAAGAATAAATACAGATTAGCTAACAATGATGAGGCACACCCCCCTTGTGGGATACCAACCTGTTGTTTAAAAATAGTACCACCATGTTGAATATAATTCTCATAAAGAGTGAAATTAAGTAATTTTTTAAAAAGAAAATTTGAATATTTTAGGTTGATATTATATTTTTCAAAAATTCCTAAAATAATTCTATACAGATCATTTATATTAATATTATTAAACAAATCTTTGAAATCAAAGGTATAAATACTACGAATATTAGTAAGAGTTTTCAATTTCTTAACTACTTCAAAACTGTTTTTTACAATATGACAATTATTTGAGATTTCATCTGACGAGGATACTTCATGTAATATCTTTAATAATAATTTTCCAGCATTAGTAATGTAAGAATTATGCCCACTGGTAATGGTTCGAAAAGCAACAGGGGATTTATGAAACTTGGGTACTAAAACAATATATGGAATGTTATTACAACTATTTTTTAGATGGATTTGCTTATATTTGGCTGATATTTTATTGTATAAGATTTTAAGGTTAGTTTTATGTAAATTATAGATATGATTATTAAGTAAGTGTGACTGAAGGGTATTTTTATAATAATATTTACATATAATTGAGTAGTTTCCACTTGCCTTATCGACATATGTAATGACAAAATCATTTTGTATTTCTTTAATATCATTTTTAATTGAATTAAGTTTATATGAATTATTAATTTTCTGATTATATATATAATGATTTAAGTATTGCTCTATTAAGACTCTCCAAGGTTTAAAGGCTTCTACAGGGATTTGATATTTATAACTGATTTTATAAATAAATTTATTTAAGTCAAGAAATAAACCTTTACATATTAATTTATGTTTAAATTTAGTAGGTATACGGTACTTAGTACCCAGTAACATCAGTGATCTTAGTGCATCATAAATAATAATATTTAGATTTCCCGTTATAACATGACCATGGTGTTTATCTACGAAGTTTTTGTATTTTTCTAAATGACAGTGGCAATATGACTCTTTATCCAATTCATAGTTTTGATTAATATCTACTGATTTGGCAATTTGATTATAGTTGAAAATATAACGTCCTAGCGGTTTATCATATTTATATGCAATTTTAGGATTTACATGTTTGACTGGAAAGTAATTGGAAACCGATTTTAAAAAATTATTTATCTTCAGATTATTTAATACAGAATTAGTAAAATTCAAAGTACAATATTCATTTATTTTAGTATTTTGTTTTGATTCGTCATTAAAGTTTAAGTCTGTGACATAAAAATAACTATTAAGATTTTTACTTCTGGTAATGAGCAAATCATAGAATAAATGTTTAAAATGAACGTTATCAAATGCAGTACTTAGAAAAAGATTATATACCATATTTAATTGCTGTTTTTTAATTGCGAAAATCCAGTTTTTACATTGTTTCCAATCAAAAGTAATTTTAAAATTTGCATGTTGCTGAAGGATGGCATTTTTTAGTTCAGATAATGATGGCAATTTTTTATTATATTTACTTGCTCTTTTAGTTCTTTTTGATTTACTTTTATGATTGTTGAAGGAATTATAAATATTATGGTCTTCATTAGGAGAATTAAAGGACTTTTTAACTATATTATGATGGTTAAATATTTGATTGAGTCCATATGGAAAGATGGTTTTGTGTGCACAAATGAATTCATTTTCAAGAAACAATCTGTCATAGTAATTTTTTTGAATACACAGAATACTAATTTCAATGTTGTCGAACCCATGTTTAGAAAAATGTTCGTATTCAAATTTTGATTCATTAAAGGAAGTTGCATTATTTGAAAAAATTTTTATGTGATTCCTGTGTACGTTAATTCGGAGATGCAGAGGGTTGCTGGTTTGACCTATATATGACATATTACATTTTTTACATTCAATTTGGTAGATACAATTATATGTTTTACAGAAGACAAGATTATTGTTACAATTGATCTGATTACTATTAGCAAACGGACAAGTTTTACATCTATTAGAATTACAAGATTTAAATTTAAGTGTGTTATTTAGTGATGCATGGCTGTACGATTGAAAGTTATATGAAGTGAATAAAGAATACTGGCTGGATGTACCGAATGAAGATGGAATAGTCATAGAGGATAAAGGATATTGTTGGTAGCTGGATAACGATCTAGGAGAACCCCAACAAGTTCTCGAATACCGAGCTTGGATGTCAGAAAGCATCCAGTTGCCAGTCGCTAATTTTTTATAATAAGACATCATGTAATAGGGAATGATAATAACCTTTATTTCCCCAAAATAAAGGCACTTGCATTAAAAAAAGAGACTCTTTAGCCAAGAATGCACCTTAATTCAATTACAAAGGTGGAGACACAATTACAACATAAGAAAGGTACCATTATTTTTCAAACTAATGGATCATCTAAAACACTTTGAAAATATATAAACTAATGTGTAGACACATTAAGACCCGGATAAAATAAATGCTTAGGAATAAGCAAAACTAGGATAGATAGTGGAAAAATATACATATACACATTGACTATTCCAGAATAAATTGATTTAAATTAACATCCATCAATACAACATGAAACACAATATTTTACTTCAGAACTATATAATCTAAGAATAATACAACCATTGCTGTAAATACAGAATTCAAATTCTTCCAATAAATATGCATTTATTTAATGGTTCAACAATTCAGAGATTCAACGTATGAAAGGCTACGTACGATCACAAAAACAATAAGATATTCAATATATGAAAAACTAAAATCGATCACAAAAACAATGGCTAAGAATAGAATTATTACCTAGGAATTACAATTACCAGAAATTTTAAAATGATAAGATAAGGGATAATGAGATAAAAATGAAGTTAAAATTTGACACCAATTCAGCGCAAATGCAGCTAACTTTAGTGTAATTCAGTACTAACTAATTAAAAATGAATGTTACCACAGAAACTCGTAAACAACTAGACAGAAAATAAGAAACCAATATACAATACGCGCATAATGCAGCAGACAAGTATATGGATAAATATTTGAAATGTAATAATAAGAATATGTAAAAATAAAAAAATAAAAATACAATTCAAGTAATATTAACATCACCATAGAAGCAAATTCACGGCCATAATGCCGATAAGAGAAAAGAACAGAACCTTCCCAAATTCGATGATTAATCAGAATTAAATTCCTCTTCAGGTCTGAGTATTTAATTCTAATTAACCCAAACAAATGCCTGTTTCAGATTAAGCAATAGTACATTACTATAAATGCTTAAACTCAGACTACAGGCATCAAAAAATGAAAAAATGAAAAAAGGATACATTAAGAAAATTGTATTACCATGCGGCATGAATCATTCCTCTTCTACCATGTGTATACACGATCAACCTCAACAACTTAAACTAGAAGCACCGGAATGAACAAGTCGAAATTCTACCAGGGAGGCAGTACGAACGTTCACGGAAATACTCCCAAACCCGTCCAGTGAGTCTAAGCTGAAGACTGGACAAGCAATTCAGAATACAATTTCCCAAACATGCAGAACTGAATATGAATATGAATCATAGATGAAAATTCCTACTAAACAAGAATTCATAGGAAAACTGGATAATCGAGAATGCCACTATATACTTATATATATATATACATATATATATATATATATATATACATATATATATATATATATACATATATATATATATATATACATATATATATATACATATATATATATATATATATATATACATATACATATATATATATATATATATATATACATATATATATATATATATACATATATATATATATATATATATATATATATATATATATACATATATATACATATATATATATATATACATATATATATATATATATATATATATACATATATATATATATATATATATACATATATACATATATATATATATATATATATATATATATATATATATATATTAAGAATTTTAATTACTTGTATTTTAAAAATACTTGTGGCTTCACATTTATTGAAAGTGATCAGATGAGCATATGTAAAAATAAAATAGACCTAATGTTAGGCTTGAGAATAATTCTTTTATAAATAAAACAGGTACTATATAGGTATGAAATACCCCTCGTTCCCTGTTCCATATATAAGGTAAGCAACTGAAAACTGGATCTCATATTATGAAAGTCTGGTAATAATATAATAAACCTGTAACTACACCCAATAATGAGATTATTATTCAAATATTTTATAAATCATATATACTCGTATAATACTGGTACTAAAGGTACTAAACCTCTATTTTCCTGTATTAAGATTCATGGTGTAAGTGCATGAATAGTGTAATAGATGAAAAGATTCAAACTGATAAAACAACAAATGGAGCTAGGCCTTTCCTAGCTTCAAAAATTATTTGGAGTATCACACATGAAAAATATTTATAAAAAATAGAAAAAGTGAAAAGTATTTCCGAAACAATGTACATTCTCAAAGGGCCATACCTGGTTCTGTAATACTGAAATTCTACGTTTCTGTATGCATAACTGTAAATTGCATTACAGAAATTATGCACATGGCCCGACGTAGAAATTGGATCAGAATTAACAATAGTCAATGAAAATAAAATATCCAAATGAATAACATTTAAAGATTAATAATTTGAAAAGAATAAGAATAAAATAACTTAAAAAGAGTTACCACTTGCTCTTGAACACATGCCATGTTAAAGATTGAGAATGACTATGCAGTGAGCAAACTAATAAATGTTTGCAGTTAAGGTTATAGTCTAAGTTGGTAACTGGTTGAAATGAAACATGGTGAATAGAAAAAGTTTAATTATTGATGTTCCAAAATAAAATAGATAAAATATACAAATATTTATTAAATAATCAAATAATTGATAACTCTGTTCCAAAATTGAATTAAAATTGTGACTTTTCAATAAGTTGTTGTAAGTGGAGTATGGTGTTGAATTCAAATTTAAAATGGGTTTTTATAAAGGAATAAATAATATTTGTCGGGTAGTTATTTTGGATGGTGGTGGTTATTAATTTATGAATATTTTCTTTATAGTAACATGGCGTACTTAACTGATTGGTTTTTATTAGCTTATTATTAATTATATTTTAAACACTGATTTTGAAAGGTTTGATGAAAAATGTTGACGTTTGTTGGCTTTGAAATTATATTAAGCTGTTTTGTCATAAATTTTAAATTTTAGATTATCTTCATTTTGAATTAGTAAACTAACGTCAAGGTAGTTGATCCAGGGTGATGAATAAACATGTTCAATAAGTTGTAGATTGGGAGAATAATATATATATATATATATATATATATATATATATATATATATATATATATATATATATATATATATATATATATATATATAATATATTTTTTATATAAAAAATATATTTATTATATATTTGTTTATATTGTGGTAAGAGGTATAGCTTAAATATACAGTGAAGAGACTTGTGGTGCTCGTTCCGGGCATGATTGACTTAATTATTTTCACCTGGCTCTGCTCATATGATGTTATGGGGATTAAGAACACGCGCATTTTGTTCTCGGGCTCTCAAGAGGGACTGAACTTGTTAACTGTGACTGTCATCTTACCCCACCGACGTTACTAAAGTTCATTGGATACTGGGTCCGGTGTGCACAGCACAATTGAAAATCTATGTGCAAGTTGCTTACATCTTGATATTGTATTGCCACTTCAAAAATAGCAAACAATTTTTAACTGTAATAATGCGAAAACTTTTTATGTTTTGGCAAATCCTTTCAAAGTTTACTCTGGATCGTGACGTCACGATTGACGAAATCTAACCCTCATGACGTCAAGTTGACGACTTTTTAATTCGTTGTCGGGCTGAATGTCCAACCTTATATTAAAAAATTATAACAGGGCGTTGCATAAAAGCAAAACTGATCACCCATTACCACCCGCGGTCCACGGTTTTGTAGTCATTGTTGTTCGTTAACATGATGCACACAACGGATGGTTGGTGAGCAGAATATTCCTTAAAGCAAGGATTTTCGAATTTTTCTGGTAGAAGTATTGTAACATCGAATCCACTAACAATTGGATCCGATTTTAGTCCCGGCCATCATTAATAAAATCCTCTATAAAGAGCTTAGGAATTTTATCGAATTGTACCAAAATCTAATCAGCACCAGGGTACCGCATGAGTGACCTATCTATCAAATTTTATGAAATTTCATTGATTAGTTTTTGAGCTCTAGTGGATACATACATTGCACAGACCCACACAAAGAAACGCCAAGTACAGGTATACAAGCAGAAGTTAACGTTAAAAATATTTTTTGTTTTGTATTTTACAGAACACGAAACGTGTAAATCAGTCAAAAACTCAAATTGCTATTTTAGATACGATTCCAATACTTTATGCATTATCTATTGCAGGGCAATTAAAAGTTGCAATATATCAAGGAGGGCTCATGGTGGTTTTCTAATACAAGAATCGCATATAATATGATAAATTACGTATAATATGATTGTTTATTTAACCTAATTACTCGTATCAAATTTGCTACAAATCCACAAAATCGACTTATTTTTCATATGATTTGAAAAGAAATACTTGTTGCTGAAAAACAAATCTGATGTGGGCGGCACATGATTTTCCCTAAATAATCAAATTCATTTCTTTCTTTATTCCATAATTGAGTTTAATTGTGAAAAATAACATGAATACTAATTTGAAACCCACTGAATTTGCAGCTTTAGTTCAATTTTCAGCTTTATTGGGCGACTGTGCGTATTTTCAAATGCGACGTTACAAAAATGTGAAATAAAACTCATGTAGCTCGAGAACTGTTACTCGTAGAGTAATTTGGTTGGCCTTATTCTTTTGTCGTCAAAAATTACGTACAAAAACAAGCATTTTGAGTATATGTAGTTTTTTATTTTAGATTTTGCCGATTTTTGCGTGTCATTTCGCAAAACCATGCTGGTTCTTTTTTTCAAAATCGTACCAAAATATAATCAGTACAAATGTGATCCACAAGTGACCTTATCTACCAAATTTCGTGGAATGTGGTCAATTAATTTTTCAGCTAGAGTACATACATACGATTTTTAGGGGCATTTCGAAGGAAGAAAAAAAAAGTAGGTTATCTATGCCGAATCGTACCAAAATCTAATCAGCACCGGAGTAACCCCCAAGTACTTACCCACCAAATTTTATGAAAGTTGGTTAATTGAGTTAGAGTGGACACATACATTGCATAGATAGACAGACGCACAGATACACTTAGACACACACAGATACACTTAGATGCCAGACACACACACACACACAAACCGGCCGTCCAAACGGTTACCTTACACATTTCTGGTAGGTCGGACGGTCTGGGTCTCATCAACAACACACACACACACACAAGCACTCAGACACACACACACAGACGTATGTACACTGAAATAGATTTTTCGTGGTCTTGAGTGCTCAAAACCTATAGATTCATCGAAAATTCGAGTTGTGATTTTCACCACGATTCCAATACTTTCCCTATACATTGTATGGAAAGTAAAAAATGTATATGTATTATAGGGAAAGTAAAAAATTTATGTGTTGTAGGGAAAGTAAAAAATGGTTTTATATAATTACATGAAATTCTCTTCGTGGAAAGTGTGGATTTCGTGTATGCATTTTGACGTTTGCTTCAAAACGAATAAAATCTATAAACACAGGTTGTAAACATTATATTTACACGAAAAAAAAAAGTTTTAGACTACGAGTATTTAGCTACAGAAAACAAGTTCCACTCCTATCCTAGACAGAAAGTCTAAAATTTATCGATTAATCTTAATTGTGTGGATGTAAAATCTAAGCATAAAAGTTGGTTAGAAAGCTAATGATTATGAAAGAACGAAAATTAGTAAATATATATGTCGTAGTTCGATCTATTATTCAGAAATCTCACGTTTGCTCATTTGACATCGATCTTCACATTAGAGCCAATCTCTCATGGCAACCTGTCACATTTTGTTGCATTTTCTCAGCAAACATTCAGTGAAAATGAAACTTAGGGGGCCCCCTAGAGGGTATAACTATTTAATATGCCAATCAGATACCTGTATGCGACTCCAATGCTTACTTCCCCTTTTCAAACACGTATGCATTTCCCGCCGGCGCGTAACCAAATATCGAAGACCTATTGATGCCACCATCCATTGAACAAAAGCTAACATTAAATGAAGCTCCCTTAATAACTCCCTGACATCCTCCATGGTGCGACTGCGAAATGACTGTTATTAATTTCCACCAGGAGAGACAAATTTCGCGCCCGGTTTTTGTTTTTCAATGGCTTGCGTCTAATGCGTCCGTGTGAAACGCCCACGGGAGATTTTCTTTGGAACGCGTCGCACGTTCTGTGCATTAGATAAGAAAGTTCTTTTTATCTCAAGTTCGAACTACCAGTTACCGTATCCTTCGAATGCGAGGAGGAATATGCGTTTAGTGGGTTAAGTAACAAAGTAGCGTTTTGCGGGTTAAATAACAAAGTAGCGATTTGCGGCGAGCTTGCTGTGGTGCCAGACAGTGGTAATTTTGCGTGCTACCGTGTAATTGTTTTTTGCCTGCTCTAAAAGTTACTTTCAAACGTATTTGTTCTTTTTTTTAGTGCTGATAATAATTTTCTTAGTAATGTTTTGCCGAAAATTTGGAATGCGAAATTTCGATAGAAGCATTTTAAAAAAAAAAGAAAAAAAATATATATATGTATATATATATATAGTCCGTGTAAATGCATCGGTGTCTCTGAGATGTGAACATATGATATCTCAAGACTGAATGCGCATGAAATTCAATGTGTAGATACATTAAGTAAAATACCGTATAGAGTGTCATTAATTCGCGTGGCTAGAACGCAAATCATTCGAAATTTAAGATTTCCATATAATATTACTTTCCTTACATGCACTAGGGAGACCTGCAGGCATTCTTCCCTATAATTAATAAAAACACTATAATAACAGAAACACGCGAGAAATTTTTCCTACTTTTGCTGGAAGTAACTTGAAATATTTTGAATGTTAAACGTGCTAACGAAATGAACGTGACACTCCAAGTTGCGTGATATTTCAAATAAAAATTTATAAAATTATAAAAAAAAAAATAAAATAAAATAAAATAACATCATGGTCTCACTTTCAGTACCTGATGTCATACTTTACGTAAAGCTCCATGGTTACATTATATTTTCACTAGGAAAGAAGTATACTCATTGCATTATATAGGGAAAGGATGGATCACATCATGGTATGACTTTCAGTAACTGATGTCATACGCTACGTTAAACTCCAGAGTTACATTATATTTTCACTGGGAAAGAAGTATACTCATTGCATTATGTAGGGAAAAGGTAGCTCACATCATGGCATCACTTTTAGTAACTAGTGTCATACGCTACGTTAAACTTCAGAGGTCTGTTTTTTATATATAAATACTCGTAATTCTGTTAAACTCCAGAGTTAACTTATATTTTCACTGGGAAAGAAATATACTCATTGCATTATGTAGGGAAAAGGTAGCTCACATCATGGTATCACTTTTAGTAATTGATGTCATACGCTACGTTAAACTCCAGAGTTCTATTTTGTATATATAAATACTCGGAGTCCTGTTAAACTCCAGAGTTACATTATATTTTCGCTGGGAAAGAAGTATACTCATTGCATTATGTAGGGAAAAGGTCGCTCACATCATGGTATCACTTTCAATAACTGATGTCATAAGCTACGTTAAACTCCAGAGTTCTGTCTTTTATATATAAATACTCGTAGTTCCGTTAAACTCCAGAGTTGCATTATATTTTCACTGGTAAAGAAGTATACTCATTTCATTATGTAGGGAAGGGGTTTCTCATATCATAGTATCACTTTCAGTAACTGATGTCATACGCTACGTTAAGCTCCAGAGTTCTGTGTTTTATATATAAATACTCGTAGTTTTGTTAAATTCCAAAGTTACATTATATTTTCACTGGGAAAGAAGTATACTCATTGCATTATGTAGGGATAGGCTTGCTCACATTATGGTATCACTTTTAGTAACTGATGTCATATGCTACGTTAAACTCCAGAGTTCTGTTTTTTTATATATAAAGACTCGTAGTTCTGTTAAACTCCAGAGTTCTGTTGTTTTACATATAAATACTCGTACTTCTGTTAAACTCCAGAGTTCTGTTGTTTTATATATATATACTCGTAGTTCTGTTAAACTCCAGAGTTATATTATATTTTCACTGGAAAAGAAGTATACTCATTGCATTATGTAGGGAAAGGGTTGCCCACATCATGGTATCACTTTTAGTAACTGATGTTATACGCTACGCTAAACTCCAGAGTTCTGTTTTTTTATATATAAATACTCGTAGTATAATGTATACGGAATGTATTGTGACGGGGTTGAAAATTTGAACTTGGGTTTTTGATGGAAGAACACGCTTCAAACATACCTGAACACGAATCGAACGTTTTTAAGGTGATGTCTGTGTGTGTGTATGTTAGTATGTGTGTATGTATGTTAGTATGTGTGTATGCATATTAGTATGTGTGTATGTATATGTTAGTGTGTATGTTGGTGTGTGTGTCTGTGAGTTTCTGGAAGTGATATCTCATGAACGAATAGAGAGTTTTGAAAAAAAATATTACAATCCGTTACGATTATTACAGCCTTTGAATACTGGAACCCTACTGATTTCAAACGCAATCGAATATTCGAACCCCCCCCCCCCTCTCAATTTGGAATGAGTTTTTGAAAATCATCATTAAAAAACCAGAACCTTCAATAATGATAAATATCATTTCATGTGTAATTTTTCATCAGAAAACGAATGATACTAACGTCAGAAAGCGAGCATGAACTGTTTGTTCTTGAGATTTGCAGTTTTCGAATACATTTTTTGTAATATATCATAACAATCAGAACCTTCAATATTGTCAAATAAATAATTATTTCACATATACGTTTCATTAGGAATGGGATAGTACAAACTTTAAAACGCTTGCGCGAATCGTTTTCGAGATATTGCACCTTTTCAGATAAATTTATCGAAAAAGTTACATAAAATGTTAAAGTAGCAAGTATCCTTTGATAGGTTGACTTTGGCGATAAATCATTCATTTCATGGGATAATAATTGAAAGTCTGCTGCTGCACTTTGATGAGGATTTTGCAGATGAGTATGAATAAGCCATTCTGTGCGAACTAACAAGTTGCTAAAAGCGTCCAATTTCAATTTAGGTGATTTAATTCAATCCCAAATACATTGTGCCTGTAGATCTTGTTCTTGTTTGCCATTTTTCTTTTGAAAGTCATTGTATTATGTAGTCAAAGTCATATGCTGTCCCCATTTAATTTTTTCCCTACGGAAAGGTTTCTCGGCAATTTTGGTGCAAAATTACAAATAGATCATTCAAGACAGTAACATCTAATATATATTATTCCCAAATAGATCAGTATATTGTGTGCTTCGGGTTGCACAAAAGAAAAAAAAAAGAAACCGGTAAAAATCACTAAATTATTTCCCACTTGAGGAATGGCAGTTTGCAAATGTGGTGTATAAACTCACTGTAGATTTTAAGCTTCCAGAATGCTAGTAAAAAAATCTGATGTGGGCAACATATGACTTTCCTTATACAATGCAATGAATTTACTACTTTTACAGTAAAAAAAATAGGTTTTTCTTATAGTAGATGCTTATATTCTTTCCAAGATATTGAACTTTCGATAATTAGTCGACATTTTCATTGATTTTATCCATTTGGCGATTTTTATCCGTCGTTTTTATCCATTTGGCGAGATTTTCGTTAATTTGGCAACATTTCAAAAAGTGGCCAAGTTGGCGACATTCCGCCAAATTCGTCGCTAAAATCTCAGCGTTATGGGCAGAGAAATAAGTTATTCTTATAGCAGATAAATGACTATTGGCGTTCAAATACAAAAGTATTACTCAAAGTATCTTTTTTCATGAATGGAACGAGCTAGATCCACGAGAATAATGCACCCATATTATCGCATGATATTACATATGAAAAGTGAACATGTTTCTCAACAGTTAATATTTTTTTTTTAATGTATGGGATTTTTTGATAAATTTATTTGAAAAATGTGCAATATCTCTATTTCAGAATATCTCGAGAACGGTTCATGCTAGCGTTCTAAAGTTTATGTTAATCGTTTGCTAAGGAAAAATTACATAAGAAATGTCTATTTGCGTAACTTTATTAAAGGTTTTGATTTTCTGATGATTCTTTCAAAATTTCACTCGAAAATTTAGGGGGTTGTGAACATTCGATTACTTTTAAAAACAATAGGCTTCCAGTATTCACGGATTGTAATTTTTGTACCAAATTTCATTCGAATCGCTCCATTCGTTCGTGAGATATCGTCTACAGACACACACACACACACACACACACAGAGACATCACCTAAAAATGTTTGATTCGTAATCAGGGATGCTTGAAACGTGCTCGAAAACTCGAATTCGAATTTTCGACCCCGTCACAGCACTTTCCTTATACATTATGTATATAAGGAAAGTAATAATAAGAAAGGAATGTTAAATGCGTATTTTTAATGCGGGAATGATATAACAGTTTCAGCAGAAACATGGTATAGAAGGCACACAAATAAAATGGTGTTATAAACATAATCAATTAAATGCTTCTTTTAGATGCAGTAAAAATCTAGTTTGACTTTAAAATACCTGAGAAATTCTGTGTATATTTATATATATTGCTAAAATCGCGTGTAATTCACAAATCAAATGACTATAACTTCATTGAAGCTTCTATGGCACGTAAAAGTTATAGCAATTTTTTTGCGACAGTATAAAAAACTGTCTATGGTCTTTACGCACATAAATAGAATTGGATAGCAAATAGGATCAATTAAACGCTACTTTTTTTGCTAAAATCATCTGTAATCCCCAAATTAAATGACTGTAACTTTAATGGTAAGGCTTTTATGGCGTGTAAAAGTTATAGCAATTTGTTGCAACAGTTTTTAACTAACAATGGTTAGTAGGCACATAAACAAAAATGGATAGTAAACAGAATAAACAAAATGCTACTTTTAGATACAATAAATGCTTAGTTTGAATTTAAGATGCTTGAGAAGCTGCGTATATATATTTTTCTAAAATCACGTGTAATTCACAAATCAAATGACTATAACTTCGGTGAAGCTTCTATGGGTGTAAAAATTATAGCAATTTTTTGCCACAATTTTAAACTATCTATAGGCACGTAAACAAAATTGGATAGTAAACAGAATAAACTAAATGCTACTTTTAGATGCAATAAATGCTTAGTTTGACTTTAAGATACTTGAAAATCTGCGTATGTACATATATTATGCTAAAATCACGTGTAATTCACAAATCAAATTGAATTTGATAAATCAAATATGTACCATTTAAATATATCAAACATGCAGGGTCATAGCATGAAAATTCTTATTTTCTTTCCCTTTTGGGGGGGGGGGGAGGGGGAAAGGGATGATTTTTCCTATTTCAGTTGGCTTGTAAACTGTAAAATTCAAAGTTTATAAATTTAATTACTTAGAGGAGGATGAGTCACTATGAGATAAAAAATATAAAATTCAAAAACTTTTTAAAAATGGATGATATAATTATAAAAAATTCATAATACAAAATAACTGACAAATAAATGGAACAATTAATTTTAAAGTAATAATTGACAATTGATTTAAAAGCAAAGCTGATCGAAAATATCGGGTGTGGGAGTTGAACTCCCAAATTTCCCCTACTGACTACAGCTTTGCAAACATGTGCCATATAACTATATTAAACAGTTGCCGTTTAGATATATTAAACATGTACCATTTAGATATATTAAACATGTACCATTTAGATATATCAGACATGTACCATTTATATATATAAAACATGTACCATTTAGAAATATCAATCATGTACTATTCAGATATATCAAACATATGCATCATTCAACAAAACATTTTTACTAAGGGATACAAAATAATTTTATTTCATATTGGTTTATTTACTTACTCTTTTTCAAAATGCAGTTTTGACATTTTATGTAAAGAAATTCATTACAACTTAATATATTACAGTTTTCTAAATTTGGTACCTTTTCCTGCACGACTTCTTTGATGGTGTGTCACACGTTTCGAACATTAAAGTATATAATACCGAACTAATAGTTCTTCATTGTTGTTACCATGCTGCGAACACAATAAATTATAGTCACGTTCAGTCGCGCCTTGAAAATGATTATATTACGAAGGTAACGCTTTTCTGGTTATTTTGAAACTACCCACAAGTAGTAATTTAGAGCGTTTAAGCTCTCTTGGCTGTCTATTAAGATTTTTAGGAACCGTTATTTCCATGTTTTTAATTTTCCAATAGTTTTTGGCGAGGCACCATGGTAAAAGGTCCGAATTATTATTATATGAATGGGGAATATCAACTTGATGAGTGAAAGCAGATGGAGATGAATTTGATGAATGGAGAAGAAAACACTCGAGCACGTGGTTGGTGGCCAAAACAAAGGGTTTCTGGGAAAGTACTCAATCCCTCCAAAAACTTTGAAAAGTCTATGAGTGTATACGTTAGGTCTACAGTAAAGTGATTATACCCGATCGAACAAAAGTGATTGCAGTCCCACTAGCTGATATTTTAAACAGTTAAGAAAACAGACTCGGAAACAAAGCAAAATAAACGAAAAAGACAATTATAAAGTTGTAGAACAATGTGTAATGGGTAAGAATTGACAATAAAACATTTATTGAAAGCAATATTTTTAACAGGCTTATTGGTGGATGGCTGTCTTTTTCAAGACTTATCAAACAACATAATTTCGAGTGTGAGTCATTTACATACGTTATTATTATTTGCCGAATGGCATTAAGCATATGCACATGTTTGATGCTTTGGGTTTGTTTACGTTGTTTGATTATAAAGTAAGAAATTGTGTTATTTTAAAATACCTTTTCGTAATAACAACACTTGCAATACTAACATAATAATTTTACCCTATGTTATAACTTTAAGTTAAATTTGTTCACCGAAGATTTTACGCAAGCGTACAGTTAGACCCAACCTACACTTAGAGATTCCGCCATTATTTTCTGGTCACTTGAGTGAAAAGGATGTCAAAACCGATTTAATGAGATAATTTTGAGTCGTTTTACTAAGGTAAATAATACTATATAAAATGTATACTAAAACTATTCATTTTAAAGATATACGAGTATTTGACATAAAAAAAATCAAACTGAAATATATTTTACATTTATTAACTTTCAGTGAATAAAAATTTCAACGTGATTTTCACTCACTAATGCGATATCCCTTAGTACCTGAGTAGATTCGACATACGTGTAGGTTACATATTATGTGAAAACAAAAATTATGTCGCAAATTATGTTCAGTCTAATGAAACAAAGAGTGTGGGACATTTTCAATGCTGCTTTCATGGAATGTTCCGCAACATTTAATGTATACTCGTGGAAATTCTTTCCCAATTAAATCCCACTGCCATACTCTACCACTCAACCATTTTATGCATTTTGCGTTTTCCCACTCCCGGCTCTGACCGTTAACCATATCTGGCATATTATCCCCAGTCTGATCTAGGTATAAAATTCCCACGCCTGCCCATCTCCTATTCGCGACCACGTTTCCCAGTCATAGACCTATGTATGTTTCCGATCATCCAGAGTAACGGTTTTAATTTTCTGGTTGGCTACCTCTGGATTCATTAAACAGAAGCTCTTATGGACTGCGACGCCGGAAACGCCATCAGTGTGCAGGGATGCATTTTCGTGCATATGTCGTATGAGTATTACTTTTGATGTATTCCTTAAAAAGCATGTGGAACAAATATTTTGTGAATAGCGAACATGTGTTCAATGTCCTCATCAACGAAAATTCATTTCTACTATGCCATACTGTAGTTCATATAACTCATACTGTGTTACATGATTATTATAATTAAAATTTTGCAACAGATTGTATAAAAAAAATTAAAAAATATACTGTAAGTCATACTGTAGTTTATATAACACATACTGTGTTACATGATTATTATAATTAAAATTCTGCAACAGATTGTATCAAAAAAATTAAAAAGGATACTGTAAGTCATACTGTAGTTAACATAACACATACTGTGTTACATTATTATTATAATTAAAATTTTGCAACATATTGTATAAAAAAAAATTAAAAAGGTTAATATAAGTCATACTGTAGATCATATAACACATACTGTGTTACATGATTATTATAATTAAAATTTTGCAGCAAATTGTATCTAAAAAAATCGAAAGAGAAGACTGGTAAATTCATCGACAATAAGTGGAAAACACAATAAATGACAAGATTAAAATCCAGGACACCAATTTTTAAAACATTTCAGGTCAAGTCGTAAAATTTTATCATATACCAAATAAAATAAAAAAAAATATTTGAATGGTACACTGGCAAAAATTTTAAAGTTCAAAGAGTATAAATAAAAATCTGATGTGGACAACACATGACTTTCCTTATATAATGCAATGAATTTACTACTTTTACAGTTAAAAAAATGTTATTCTTATAGTAGATACTTATATTCTTTCCAAGATATTGAATTTTCATTCAATTAGTATCATTTTCATTGATTTAGCGTCATTTTTATCCATTTGGCGAGATTTTTGTTAATTTGGCAACAATTAAAAATGCCGCCAAGTTGGCGACATTCCGCCAAATTCGTCGCCAAAATCTCGCCAAGAGTTATGGCCGGAGAATAAGTTATTCTTACAGCAGATAAATGACTATTGGCGTTCAAATACAAAAGTATTACTCAAAGTATCTGTTTTCATGAATAGAACGAGTTAGATCCACGAGAATGATGTCATCAAATTTATCGCATGGTATTACATATGAAAAGTGAACATGTTTCTCAATAGGAAATATTTTTTTTTATTTTATATAATTTTTTGATAATTTTTTTAAAAAATGTGCAATATCTCGAGAACGGTTCATGTTAGCATTCTAAAATTTATGTCAAACGCTTTCTAATGAAAAATTACATAAGGAATGTCTATTTGCGTAACTTTATTAGCGGTTTTGATTTTTTGACGATTTTTTCAATATTTCACTCGAAAATTTAGGGGGGTTCTGAACATTCGATTGCGTATAAAAACAATAGGCTTCCAGTGTTCACAGATTGTGATTTTTGTACCAAATTTGGTTCGAATCGGTCCATTCGTTCGTCAGTTATCGTCTCCACAGACCCCCCCCCCCCACACACACACACAGACATCACTTCAAAAATGTTTGATTCGTGATCAGGGATGCTTGAAACGTGCTCTCCCGTCGAAAACTCGAATTCGAATTTTCGATCCCGTCACAATACTTTCCTTATACATTATGTATATAAGGAAAGTAAAAATTAATAAAGCAGAATATTTGATTAATAAAATACAGAATAACACAGTATGTAATAATCATATAGCACAATAATGTAGTGTAATTAGGGCTTTCTAATGAATTTCTGTTACGAAAATTATACCAGGATCAAAATTCCTTGCTTCTCAATATTTCAAAAATTTTTACTAGTGTTGTAACATGTGAAAGACAGGATAATACTTATAAAAAATCAAGTGAACACGGCGGAAGTTTTGGCAGTGGCGGGAATCGAACCCGGGCCGTCCTAGTACAAATCCTGCGCGCTAACCACTGGGCTGTCGCACCCCAAGTTCAGATGTCTACATTTTTTTTAAATAAATTGAAATGTTTAAATTTTCAAATATTTATTTTAACTCATTCTTAAGGAAAATTAATTTAAATGGATTTGAATTCAGAAATTATTTCTTTACATTTTGGGATTTTTAAAAAATAAATGTAAATATTTTAACTTTTACCCCTAAATTTCAATTTGCTTAAATTTTAGAATTTTCTAAATTGCGTCGAAAAATAATCAAATATTCAAAAATTTGAATTTTAGAATTCTTTAATTATATTATGAATTTCTTAAAGATATTTGACTGTTCTTTTTATTTAGACTGAAATTTTTTTTATTGAAATTATTAATTTCTGTTAAACGTAAAATGTAAACTTTTAAACTGAAATAATTTTTTCTTTCGAATTTTTTCTTTCGAATTCAAGTTTTTTGAACCGTTAAATATTAATGTCTTTCTCATTTTAAGTTTTAAAATCGGTCTTCTTCAATGAGAGTTTTATTAAAAACAAGGGATTTAACAAACACTTCCCAGCATCAGTGGCAGTTATCGGCATTTTCCTTTGTAGTGGAGAATTTTCTACAATTCCAAATCATCAACATGTAATATATAAGCATACACGGATTTGGGAAAGTTGGTAAGATGGGGTACCTATCCTTCCAATGTCAGCCACTGACCTCTCACAGTCAAAAGTTTGTTGGGGTTTTGAGAATTTTTGGAAACCAAAATAATAACAAACAATGTTTTCACTGTGAGTTGTAGAGTCCACTCCGACAATAAGAGCTTTAAGTGCCGACAATAAGAGCTTGCAATTTCGTCCCAGTAGCTTAACGGTAGAGCGTCGGCTGGCCAGTTCGGAGATCCAGGGTTCGATTCCCGGTTGGGGCAGCAAAGCTCTATACAATGGTGCCCGAACAAATCAACCCTGTAGGTTAGTACAAATATGTTGGAGGTTTGGAAGTGACCCTAGTACGACTAGTACGGATTCAGTGGACTTTGGAACATTGAGTTCCGATTTGAAAATTGAGAGAATAGCTACCACTCAAGATACTAACCTGAGTAAAAATAGTAGTAGCAGAAGGCTAACCTGAGGCAAAAATAGCAGGACGTGGTCTGACATTAGAGGGTGGAGAATGCATAGTCCACTTCGACAATAAGAGTTTGCAATTCCGTCCCAGTAGCTCAACGGTAGAGCGTCGGCTGGCCAGTTCGGAGATCCAGGTTTCGATTCCCGGTTCGGGCAACAAAGTTCTTTACAGAGTGTTGCGAAAAGGAATCTGAGAAATACATACTTTCATATGTATGTTCTTTCATATTTTCCACCCCTCATTATACTTACAGGAATTTTAGATTCTAGGATTGAATCCACGGATGAAGGAAAGATGGGCATAAAATTAAGTAAAATAGTTCGTTTTAAGTACTTTTTCATTTATTTTTTGTGTTTATTTTAACAATCAAGGTAGTTTCTTCCCAAAAGCCGTATATGAAGTGATTTCTTTAACGGAAAAATAGTTATGCGGCCTCTGCCTAAAGATAGTCTTCATTACCGAGTATTTAATTCGAGTAACAATTTACCGCATTTAATTCGAGTGACAATACAATTTAAATATTAAAATTTATAAGTTAAAATTGTTTTAGGAACTGAAAGTTGCAAAGATTTAACTGTCCCAGTCGGGGATCGAAACACGGATCTTCAGATTGATCAGCCAATGATTGATCAGCCAACTATTAGAGCTACTGGGACAAGATACCAACTTCTCCTCAGAGAAGTAGACACTATCATATCCTTCTTCAGAAGTCGTTAGATCGGAGTGAAATTGGCGACTCCTCATACTCCAGGCTAGCATCCTGTGAACCATAATTCACAGAGTTCACTTAAATTTCGTAATTGGGTCTCTGTTTGACCCCCTCATGATCAATACATTTAACCTGCAGGGTTCATCTGTTCCAACGCCATTGTAAAAGCATTGCTGTTTAAGCTGGGGACAGAACTGCTGATCTTTGAACTAGCCAGCCGAAGCTCTAAGAAATTGAGTTATTTGGACAATATTTCAACTTCATCTCGTCGAAGTGAACCACGATGGCCTGACTAACACAGGGCCATGCGGGGCAGCTGCTCTGGGCCCCCACATCAGAAGGGCATCAAATTAAACAATAACAACTTCGGAAAATTAATAGCTGTTTCCTAAAACAATGCCATCGGATTGGTTTGCTCAGCGGATAGATTCATTTTGGGGATATGCAGAGATTAACTGCACTAATTAACATGCTGGCATCTTGACTAAGATAAGACAGTTTCCAATAATTTAAATTCCATTAAAATATGTAATAACCACATTTTGTATACTTTTTTAACACTTTACAACATAGTTGAAAAGTGTTTATGACTTTGTTCATTCATTCTGTCTGTCTGTCCGTTAGCACGATCACTGCCGTAAAAATGACTTTATCAAAATGAAATTTTAGTATGTTTTTCAGACGGTCTGTGGGACCTATGGGAATATAAATAAATAATATCACTCAATTAGTTTTTTATTGAACCCGGATTGAAAAAATGAAATACATTGAACCCTATGGGACCTAATTTTTCAAAAAATTTTTAAGCAAATTTAAAATTCACAAATGGCTTCGAAATGTTTAAGAAATATTCACATTATCCCATAAAATATATTAAAAAAATTTCAGTAAAATATGTTAAGTAGTTTTTTAATTAAAAATTATTTAATACAGGGAAAAAAACAAATTCAATTAAATTCTGACTTTTGGGATATCCTCCAGAAAGAAAAGAGAGATATATTATATAATTAATATCTTTTTAAAAGTTTAATCATTTTGTACGTGAAAGAGGCTTCACATTTTAAAATAAATTTGATAGATAACAATTTTTTCAAATTTTTTTTTAATTTTATATAACTCTTCATGATATACTTATTTGATGGTATTTTTAACGCACTTTCCTACGTCCTAGAGAGTTAAAATTTGGTACACAGCTTAAATTTGTTGAACATTCTATTCTACAAAAATTTGGTGGATCTTTAAATATAGATCATACATCGTTCTCGAAATGGCCTGCAAATAATCCCCGTTCACTTTTATAAATCATTGTTGTAATATTCTTAAAAATTCTGATGTGGGCAGCACATGTCTTTCCCTGCAGACTCATATTCACGTTCTCTATATTTCTTCAATAATAATTTGAGTTTATCTGCACAAAATAACAGCCATAAGTATTTTAAATGGCATTGAATTTGCACGTTAAACTTAAATTTGGTTCTCATTTGATAGCTGGACTTATTGTCAAAGGTGGCGTAGCGAAATGCGAAAAAACTAGAATATCTCAAGAACGACTAGTCCTAGAGTAGTAGGGTTAGTCTTATTTTTTTTGTTGTCAAAAATCACGTATAAAATAGAAATTTAATTGATATAATTGAGCACACGTAGTCTTATTTTTATATTTAACGATTTTTGCGGGCCATTTCGCAAAAATAGCCCTTTCCTTTTTCCCGAATCGTACTAGAATAACCTACAAATGATTTATATACTAAATTTTGTTAAATTTGGTATATAAATCACTTGCAGATTATTGAAATATTATACACCAAATTTTGTTAAATTTGGTCCATTAGTTTTTAGCTAGAGTGGATAAATGCAATTTCTGCCGGCCATTTCGCAAAGAAGGCAGATTCTTTTATTACGAATCGTACTATAATCTAATGAACATCAGGATTTCCCACAAAAAACATACCTACCAAATTTTATGAAATTCGGTCCATTAGTTTTTCAATTAGAGTGGATGTAATATCCTCATAGATACAGAAACATACACAGATACACCCTTGCACACACAGACGTCTTCCTAAATATAGTTTTTTCGTGTTCTAGAAGTCCCAAAACGTGTAGATCCTTTGAAAATTCGAGTTCCGATCTTCGGCACGATTCCAATACTTTGAATACATACACACACTCACATATATTATCTGTGTATCTGTGTATTATCTGCGTATTTAAATTCCGTGCCTATGCAATTACAATAGTTGTAATTTTAATGATCCCTAAACTTTTATTATTTCTTCAACGAAGCCTAATTTTAACATATGCAGAATGCAAATATCTCAAGCGATTGTAAGGTGAGTTACATAAGAATTGCTGAATGTTTTTCACACAAAATTATTTAGCTCTGGAGTCTGGAATACAAATAATATGAATGAAATATTCATTGATTTTGCATAGAGAATCAGATGATTTATATTTCGATGCAGTTTTAAATATTTAAGTATAATAAATTACTGTAGTACTGTGATAATGTAAAAGATATCACCACTGAATATATCACATTTTAGAAATTTTTAAATGAAATTGCATTTCAGTTGGAAAGTGCTTCATAATCAATGCTTATGCATGATTGATCTTTCTGGTTTTAGAATGCAATTACGTTTCTGAAAAACATTTTTGTTCATTTTTTATATATCGAGAGGCGAAGGGGCCCCCCGGAGGATTCTATGCGCCGGGCCCCAGGTAGACTAAGTCGGGCCCTGTGAACCTTATAAAGTTATATACAAAATTTGCTTTAATGATGCAATATCATAAAATTTCTCAAAGCGGGGCATACAATTTTGCCCTTTCAATAAATGCCTTAACATTTGTATTTAAGTATCCTTAAAAGTACAAATGTCTGTAAGGATCATTTTTCTACTCTCACTGTAATTTTACTCTCATTAAACCGAAACCGTTACGGTTAACCCTGTCCGGAAACAGGGCAATGTGCAGGGCGGGCATTGGTGGTGGGGCGCTCGGGTGTGACACGATGTATGGTCCTGCCACGTGCCTCAGTTGTTTGTCTTTGCTGGAATGAATGAGAAAGTACCGGTTCAGTGCATGATCAATATCGCCACCAGTGTTTAAAACGTAGAGAGGGCAGGATCCAGGGATTGCTGGTGTCCAGTAACGCTTGTAACGGAAATTCATACACTGCAGACTACAGTACCGAAATTCGGGAAAACCTAGTTCATTTGCTGATCACATAGCCAAGGAAGGGAGGATGGATTCACCCGGGGTCATTATCCACGCCCTAGGGCATGACACCCTCTCACATTTCGTTTCACCAGTCCATATCTTCATCACCAGTCTGTAGTAAAGAAAGATGTTTGTGTGTCTGCGGTCTGTAGTGGGAAATCTAAGCGTCGTATGGTCATGAAATTTGGTATCCAGATGCTAGGACCCAGGAGGGTGTTCCTATGTGTTATATATTTTTTAGAAATTCGAATTAGTTTTCTAGTTATTTTATGTATTAGTATTTTCACACAAATTGGTACCTTAGCGACCGAGAAAAGTTTCCATCTTGACACCATCGGAAAGATCGAAAAACGTTCTTTTTCAACGATGTTTGAACCGCATCCGTATGTGACAATTTCTTCATATTTGCTTTTTTATATACATCGAAATTTGTATATTTTAGGTTATCTGATATAAACTCCGTTGCAAAATATATATATACATACACCCGTAAGAAAATGAGTTATAGCCGCGAAACACGGTATGTATGTATCGTTTCAGGAGATATGCAAATGATTTAGAGTTTGGGATCAGAAAAACCTTTTATAAAGAAATGGTGGCTACAAGAATGTCACATTTTAGTAAGAGGGTAAGAGGTAAACCCTCCCCTGGCAGCTATACAAATATTCGGTGTGGCATAGAGTCAATTGAGTTGCTTATATCCATCTGCGGAAGATTCTGCCACAAATGTTAAAACTGGTTAGCTAATTTAGTGGAATCAAGCAAAGATATAAACTGTTATTTTCCAGTAGTTGAAAATGTTTTCATTTGGTGAAAGCGAACATTTTTCTAAAGGTATTTTCAAATTTCTTTTTCTGGAGTAGCCTGCATTTTTATTCCAGAACCTGCTGTTATATTCGCGATATTTGAAGTGCTAGGAGTTTTTCTATTCGAATATGCTCTAGTATTCGATATACTCAAATATTCGCAGATAGTATTCGGGCATCTCTAACTTCAAGACATGGTGCTTTCCTAGAGACTAGCTGCTGGAGGCTGCTTTTCAAAAGCAGACATTGGAACTTTAGAACAGAAATGCATCTTGAATGTTGGTTTCACTTATTTTCTTTGTTTCATAACTCTCTATGTTCAATAACAGTACTTTAAAATGTGTGTACAAGCATATAAACAACACAGAGAAAACATATTACTTAAAAAAAAAATGTACAATACCACAGAAAAAATGTTCTGCGTACGCTATTTACATGCAAGTTAGACTGTTTCACTGTAAAACATTCCACAACCATTGCTCATTTTATTTCAGCTACTTTGTTGATAATTTCGACAAACTATCAGAAAAGCCACAGTTACAGGCGTTCATGAAAATTACAGCTTTATTTTTGAAATATTCAGTCTATGGAAGCGTTATTTTTTTGTGTATATATATATATATATATATATAATAAAAATAAATATAAAAATAAATAAGTATAATAAGACTAATTTAAAACATGAACAGTGGTTAAAAAAAAATACGGAGGAAAATAAAGTAAAGAGGATACGAAAGGAAATATCTAACAAAAGGAAACCATTGCTACCATATAAAGCAAATTGATCTTAATTTAAAATTATTAATAATACACATAAATTTATCAACATTCAAGAACGATACATACAAATCAAGTACAAACATTAAAGGATTATCAAAATCTGGAGGCTCAAAATATTAAAATGAAAATAAATAATAAATAAAGGAAAAGATGCAATCACAAAATATGAAATTGGATAGAACCTCTGTAGATCCAGCTTTTCAGGATCTTTGCATCCACGGAGGTTCCAAATGTGTTTCGCTCAACGGTACAGCCACATGGCCGAAACATCGTCAAAAGATCCGACACATTACCAGACAGAAACAAAAATGGAAATAACAAATACTATTAGGTAAATGGAAAGAAGAGGAAGAGAGTGCATATAGCAAACATATCACTAATCTATCCAATCTATATATATATATATATATATATATATATATATATATATATATATATATATATATATATATATATATATATATATATATATATATATATATATATACATATATATATATACATATATATAGTAAATTATATGAATATCCAGCATATTTAGTAAATGGTATAGTTAATAAATTTCGATTAGCCTAAAATTCTTAATATTCTCTCCTTAGTATCTTATTTTAGCCTTACTTCTACATTCTCTTGTTTTTACTTTACAATATATTTTCATCTTTCTATTTTGCAGCTTTTACCGTAGAATATCACATTTTACTTCCATTACGCAGTACGGTTTTTATTACTCACTTTGGCAACAGTAAATTACTTCTTTACTCTTTATCGAATGGCAACATTGGTCTAGTCATTTTTTGCTCGTCACGATTGTACATTTGATGTGTATTTTAAGGTATTTATGTTTCCTTTCTAGTTTTTCAATCTTTATGCTTGTCGTCCTAATAACACAAGTTTATAGATAAAATCTATCTTGTGTTTCAGAAACAAGCATTTTTGTGTTCATTTCGTTTAAAATATTCTTCTTCTTCAGTGGCCTGACAGCCCAGGATGGGCCCTTGCCTTCCGCAGAATAGAACTCCAGGCTCCCCTATCCCTGGCCAAAGACCTCCAGTTCAAAACTTTTAAAATTTTAAAGTCCTTTTCCACACAGTCAAGCCACCTAGGGACGCGGTAGCCCATTGGTTAGCGCGCTGGAGTTGCACTCGGTAGGCCTGGGTTCGATTCCAGCCACTGCCAAAACTGCCGCCGTGTTCATGCGGAGTACGATCACGTTAAACATGTGGGTCCGAAAGTCCGACCGAGAGGTTGGTGGTAGGGGAAGGAGGGTACGGTCCCTGTGGATGCCTCCCCCACTGGGTTCCGGTCCAAATTGGGTGGCACTTCCCGGCCGTCCAAACAGTTACCTTACACCTTTCTGGTAGGTCGGACGGTCTGGGTCTCAACAACAACAACACAGTCAAGCCACCTGAGTTTAGGTCTTCCTCTTTTACGGGTGTCGAATGGTCGGGCCGAAAAGATCTTTTTTGTTGTACTGCTTTCGGCCATCCTGCACAGGTGACCCACCCATTTAATTCTCTGAATCGTGATGTAATTGACTATATCTGGTTCTTTAAAAGACTTATAAAGTTCAGAGTTAGTTCTTCTTCTCCAGATGTTGTTACAATTTAAGCTACCAAAAATACCTCTCAAGATTTTTCTCTCAAAAAGAGAAATGATATCTTTAACTTTTGCTGTCATTGCCCAAGTCTCAGCAGAGTAGGTAAGAATGGGTCTGAGATTAAACTTTTGTAGATTATAATCTTCGTTTTTCTGCTGATGAAGTCAGACTTTAAGTACCTTTTAAGGCCGAAAAAACATCGGTTAGCAGCTGTAACTCTACCACGAATTTCGGGCATAATGTCCGTTTAAAATATTAGGACTTGATAAAGTATTTTTTCGAAATGAACTATTCTTAAGCCTAGAGCTCTTCCACGTGCAAGCTTTAATGCTTGATTATTTTGGTATTCCTTTTTTCGATTCCTCTCCATTGACATTTGTTGATTATCTTTAGCTTTCTGAACTGTATATGTATTATAATTTCCTCTTTATTGTTGAATTTCATTTTATTTCATTGTATTCTGTAGGCATAAAATTTTTTTAAGATAGTGTATTATGAGTTACTTATTCCATTCTACCATTGGATTTACTATTTTAATATTATATATATATATATATATATATTTTTTTTCAGTAACATGCTTGTAAATGTTTTACAGTGTACTAATAAAAGCTAACATCCAAGATTGAACATTAAAAACTGCAAGCGGCAATAGTAGTCTAATAATAATAATAATAGGTAATAATAATAGGTAATAATAATAATAATAATAATAATAATAATAATAATAATAGGTAATAATAATAATAATAATAGGCAATAATAATAATAATAATAATAGGTAATAATAATAATAATAATAATAATAATAATAATAATAATAATAGGTAATAATAATAATAATAATAATAGTCTAATAATAACAATAATAGGTAGCAATGTCATTTGCTTGTTTCCATAACCCATTGGCACTTTAAATGTAGAGGTGAGATTTAAGCTTTAAGGCTAGACATATCACAAATGTACTCGTGAATTCCGTGTGCAAAAAGACGTTCCTGAAGTTTTGACCATCCTCCTACTGTAGATAACAGCATGCACAGACCGGTTTCGCGCTTTTTATGCGCTCTTTACATAGAATATCTTATAACTGCAATGACAACGAGGTTTGTTATGTACCATAATTTTACTAACCTCTAAAGGAAACAATAAATGATGTTCAACTACGCAGCTGACTTCAAATTTCTTCAAGATTGTGCTCAGGTTGCGCAAGAATGATATAAGATGCACGACTCTTCGGATGTGACGTTTTAAGGTCTCTATAGAACCTTTCTAGTTGGTATTTTAAGGTCTTTTATGAGGTCATAAGATACCAACCAGAAAGTACTGTAAAATACAGAAGTCTGTGAAAATTTGGTATGTATCGTAATTTCTGTGTTCAGAGCACACTATTATTTGTCCTAAAACACTGAACGGGAAAATCACCAACACTGCGCAAAACATATGTAAGACATGCATAGTTTGTTATTAGTGAACACTAAAATGTTATTATTATTAGTTAACATTTGTTAACATTTAAACTTGTAACCGACTTAATGTTAAGAACCACTACCTCTTCTTGGCCGTAAGCAAATGCAATTGCTCATAATTTTCAAATAAGCAATTTCGGTTGGCATCGAATATGCTTTCAATAATAGTTTGATCACTAATAACAATGTCTCGAAAGTTTCAAGGCACACATAACCAATTTTGCAATGCGCAATTTCAGAAGGCTGTATATACATATAGTGACCGACTAGAGTTAGTTACATTCTGGAGCTGGATTCAAAATCTTAAAAGATCGGGTTTACAATACACGAGGTTCAGCAATGGTTACGTTCATTGTCACAAAACTGCTTTGCATTGCCACTCATACAGTTGTTGTATATGTGGCTTTCTTCAGGTTTTATCTATCCTTCCTTGGAGATGAAAAGTTTACTTTGTCAAATGCTTTATTTACAGAACGAATTGGTTTTTAATGTGTGTAAAGTAATAACGTGTATCTGATATCTACCACAAAAATATTTTAAAGAAAAATTTCATATTCATACCCTTTAACAATGTCGAGAAATAGGGTCACATTTATTTTCTTCTCGAAAATCATTGATGGAAGGAAACGCTTGATGTAAAAAGATGAATGCAAATCTCTGTTACACTCTCCATCTTTCAAATTTAGGGCTGCATTAAAGTCTCAAAGGGTTTTTATTATTATTATTTCCGCAAAAATCTGTTTTATCGGTAAATCAGATTGGTTTCAGAGTCAACGCCTTTGCACGCTCCGTCTTTCTTTCTTTCTTTTTTTTTTCACCCGAAGACGCTGTTTTGCTTCTAAACTACAAGCCATAAATCTCATTTTTATATCGATAACAAAACTTTAAATTTCGGGCTGCCGTCAGGAAGTCGTAAAAACGCGACCCAAGGGCCTATAAAACATGTACTCCCTATTCTTCGGCCTGCAGTCTGCAACAACCGCAAGTATTTGCCAAACTCATCCTGAACCCCTTTTGACGCGTGCTGTTTGGACACGAGCAAGAGGTTAAAAGGAAAGAAGGGATTCAAGGATATACATAAAGCGTTCTTCGTGGGTTATGAATCGAGCTCAGCCAACATTGGAAGTTGGTGAGGTATGTGAAAGAGTTCACCGATAGGTAGGTTTTGTATAGAAGGGGAAAGGAATATTAACAAGGGCAAAAAAAGAAAGATGCCGTATTTGCTGGATTATTATCTCCTTTTACATTGACTTTACAGACCTGTATGGGCCTTAGCCTTTTCAATGATTTTCTATTTTGGTTTGTTATCAGCGATAGTTCTCCAGTTCTTAATTTTGCAAATGCCAAAATCCTATCTACATAGTCAATCTTTTAAGTTCTGGTCTTCCTCTAGGCCTAACTATAGTTGACAGTATCAGAAATATTTTTTTAGTACCCATTTTGTAAGGCATTTGAATGACATAACCGGCCTCTTCGTATTTTAACGTATTTAACAATGTCTGGTGGGTCTCTATGTAAGTAGTACAGTTTGGAATTAAACCTTCTTCGCCAAACGACTCCATTTGTCCGTATATCACATATTCTTCATAGAACTTTTAAATGAGTTAATATTGCAATTTTGGGTAATTTTATAAACAGTCTAACAAAATTAGAAAACTGATGCTTATTTTACTCGAAAATTTAGGGGGTTCTGAATATTCGATTGCGTATAAAAGCAATAGGCTTCCAGTATTCATGGATTGTAATTTGTGTACCAAATTTCGTTCGAATCGCTCCATTCGTTCGTGAGATATTGTCTCTACAGACTCACACACACACACATCATTTAAAAAACGTTTGATTCGTGTTCAGGGATGCTTGAAACGTGCTCTCCCGTCAAAAACTCGAATTCGAATTTTCGATCCTGTCACAATACTTTCCTTATACATTATACTATGTATGATGTGAAAGTAAAAATATTCAGCCCAAACTGAAAAAAATTATATAAATATTTAGTATTAAAAATTTAAAGAGAATAACTACTTCAATATGTACGAACGAGGCGAAGTCCATTCTCTATTCCTAACGAAGCGAAATCAACATTTGTCTGAATTTTGTGATCGCTTTTACTCGAAAACTGCAATAGGTAGGAAGATGAAAATTTGCACATATACATAAAATTGTACACATATGTGCAGAATCATAATTTCAATAATTAAAATCAACCAATCAATCAATCAATCACCGTGAGCGAGGGGTCGACCCATTGGGTTTACAACCTCACCATGTCTTATCACGGAATTTGAAATTCGACGATATTAAATAAAACCAATCTTTTGAAAAAGTAAGATACTGTAAGTAAGTTGTCAATTATATCAATTAATTATCTTGCACCTGTCTACAGTACAATATACAATAATAACATACAAAGCATACATCTACTCATAATACTCATAAGTTGGATCTATAAAATATATATATATATATATATATATATATATATGTTAAATATTTTTAAATGGCATATGTCTGTACAAACTAATTTCTAGAGGTAAATATAGTTATATACATTTTTACATAAACATGTTTAAACTTAAACATGACTTATTCTCAGAGCATCCTATATACATAATACACACAAGAACTTAACATTACACATACACTGACGGAAAATAAAATCTCAACACCAAGAAGAAATTAGTTTAGGGGAATGAAATTTAGGCAAAGCAGTTGTATAGGTAACATATTTATTTCATTAAAGTTTCAAGGTTACAGATTAAAGTATGCTCGAGAGGAACCATTTCAAATGCGAAATGGTGGTACATTAATAACCGCTGTAGTCGCCACGATTTTGAATACAAACATGCAAACGTGAATACATTGGGTCGTACAGGTGCCGTATGTCATTTTGTGAGATGGAGTTCCATGCCTGTTGCACTTGGTCAGTCAAATCAGCAACCATTAATGCTGGTTGTGGATGGCGCTGGATTTGTCTTCCAATAATGTCCCATACGTGCTCAATGGGAGAAAGATCTCGTGATCTCGCAGATCAAGGCAACATGTCGACACTCTGTAGAGCACGTTGGGTGACAGCAGCGGTATGAGAACGAGCGTTATCCTGTAAGAAAACACCCTCTTGAATACTGCTCATAAATGGCAACATAACCGGTTCAATCACCAGTCTGATGTACAAATTTGCTGTCAAAGTGCTTGGGCTAACGACGAGAGTGCTCATGCTGTCATAGGAAATGGCTCCTCAGACCATAACTCCTGGTGTAGGTCCAGTGTGTCTACGCCGCAGACAGCTTGGTTCCAAGCGCTCACCTGGCCTCCTTCTTACCAACATACGACCATCACTGGCACCAAGACAGAAACGGCTCTCATCTGAGAATACAACAAACAGATCTCCACTCCGCCTTCCAATGAGCTCTAGCTTGACACCACTGACGTGGGAGTAATTCGGAGTTAGTGGTATGAACGCTACAGGCCGTCTGGCTCGGAGCTGTCCCTCAAGTAATCGATTTCTTACAGTTCGCTGTGTCACTCTGGGGCCAACAGAAGCTCTAATTGCTGCTGCAGAAACAGTACGTTCCGCCACAGCCAAGCGGCGAATACGGCGGTCTTCTCTCTCAGTAGTGGCCTTTGCTCAGTAGTGGCCCTTGACCGAGGTCCGGCCTTGTGTGGCCGGACCTCGGTCTTCTTGAGATAGTGCCTTCCCGTGATCACTGCTGCCAACAATCATGCACAGTGGATACATCCCTGCCAAGTCTTTCTGCGATATCGCGGAAAGAAAATCTACCTTCTCGTAGCCCTATTATACGGCCTCGTTCAAACTCACTAAGCTGCTGATATTGCCTTCTTCGTCTTCTTAAAGGCATTCTTGACTCAAACCTAGCTCACAACGTCCAATCAGGACGATAAATAACGCTCATGAAGTTTACATCGCGTATTTAAAGCAAACGTGAATTGCATAATCATAGCGGCGCTACTAGCGCCAATCAAACCGTGTGCACTTGCATGCATTATGATTTAAGCGTGCTCTTGTATATTAAATACGATTTTGGGATTTAAATGTGTTACTTTGATTTAATTGTTTTCCTGTATTTTAATGTGTTTAATTTAATATTCAAATTTTAAAAACTTATACGCTCGTTTGTATTACATTCTCAAATACTGTAATTATATTCTTATATTTCTAATTTCATAATTATTTGTTAAATTAAGTTTTAATTCGAAATCTCCCCCAGCTCGTCTACTTCATATGTTCTAGTCCATCCAAAGCCCGGATTTTGCTAGTAAGCAATTATTTTTATATCTAAGATGATAAAAGAAGTTGTCTGTGTATGTGTGTTGCCTGTAGTGGAAAATCGAAGCGTCGGACAGTGGCGAAATTTGCTATATAAGTCTACAATACACCCATACAATACACCCTGGCGAGATTTTAAAAAAATTCGAATTAGTTTAAAAGTCACGAACATTTAAAGGTGAAAATCTGTCGAAATTTCGGGTTAAAAATTAGTTTTATTCCGGGAATACGATAAAAGTTGAAATAGAAGCTATGTGTCGAGATGGAAAAACAGTTGTCTATCTAACAAAGTGTATTTTATCTATCGGTTTTCAATTATATTTTTATAGATAACAGGTTATGTCAAGTCAAAGATAAAAATGTTGGACTTTCGCGGATTTACACGTTTTGAGCATAGCTAAATATGAAATATGAATCAATCACTTATTTCAACGCATGTCCGTCTGTGAGTCTATGGGTAGGATATCTGTCAAACAAATTTAGCTATTTGAATCGAATTTACTATAGTTATTTCGATTTGCAAGCTTAAGAGGCTTATTGTTTTTAAGAAAGGTCGGTTTAGAGGATGGCCTCGTTTTTTCGAATTCATTTAAAGTTAAAAAGTTCTTTAGCTCGAGGAAAGTAAAAGTGAAAAAGAGCGTCCATTAGCTTGAGTAAAAATAAAGAAGAGAGTTCTTTATCTCAAGGAAAGTAAAAGTGAGAAAGAGAGTCCTTTAGCTCGAGGAAAGTAAAAGTGAAAAAGAGAGAAATGCCTTCGTTAAAATCTCCGTCTTGTAATTCGCTGTTTTAAATATCTATTTTTTAATACATAAATTAACAATAAGAAGAACATATTTAAAATACAAAGTCTTTCTGAATGGTTACAATTTTTTTTATCTTAATTTGCATCTGTATCAATTGCAACAAAAACAAATTATAAAATGAATACAAGGTTCCGGTTATGATTATACATAAGTAAAATACGTGACGAAAATATTTCGAAAAGTGTAGGTTGATTCATTTTTTGTCGGCAAAATAAGTGGTTAAAATTAGTATCAGAATGACCACGGAAAATCTTCAATATAGATTATTTCAAACTGATTACAGAGAATATAATTTTTTTACATAAAATGCGTTAAAATATAGACTTTATAGACTGACTTGGTGAAATAAAATATAGACTTTTATAGACTAATTCTAAAATGTATAGATTAATATAGGTTTTATGCACTAGTTGAGAGCCCTGCTATAATATTGGTATTTGTTAATCTGCAGCTAAAGTCATATGTTGGGCACACCAATTTTTTTCCTTCACAGTGCGGAGGACTCTTTGAATTCAATCACTTCCAACGCGGGAAGCATCCATCACCACTTTCTCCAGATTGCTCCTTACCTGTAAATAGAAAGCAAAAGCACCCTCCCCCCTTCTGCCACACAAACGCCAGCGACCTTGTCTAGAAGTGCGTAGGGCTTTGACCTCTGGTCAAGCCACGAAAATAACCCCCCGCAAGACCAGAAGGCGGCCGCCAGGTAAATATTTTTTGCGAGATCCGAAGTGTTTGTATAAACCAGAGAGAGAAGTGAAAGTGGCTGTATGAATACCGCGGTGTGCAAACACGAGGAGAGGCAATTTATGAGAAAAAACTGCTTATATGGGAAATGCATGGGGTGGCCCTGAATCGAGAAGGAATTCGTAATATGGGTGGGTTGGTGTGGTTCCCAGTATGTGGCCCGCGGTCACTCACACAAGAATTTAAATGCTAATCCGTATAAATTATCTAAACTATAAAATAGTATGGAAAAACACGTCAAAGTGATTAATACTTTAAAAATAAAGACAGCCAAAATGTTGGCTAAAAGTAATTTATCTTCTTTCACGACGTACTAAAATTACACGGCCATAGCGCTTTCGGGCATTACTATGCCCTTCATCACTGGCGAAGTGAAAATAAGTGGCGAACATGTGCTTAAATACAGGCCCATAACCGCCAGATAAACCGTGAATCTATTTGCAATTTCGATCCCGTTCAGACCCTTAGTTATGCTTGGTGTCTTGTTCTCGACTTAGTACGTGTTAGACCTTTATATTATTTTCTGAATGTTTAGTAGATGCTATATTCCGTTTTTTGATGACATTCCTATTGGTTATTACCATTTAATTTATGACCCTTTTTCCTTTTATTGTATTTTGCATTTTATAATTAAATTATATTTTAAATGCCTCATATTTAAAAATGTAAAATGATTAATATGTAAATTTTGTCTGGCGGTTATGGTCTGTATTTGGGCACATGTTCGCCACTTATTTTCATTTCGCCACTGATGAAGGGCATAGTAATGGCCGAAAGAGCCATGGCCGTGTAATTTTAGTATGTCGTAAAAGGGGGTTTTAATAAATGACTTTCAGCCAATTTTTTGGTTGTCTTTATTTTTAAAGTATATCGAAATTATATTTAAAATCTGAAAAAAAAAAGATATGTTTCAATGATTTTATTTTTAGAAAAGAAAGTGAAAAAGAAACTGAAGTTGAAATTCGTAGTAAATCCCCCTCAGAAACATGTTGCCGAATCCAAATCAGTCATCGTCTAAACTCTATCTACAACCAATTATGAGAAATATATATTTTAAAGAAGAAGCGAATTTTTGAACCGGAATTAGTAAATATCGGAAGTAGAAATACTTAGTAAACCCCCCCCCCCCCCCACAACTTCCTTTAGAATTTGATGCTGAATTTATATTCGTCATCAGCTAAGCTTTATTTATAGCTAATCCCGAGAAATATATGTTTCTAGGAAAATTTTCGAATTAGAAGTGGGAAAACTGTCGACAAAATTTGGCAACTCTATCAGACATATTTGGTACAAATATATTAAAAAAATTCTGTCATGTCGGAAAACTATTTAGAAAACCACAATACGTGTTCACTTAGAAAACGATTGTGTTCTAAGTGAACGTGTAGATACGTTGACTAAGTGGAACGTCTTAGATAGAATGAACACGTGTTCACGTGTTCATTTGGTATGTTTTAGGGTTTAATTAAGAATAAACATAAAGGTTCTGTATATCAAGGGTTTGAATGTCAAATTCAATTCTGGCTTATGCTCTTATTATAACAGGAATGAAAACTTTCATCCCCCCCCCTCCCTCTCCTTTGATTTTGATCCGTTTTCACTGAAATTCGTGATTTTTCTCTTCTTGCTGTCAACTTGAAATGTGTTCACTTCATCAATAGTTTTACTGCCGTGCACTTCGACGTGTCGATGCATTAATTCATTTGTACAATTATTCTGCCTACTCTCTAAAGTTTTATAATATGTTTTCTTAGATAATTGTGTAAAAAGCCTTGCTGCCCCAACCGGAGATCGAACCCTGGATCGTCAAACTGGTCGGCTGACGCTCTACCCGTTCAGCTTTGGGGCGAAATCGCAAGTTTCTTATCGTCGAAGTGGACTCTGCATTTTTCATCCTATAATGATTGATGGTGTCGTCTTTAAGATCGGCGGGCAATTGACACTCTGACTGACCACCTCCTCTTATTACTTTCCTTATATACATAATGTATAAGGAAAGTATTGAGACGGGGTCGAAAATTCGAATTCGAGTTTTCGACGGGAGAGCACGTTTCAAGCATCCCTGATCACGAATCGAACATTTTTGAAGGGATGTCTGTGTGTGTGTGTGTGTGTGTGTGTGTGTCAGTGAGTCTGTGGAGACGATAATTGATGAACGAATGGGTCGATTCGAACAAAATTTGGTAGAAAAATCACAATCCTTAAACACTGGAAGCTTTAAACACTGGAACACTCGAATGTTCAGAACCCCCCCCCTAAATTTTCGAATGAAATTTTGAAAAAAATCGCTAAAAAATCAAAACCGCTAATAAAGTTACGCAAATAGACATTTCTTATGTAATTTTTCATTAGAAAACGATTGACATAAATTTTAGAACGCTAACATTAACCGTTCTCGAGATATTGTACATTTTTCAAAAAAAATATCAAAAAGTCATATGAAATAAAAGAAAATATTTCCTATTGAGAAACATGTTCACTTTTCATATGTAATACCATGCGATACATTGGGTGACATCATTCTCGTGGATCTAGCTCGTTCCATTCATGAAAAAAGATACTTTAAGTAATACTTTTGTATTTGAACGCCAATAGTCATTTATCTGCTGTAAGAATAACTTATTTCTTCGTCCATAACGCTTGGCGAAATTTTAGCGACGAATTTGGCGGAATGTCGCCAACTTGGCAACTTTTTGAAATGTTGCCAAATTAACGAAAATCTCGCTAAATGGATAAAAATGACGCTAAATCAATGAAAATGACGACTAATTGTCGAAAATTCAATATCTTTGAAAGAATATTAGTATCTACTATAAGAAAAACCTATTTTTTTTACTGTAAAAGTAGTAAATTCATTACATTATATAAGGAAAGTCATGTGTTGCCCACATCAGATTTTTTTTTTTTAGGTTAGTATCCTGCGAGGTCGTTATTCTTTCAATTTGAAATCGGCACTGAATCTTGCAGAGTCTACTAAATTCGTACTAGCAGTAGCGTTCCGAGGTTTTCTGAGGCCTCAAGTGAACTTTCATAAAAAAAGCCTCATCTGGACATAAATGCAGTAAAACGTCACACATCCGAAAATTGGTAGTCCGAAAAATCGATTATCCGACAATTTAATTATGTTGTTTTTACAAGTTAAAAAAATAATAATAAAATACGGATTCATTAAGAGACTAACATATTCTTTAGTCTTTTCACTTTAGGTTATGGAATTGAATGTTGACCCCCCCCCCCCCCCCCAGAGTCAACAATATTTTAGAGGTCTTTGTACGATAGAAAATACTTCCGGGTTCGAAACTATATTGTCCCAATGGATAATCATACCCTGGTTATATAACAAAGCGTACCATGGGAATTATAGTATCATGATGCTCAACTACAATTCGATAAACAGGTTGTGGCCAGAGCCGTGTAAAGAACACTATAAACTGATGCCTAATAATAAATGTAAAATTATATAAAATACCAAAAAAAAATGGTTGGATTAGGTATAATGTACTAATGAGTTTTTAAAAAATGCAAGACAAGTTCAATAAAAAATAATGTACAAAATTTTGAGGCCCTCTGCAAACGTGAGGTCCCTAGCGGTCGCTTGCTCTGCTTGGCCCTCGGGACACCCCTGCGTTCTAATCTTCTTACTAGGGTCAATTTCAGACCTCCAAGATATTTTCCTTAACGTATAGGTTTAATTTTGTTCAGGTGCAATTGTGAAGAACCTTGATGGAACCAATTTGGAATCGAACCTTGGATCTTCGAACTGGTCAACCAACGCTCTACCGTTGAGCTACTGGGATGAAATTTCAAGCTCAAATCGTCGAAGATTATTTTTACAATTATTTTTATTTTTAATTGTGTGATTAACAATTGTTCTTATTTTTACTGTTGCCAGACCTATTGTTTAGGTTAGGCCCGTTCACAATACAAAGTTTGATTGATTAATTTTGATGTAGGAAAAATCCGTAAATGGTAAATTTTGCGAACCCCTCAACCCCCTCCGAAATTTGATGCTGAATCTGTATCGTCATCTAAGCTCTTTGAATAAACAGCGACATCTCAAAAATCGGAAGTGATTCTACCCCCTTAAAAATTTAATGCTGAATCCATATCAGTCAGTAATACAGATGTGTAAAGGAAAACTTTTAATACGGAAGTGGTAAAGGAACTTGAAGAGGAAATTCTTAGGAAGCCACAGTACCTACTCCCGAATTTGATGCTGAATCCATATCAGTTATCATTTAAGCTTTATTTATAGCTAGTACTGAAAAAGAGGTGTTTCAAGAAAAATGAAAATTTTTGAATTGGAAGTGAAAATCCTTAATGACACCCAACCCCTTCGAAATTCTATGCTAAATCCACGTCTGTCTTTATCTAAGCTATATCTGTAGTAGAAGTAGATGAATATCTTTAGTAGAAATAGATAGAATTCCGAGAAATAGATGATTCAAAAAATATTTTTAGGAAAAACATACACGGCAAGTTTGATTGCAGCCAATTATTATTACTTATTTTATCAGTTTCTATTTGTTGTTCTTAAGTTTAAGAAAATGATCACTTATTAGCTTTAAAGTTTAAGTGTGAACTTTAAAAGCATTTTTCTCAAAGCGCACTTTATTGGGTGCGATGTATTTTGATGTAGTTTGAAATAAGCTATAGCTTTAGTGTTTTGATTGAAATAAGCTATAGCTTTAATGTTTTGATTGAAATAAGCTATAACTCTAGTGTTTTGATCGAAATAAGCTATAGCTCTAGTGTTTTGATTGAAATAAGCTATAACTCTAGTGTTTTGATTGAAATAAGCTATAGCTTTAGTGTTTTGATTGAAATAAGCTATAGCTTTAGTGTTTTGATCGAAATAAGCTATAGCTTTAGTGTTTTGATTACGAAACATCTCAAATTTTTACAATTTGAGAAAGATTTATTTCCCTGAAGCTATCGGATTCCAGATTTTGATGAATATACAGTTACTGTATACAGATTTTGAAAATTTTCGGAAATATGTCCTTGTGCGTGTAATATTCAGAGAGAGAGAGAGGTGAATACTATAATCCAAGAACAAATACATATATCGCTATGAAATGATTCTATTTTCATTTCGTCGTTGTAAAAGTATTTTTTATTACATACCAGTCGTAAAGTAACGGTCACATATTAATACGTCGTAAATTTTTCTTTGACGGCGTTACAAGCTGGTATACAGTGCGGCATGGAGTCAAATAACGGTCTAATGTTAGCATATGACACACTCTGCTATATGTTCTATAATTGCTCCGTTAAATTATTCAAACTGTGATGACTGCACCTGCCATCCCAGCAATTTCCAAAACTGCTCAATTGTCGAAAATACTGGATTTATGGCCGACCATGGGTGCATCAACACTTTGAAGGCACTCTTGAAAGACGTGTGCTATGTGTGTCCGGGAGTTATCAGGTTGGAAAATAGCCCCCAGTAGACGTGACAGCAGAGAGAACACAACTGTCCCCATGATGTCTTGAATGTACAGATAAGCTGTTAAAGTACCCCGTAACAATATTAGAGGAGACAAGTTGTCATAAGACATGTTCAAGACCATCCAGAATATTTTCGGTGTTTAAGTATGTCACCTTGGATTTACATCTGCCATTGTCCTGACACATTCCAGTTATCTTCCTTTATATACATTACTTACAGTTTTATTTAATGAAATAACTCATGAGATGGATATTTATTCAAAATTGTATCGATAATTTGTCATTTTGAATAATTTTCTTTTCATTAGGCGCATATTGAAATAAGGCCAAGTCGCCCAAACTGGAGGGGGTGGGTGGGAACTAAATATTTCGAGATCACTTTATTCTAGAGTAATGGGGATGGTTTTATTTGTGTTATGATCTTAAATTGCGTTTTAAACGAACGCAATATTTTTAAATATTGCGTACTCAGTATTTTAAAATATTGCAACTCAGTATTTTTAAATAATGCAACTCAGTATTTTTTAATAATGCTAGTTTATTTCAGTTTTAATTTTTTTTTTTTAATTTATCAGTTTACAATTTTTTCGATTTTTGATGGATTTTTAGATAAAACGAACCGGCTCTATATTTCTACTTGCCCAAAATTCTACTTAGCACCAGACTAGCGCTACACAAAGTGATTTAAGATGCAAAAATTAAGAAGTTTTTCCCGTATAGTTTTGAGCTAGTTTTTTAATACTCTACGCTGCACAGAGAAACAGATACTCACACAAGAACAGGCGTCACATTAGAAATAGTTGATATCATGTTCTCCCAAATATGAACATTCATCAGATCATGTATTTAGTAACACCTTCGATGTTCTAGCAGTATAAATGGAGCGATTTTACATAACGCGTCCTGACCAAAGATGGCTCCGATGTCGGCTAAGTATTTCAGGAACTGTTTAGAGCGCGTAAAGCAATGCTAATGCAAAAGCGTGCGGTGGCATTGTTATAGTTCCCTTATTCCAAAGTGTGGGTGCCTATAGTAACGACAGATGGCAACGGCAACCCCCTTTCTGCGCCCCCCCTCCATATACCCTTATTCTTTTACAGATGACCCCTCCATACAGTATTCAAGGTTACATGCGTATTATTCTGGTTTTAAACTAGTCTAGATATTTTTTATTTATCTGTAGCATTTGATATGGGCTTCGTAAAGTCATGCAAAACTTTGCTAATGTATTCACCCTTTTACAATATTTTGAGGTAAATAAATATTACAAAATATTAAATTCGTTACAGAAACTTGTTTATTATGGACCCAGGCCAAGCTGAAGTGAGAAACAAAATCAAATAGGGGCATGAGGAAAATACAAGGGGGCGGGGTCAGCAAGGTTGAAAGGGGGGATCATTAAAACCCATTATTTTGAAGAGGCATTGATATTAGATTTTACAGTGTTTGCATAATTAAATTTATATAAAATAACTTTTAAGTTCTAGCATTTATAACAATTTATTTGCTTTCAATTTCATTTGTTTTTAATATTTTATTAAAAACAACTATTTAAACAATTGAATAAAAGTATCAACCGGTTTCGGACGCAAACAATACTCTTTCTTCAGGATCAAAAGACACAGCAACCACACCAGCAAGAAGGCTTTTGACAAAAAGTAGTTGCATCGCGTAACCCAAAGGGAAATAGTTGCCAAATGTTCCTATATCCGTAACCATTCAATTACGGCTGCCCCTTCCCCAGTGCAACGACTAGCATTGGTGGAACAATTTCGCACTTGTAGCGTTTTTCAGCACACAATAGCTGGTAAATGCACTGGCAGCAAGAAAACTTGTTATATTGAGCAATTTTGAGAACCTCTGGTCTGTGGTGACCGACAAAATCAGTCATACCACATAACCGGCTTCAAATGTAAAGAAAATAAAGCTCAAATTGTACTCTCACTATATGAGTCGACCAAGTTCACAGGCACAGATCCCGCTGCTTGGAAGATATTCTCAAGATCTAAAATGACGCTCCTAGTGCAGTTATAAGAAATGGCAGACATGTTTTACTCTTTTTATTTCTGTTGAGAAACAAATAACCAATCTGCATTAGGAGCATGATTCCCATCGCTTAATCAACTATGGGGAGTCACATTTCCAAGATATCCCCCCACCCCACCCACATTCATTTAAAATTCAAAATGATTCTCATAGTTTTTTCTAGAGCAACACTTTTCTGTTTAATCAAAAATGTAGATCGTGTTTATTCTAAAATGCATCAGTAAATCTGACCCAAATTTATTTATCAGGAAATATCATCTGAAGTTAGTCCTAACAGGTGAAATTTTTGCGTTCATTTAACACCTTTCTTCTTCTTCTTGGCTGGGCTTTGCAATGACCATAAACAGGTGAATATTTGACCCGATTCATGAAGACACAGCTGCTCATTTTGTAAACAAACTTTCAAAAGACATGAGCCTTTTCTTATGCTACAACATTCTTCTGAAGAATGACGTAAATTACACAGACCGACAAGAAAAAAAAAAAAAAAATCTCTGCTGACTTGGATGTGACATTAGTTTTTAACTAATTTTGGTATGCTGATTTCAAAATATGACGCTTTTTTTTTTTTTTTTTGCATCACGTCAAGTTTTCGAAATATCACATTTCGTGTTTATTCCTATAATGTTCTATGAATCAAACTTCTGATCCCGCAATTCATGCGGGATTTGCTGATAAAAATCTGAAAAAATTAGCAATACACTGCATGATCCTTATGTAATTATGTAGTTTCATGTTTCTATATGCCACTTTGTCTATACAGATTACTGTTGGAGTATTAAAAGGGATTGTCGAAGTATAGTGCATGCAAAGAAATCTTCCAAGCGAAAATTTCTCTCCTGAAACCGTGAGTAGTTTCCTCACCGAAGGCTATAGTGAAACTTCTCAATATCTGACACTCACGAGGAACGAAACGTGTCCGTTATTTGGAAAAAAAAATCTCATGTGGGCAACACATGACTTTCTTTATATAATGTAATGAATTTAATACTTTTACAGTAAAAGAAAAATAGGTTTTTCTTATAGTAGATACTAATATTATTTCCAAGATATTAAATTTTCGCCAATTGGCCGTCATTTTCATTGATTTAGCGTCATTTTTATCCATTTGGCGAGATTTTCGTTAATTTAGCAACATTTCAAAAAGTCGCCAAGTTGGCGACATTACGCCAAATTCGTCAAGTATCATTTTTCATGAATGGAACGAGCTAGATCCACGAGAATGATGTCACCCAATTTATCGCATGGTATTACATATGAAAAGTGAACATGTTTCTCAATGGGAAATATTTTTTTTTATTTTATATGACTTTTTGATAATTTTTTTGAAAAGTGTGCAATATCTCGAGAACGGTTGATGTTAGCGTTCTAAAATTTATGTCAATCGTTTTCTAATGAAAAATTACATAAGAAATGTCTATTTGCGTAACTTTATTAGTGGTTTTGATTTTTTTACGATTTTTTCAAAATTTCATTCGAAAATTTAGGGGAGTTCTGAACATTTGATTGCGTATAAAAACAATAGGCTTCCAGTGTTTGCGGATTGTGATTTTTGTACCAAATTTAGTTCGAATCGGTCCATTCGTTCGTCATTTATCGTCTCCACTGACTCACTGACACACACACACACACACACGCACGCACACACACATGCACACACACACACACACATACTTTCACACACACACACAGACATCACTTCAAAAATGTTTGATTCGTGATCAGGGATGCTTGATTCGTGCTCTCCCGTCGAAAACTCGAATTCGAATTTTTGACCCCGTCACAATACTTTCCTTATACATTATGTATATAAGGAAAGTAAAAATATTACTACATTAATGTAATTACTATATTTGTCTGTTAGTCATTGTTACATTTTTAAAACTTATTTATCATTACAATTCTGAATACCGTTTGTTTACCTTAAACCATTTACGCAAAGTGTCCACTTTGGTCTATTTTTGGACAAAGTACATTAGAGAAAAACGCGGCGTGATACGCGAAAACTAATATGATTTTTGATTTCAGCACATCAAAATACCCTAAAATCAACTCCCAACTGTAAGTCAGCAAAAATCGTGTCGGCCTGTGTTACCTATGTATACGCATCGCATCTAGTTACTAAAAAACTTTATTAAATCGGAATATTGTCACGAATGCATAAAATGATTTTGTCTCATATTAACTCCATGCAAGGAGAAAACACTTTTACAGGCAACCACTGCAATTGCGTGATAGTAAGGTTGTCATACTTTGACTATTCGGGACATGGTTGCCAAACTTGGTAGTATATTTTCAACTTGGCGGTTTTTAACAAGTGTCCGAATCCATTAGAACTTTCGAAAAATACCGACTTTCGACGACACCGAACACGTTCCAGAACTTTCTATGGAGAATATATAAAGGAGTCATCGCACAGTTGGAGAGAGTTGACATAATACGAGCTAAATTGAATTGTGAGATATGTCAGTGTTTTGAGAACACTATCCGTTATTTTGTGAATTAGTTGAGGATTTAATTGCTGTTTTATTGTATCTGAGAGTCGTTTAGTGATCTTGTAAGATAGTTATCGAGCTACTCAATGTATATTGTTCCTGTTTACGCTTATTGGTGCTTTTAAATAAAAGTGTTAGTTATCCAGAAATTTCACAGTGATTCTTGTATCCTGACAGTGCACCCACAATTGGAAAGGAATCCCATCAAATTTAGAACTGTCACAAGTAAATATAACACTTATTCTACTTCTTCTAGTAAAGTATTACTCGATTGTTTGAAAGAACTAAATGACAGCTTTCGATATTTTCAATCTAATTATTTTATTCTGGATAATTGTCAAGAATTAATTGACGAATTGCATTTAATAGACACAATTATTGGCTTCCAAACCTTTCATTTTAAAGATCTGTTTAATAATATTAATATTCTAGATCTATATAACATCCTCTTATCTTTCTATAATGCATATGTTGCCAAACATGCCGATCATGTTAAAATCAAAAACTTTCCTAAACTTCTCCACTTTGTTACTTTCCTTATATACATAATGTATAAGGAAAGTATTGTGACGGGGTCGAAAATTCGAATTCGAGTTTTCGACGGGAGAGCACGTTTCAAGCATCCCTGATCCCGAATCGAACATTTTTGAAGTAATGTCTGTGTGTGTGTGTGTGTGAAAGTATGTGTGTGTGTGTGTGTGTCAGTGAGTCTGTGGAGACGATAACTGACGAACGAATGGACCGATTCGAACGAAATTTGGTGCAAAAATTACAATCCGTAAACACTGGAAGCCTATTGTTTTTATACGCAATCGAATGTTCAGAACCTTCCTAAATTTTCGAGTGAAATTTTGAAAAAATCGTCAAAAAATCAAAACCTCTGATAAAGTTACGCAAATAGACATTTCTTATGCAATTTTTCATTAGAAAACGATTGACATAAATTTTAGAATGCTAACATGAACCGTTCTCGAGATATTGCACATTTTTAAAAAAAATTATCAAAAAATCATATAAAATAAAAAGAAATATTTCCTATTGAGAAACATGTTCACTTTTCATATGTAATACCATGTGATAAATTGGGTGACATCATTCTCGTGGATCTAGCTCATTCCATTCATGAAAAAAGATACTTTGAGTAATACTTTTGTATTTGAACGCCAATAGTCATTTATATGCTGTAAGAATAACTTATTTCTCCGTCCATAACGCTTGGCGAGATTTTGGCGACGAATTTGGTGGAATATCGTCAACTTGGCGACTTTTTTAAATGTTGCTAAATTAACGAAAAACTAGCCAAATGGATAAAAATGACGCTAAATCAATGAAAATGACGACTCATTGACGAAAATTCAATATCTTGTAAAGAATCTACTATAAAAATAATCTATTTTTTTTTACTGTAAAAATAGTACATTCATTGCATTATATAAGGAAAGTCATGTGCTGCCCACATCAGATTTTTTTATTTAATAACTGTATTTTTCATGGAAATCAATTATATTTACAAGTATCAGGTATCTCGCAAGGTGAATGTAGTAGTAGTATATTGACTAATTTTTATCTATATCATTAAGAATATTCATTTACATCTACTGACAGATATATCGATATGTAGACGATATGATCTGTGCTGTTACTACGGGTTTAAATAATATAAAAATCGATTTCTATCCGGATAATCTGGAATTATTGACTAATGAACCTTCTATTAGTGATAACTTTAACTTTCTAGATTTAAATCTATGTATTGAATTTTCTAATAGAATTATTTATAATTTATATGATAAAAAAAAGTTATTTTAATTTTAATATCAATAAATTATTACCTTTTACCTCATGTAATTCTGTTCAAATATTTCGTAACACAATTAAAAATCAATTGCTTCGAATTTACAGATTATCTATTAATAAATTTCATCAATTACATTTTCATAACCTTATTCACACTAGCAAATTATATTATTATCCATTATATTTCGTTAATAGTATATTCAACAAGTTTAGGGTAACTCAGCGTTGTTAAAAACATCTTATCTTGACAATATCACTATAGGGATTCTATTCACTACCCCATACTTAATATTATACATATCGTAACACATGCATCTTCTAATAGTGTATTCTCCCAGGAGATAAATGCAATGAGTGGTTGATCTTGTCTAAATTCAATAATCGATTAAAACATTCGATTGTCTATCTGATTCATAATTAATTAATTTTTTCAATTATTTTACTGGTTTAATAATAATCATTATTATTTACAGGTATTAAATAAGCACGTGATGTATTTTGAATGCAGTTCATCTGGTTGTTTTTCTTACTTATGCTTTAGAATGCATTTTCCTTTTACAATTTGAAATTGGCAACATGGACTTTAGAATGAATCACTCTTTATGATTGGCGACATCTTCTTTACACATCATGTTTAGTTGGTATTTGTAGCACGACCATCTTTACAAATCTAAGTCATTTTTGTTCAGTTTTTCATTTTTTCTCAAACTATTTCAATTTATAGTATATTGGGGTGATATAATGGCCTTTAGTTCACACTAACAAGACCATTAATTGAAATGTACCATTTGAACGTATTACATGTACATTATGCACTACGTCCAGGATCTAACAAGGTTAAGGAGTATTCGTACCTGTTTCAACAGACGACCCAGTTTCAACTGGGTATTTAAACATGCTATTTCGAGTGCTTTTGCCCCGATTAAATTGCCAAACTCCTCTTTTATAGCCTGTATGCTTTGATACAAAAACATACCTTTTGAACAGGCTAAGTGTGGTGATGTATCGCTTGTACCAAATACTTTACGGCGCATGTCTGGTGGTGTCCTCAATACACCACTAGCGTTAAACAAAGGCTTCCAGTACCACTGTACGCACCAACTTGTGCCCTCTCTATACCCTTAAATCCTGCATCCGCGGTATATGATAACTGCATTCATTCAAAATAGAAGGGGGTTGATATCCCCGACAAAAAGGGGGGTGGTATAAGAGGGGGAGGGCGGGCAGGGTCATAATAGATCTCTTTTGCCGAAAACCGTTATGCTCCGGCTGGCAACGGTTTTACCCTCTCTGATCTATTTAATTTTTCCTGTTTTTTTTTCTTTCTTATTTTTTTTATGCGCGTTATTCCTCTAACGTGCTCTGATTTTTGAAAAAGTTCGTTGGGGGCTGTTTTCCCGCGTTTTGGTAGTGATAGAGTGTTGAGATATATAGATGATAACGATGCCAGAGGAGGATATTTCTAAATTAGGGATGCTTTTATGCCGTTCCGTTTAATCAGGTCTTTATTATAGCACGGGCACCACTTCCAAAGGAGTACAAAGTTGTAAATACCTGTAGTGTACTCCATATACAGAAGTGGGGGGGGGGGGGGGGGCAAATTATACAGATAAACTACGTACGAGTATAACCACAGCAAACTAAAAAATCTGATGTGGGCAGCACATGACTCTCCCTGCAGACTCATAATAATCACGTTCTCTTTATTTCTTCAATAATTCATTAAATTGAGCTTAATTGCACAAAACAACACCCATAATTATTTTAAATTACACTGAATTACATTTTTAATTTAGTTTTTGTTTTCATTTGGTAACTGGACTTATTTTTAAAGGTGGCGTAGCGAAAATGCGAAAAAACTAAAATATCTCGAGAACGGCCAGTTCTAGGGTAATAGGGTTGATCTTATTCTTTTCATAATAAAAAATTACGCATAAAACAAGCATTTAATTGATATATTTGAGCACACGTAGTCTTATATTTTAGATTCTGACGATTTTTGAGGGCCATTTCGCAAGAAAAATCAGGTTATTTCTTTCGGAATCGTACCAAAATCTAATCAGCACCAGAGTATCTCACAAGTGACTTACCTACCAAATTTTGTAAAATGTGGTCAATTAGTTTTTCAGCTAGAGTGGATGCAGGCAATTTTTGCGGACCATTTCATAAGAAAAAGCATGTTCTTTTATTCCGAATCATACCAAAATCTAATCAGCACCAGGGTCACCCACAAGGGACTTACCAACCAAATTTTATGAAATTCAGTCAACTAGTTTTTCAGTTAGAGTGGATAAATACATTACACAGACAGACACACACAAACGTCACGCTAAAAATAGTTTTTTTCGTATTCCAGAGGTATCGAAACGTGTAGATCCGCCGAAAACTCGAGTTGCGATTTTCAACATGATTCCAATACACGAAAATTTACACGAAAATTTGAGCATGCGTAAGTTGCTTTCGAAGTGGGTGCCGAGTTTGCTCACACCGGACCAAAAACAATAACGCATCGACGATTCAGAGCGCTGTTTGGAACTGTTCAAGCGAGATAAGAAGGATTTCTTGCGTCGGTATGTGACAATGGATGAAACATGGATGCATTACTACACACCTGAATCAAAAAGATCGTCAGCTGAGTGGACAGCAGCCGGTGAAAGTCGTCCAAAGCGACCCAAAACCCAAAAGTCAGCTGGCAAGGTTGTGGCATCCGTATTTTGGGACGCGCATGGCATTTTGTTCATCGACTATCTTGAGAAAGGTAAAACTATCAATAGCGAATATTACATGGCATTATTGGATCGATTGAGTGTAGAAATCAAGAAAAAACGGCCTCACATGCAAAAGAAAAAAGTGCTGTTCCACCAAGACAATGCCCCGTGTCACAAGTCGATGAAAAAGATTGGTTAAATTATATGAATTACGCTTCGAATTGCTTCCTCATCCACCGTGCTCTCCAGATCTGGCTCCCAGCGACTACTGGTTTTTTGCAGACATCAAAAAGATGCTCCAGGGAAAGAAATTTGGCTCAAATGAAGAAGTGATTGCCGAAACTGAGGCCTATTTTGAGAGCAAAGACAAATCGTTCTACAAAAAAGGCATCGAAAAGTTAGAGAAGCGTTGGAATGAATGTATCACTCTTGAAGGAGAGTATATTGATGAATAAAGTCGAATTTCTAAAAAAAAAAAAAAATTGTTTTTCTTAGTTAGACCGGAGACTTGTTGAGTGGCCATGTATCTGTAATACGCTTTATAGTATACAGAAAACGCAAAACTTTTGAATAAGCGAGATTGCGTTTTTTGTTTGTCCTGAAGCAGAAATCTGTTTATTGACGACTATTAATGGTTATTTATGGGCAGCCCTGGCGTTAGAAATTGTGAATCCCAACAATCATTTATCACGGGGCCCCCTGCCTATTTGATTGTTTCTTTTTTGTAAACTTTTCAAGTCTTCATAGCCTCCAAAAAAGGAAATATTGGCATTCTGGTCCCTCTCCGCCTCTTATGGGCGGCCCTGAACACCCTAATATTTTGCTGTATGTGGTAGTTATACCAAGTTTTTCTGTATAATTAGTTTTTAATAGCAGTTTGGAATGTATTTTGATTGGCAAAATAATCACTTCAGCAATTTAACAGGTTGTTTGGATGGCGGGAGATCGGAGATTCGATCCTCAGGTGAGACTTAAATTCTTCAATATTTGATGGCATTATAAAAGATGTAGAAAGCTTCGTATCAAACAGAATATTAAGCAACATTTTTTTTATTTATTTACTAGCAGCGATTACCCGACGTTGCTCGGGATTTATTAAGCAAAACTCTGATAAGAATTACACCGGAACATACAAGGTTGTGAATCTTATACATTGTTTCTTCACTGTGAAAGAAGTAAATTCATTGCATTATGTAAGGAAAAAAAATCATTGGATTATATAAGTCATAGCTCGGCAAGCCCTTCGCAGCTAGACCCTCCGAGCAGCGTTTCGGAATGTGATTATTAGGTGTCCACAATTGATGTACAGTCAATATATACAGTTTGAAATATGTGCAGTTTGAAAGGAAAACTAAAATGACTTTTTAGGCAAAAATGAAAATGTTAACAAATTAAATGACATTATCCTAATTTGTTAGGTTTTACCGGAATGCTTGCTTGTAAACCACATTTTTTGATTTTCCTCCCGGAGTTAAAACATGCAAATTTTGTGAAGTCCGTACTCTTGAGCATGCCATATACAATTGGCTATGAGAGAAGCAAGAACTTTCTAAATTCACAACTTAAGGGTTTGTCCTTAAGCTTTGTTGATGGTCATGGCAAATTTCAGTCTAACTGGGAACTGGACTTGTTTGAAGCTAAATGGTAGATCGGTTGGTATCAATGGTATGCGAGGTATGAATACGTTCTCTCCTTTTGCCTTTTCTATTAATACCGTGGCTTCTGTGACATTTTGTAAAATATTTTTGACACAGAGCCGTGTTCCATTGCATAGTTTTGGTGGGTCCATATTCCGCAGAAGCATTATTGGTGATCCTATCTTTAACTTCAAGATATGAGAAGGCATTCCAAGAGGCTCAAGGTAGTTCAGAAATTCCAGCCGGTAATTAACGGCATCATCAGTGTCCATTGCAGAGTCAAATGACTTGTCACGATATATAGTGCTGATAATTAAATAACCATTAATCCTCACAAAATGCTGATAATTAAATAACCATTTTGATTTCTTAATACTTTTCGTTGTTGAGTAAGCCTGTGAAAAATAAACCATGGTGATAGAGTTTCTATTTAAATTCCCATTTCAAACCTGTGATTTTCAAAAGTGACTAACGTTCAATAAACTCCCACAAAACTCAGAGATTTAATTGACTTTCACGTTTTAAATCAGCTATGTCCAACCTTTTTCGTTGGGAATCATGGAGTTAGCGAGAAGAAGTCCTAGGAAAAAGTTTCGTTTTCCATTGATATCTCAACAACCCCTAGTCTTAGAAACCCAAAACTTGGACTAATTTATGGAGGGATATTTTAAAGCTATCCATAAAATTTCATTAAATTCGTTGCAGCTGTTCTCCCGTGATGATGAGACAAACGAAAGTTTTGTTTTTCAGTAATATCTCGAGAACGCCTGGTTGTAGAAGCTTGAAATATAGACTAAATTCTAAGTGAGACTATTTCAAGGCTACCCACCAAATGTCATCAATTTCGGTTCAGTCGTTCTCCCGTGATGGTGGATCATACATATATACATACATACTTTTCTTCTTTATATATATATATATATATATATATAGAATTATATATTTACAGAAATGCAAACTTAAGTCCTAGTAACAGCTTGTAAGATAAAATACGATACATAATACTTGCAGATAAGATATAAGAAAAATAAAATACAAAGCATTTACTACAAATAATTTTTAAAGAGCTAGCAGATGAATAAAAAGCATCAAGGCGTTAAGAAAGTTATTGTAAAGTTTATAAAAGTTATTAATGTCACAGCAACGTCCAATGTTAGTACCAAAATTCTTTACAGCAAATAAACTAATAAAACTAGTTGAGTACGGAATCAATTACATAGCAATTAATTTTGCTATTGAACATATCATTAAAGGAAAAAAAACCGGAATGTAATCCCTTCTGCAAATATTACAGTAATTACCAGATTCATAATTAAAATACCTCATATATTTATTTTGAATAATTAATTTAAAACGTCCACTACCTGATGCATATTTGAGCGTATATTGTTTTATTTTTTATTTGGCGAGTATAATTGTCTTATGAACTACAATACCCGAATTTGATACAACCCAGAAAATATATTTTTCTTGCATGACCAACTCCATGCAATGCATAAAAAATGATTGTCCCAGTGAATGGGAAATAAACTCAAAATATTCATAGTATTAAGAGGGGGAGAAACTTTCTGTTTAGATCGGACAGGAAGTAGTATCGAAAAAGTGTCTGTGCCAAGCTTTGTGGGGGGTTTCTGGAGGTAGAACACGCGACGCCAACGGCAGCTGCAACAATTATGTGCTTGTTTTGAAGGCACTACTGGAGTGTTGTGACACGAAGTTCAAGCAAGTTCCCCCTTAGTTTGTATTTTGAAGAAAAATAGAAAATAAAATTATTGATAGTCATATTGCAAAGAATATTTAGGTCCACTAGCATCATAATTTGTATGAAAACAATAAATCTGATGTGACAGAAAGTGACTTTCGGTACAAACCGTGGGATATTTTTTAGAAAATATTAGTTTTTATTCTTAATTATGCCCACGAGAAATATCTTTCTCTACATTCTGTTGGCACATTTCGGGCGCGGTAGCACGGTGGTTTGCGCGCTTGATTTGCACGCTGCCACAACTGCCGTCGTGTTCATGCGGAGTACGATCACGCTAAACATGTGGGTCCGAATGTCCTTCCGAGAGGTTGGTGGTAGGGGAAGGAGGGGTACGGTCCTTGTGGATGCCTCCCCCACTGGGTTCCGGTTTAAATTGGGTGGCACTTCCCGGCCGTCCAAACGGTTACCTTACACCTTTCCAGTAGGTCGGACGGTCTGGATCTTAACAACAACAACAACGACAACAAATCTCATTTCAAAACCTTCGATTCGAGTTCATGGATGCTCTAAATGTATAAAAATTTATCGAATTTGAATTTTCGTATTCATGCATTTATTACTATGTATGTATTTATTATTATGTATGAATTTATTACTATAGAAAAATAAAAATTCATTTATTTCGTTATGAAATACAATTCGCTTCATTTTTTACAAGCAGGGTCGCCCATATAAATAGTAGGCCCTCCTACAAACATTTATTACGGACCTCTCCCTTCATATTTAACTTTCGCCTCTTTGGGGATTTTTTATATCTTTTCCAGCCTCAAAACAAAAATATTGGGGTCCCCCTTTTCCACTTCAGTGTGTGGACAACCCTGAGTCAAGTCATTCTTTTATACTTTTTCTTAAATATTCTTTAACATAATATTTTTTTTTTCAAGTTGACAATGGCTTGGGAATAGTAATGATTTGTATGCATTCGGTTCATCTGAGTTAATATATAGTATTTTGATATCATTCACATCCACAGCGTAATTTTAACTTTTGTTTTACCCCATATGTATTACCCCTATTGTTTTGGGTATTATACTGTTTCTTTCCGCAGAAAATAATGCACTAAAAATCTGTAAATTCGAGCATTTCGAGTTCTAAATGTGCGAATTAGTAATAGTTTTGTCTAGTTCTAGTTTTATACATAATGTAGCCACACATAAAATATCATGGCGAAACGTGCATTTGTTCATGATTTATCGTATCCACGCCTCATACACTCATTTATTTTATTCTTTTTTATTTTGTTTAAAATAAAAGTGCACAGAATAAATAGGTTAAATGAATAATCCAATTACACTTGTCACAGATGGGCATAAAATACATAATATAAAGCAATAAAAAGACACCAAATATACACAAATAGAAATAAAATCTATTGTGGAAGACAGCACATCAGCACATGATTTTCTTCACATAATGCAATAAATTTATTTCTTTAGAGAAAAAATGATGTACAAGATTTAGTGCAGTGTTTTTAACTCTGAATTATACATTTGGCTCTTTGCTGGATGTCAACATGTTAGTTCATATATTAAAATCTTTTAATAATTTATTAATTAATTAATAAGAGCAGTGGTAACGGATTGTAGTTTTCGATATTTACTCCGAGCAAAAAAATTAATTTTTGAGCAGCTAAGTCATATTATACTTTTATTTATTGGTGCGATTGTATTTCATGATGTATTTATAAATATAATAAAGATATTATGAATATAATAACGATGTATTTATGAATATCCGTGTATGTAGTGATTAATTAGTTATATTTTTATGTATTCTGATTTTTCTTCTTATGTAGTACTATGATCTCTTCCTTTCCCTTTCGGTTTTCAAAATGGCTGTTATCTGTTCTGATTATAACGAATGAGTTTGGGAATTTTCTGACGGTATTAAAAGTTCTTCACGTTTGAATTCCCTACATTGCTTATGTGCTGGTTTTGTTGAAGTCAATTTTCGTTCGAAAGATGTCTGAAGAAAAAAAAAAGTAAATATATATGTTCTAAGTGCACCTGCACTCAACAAACCAGCTTTTCCTTCAAAGTTGATGTTGATACTAAAGGTAAAGATAAAGTGATACTTCCATAGATTTACAGAAGGAAGAATCGGATACTGAAGTGAAGAGTTTTTCAATCTTGTTCCACAAAATTAAGAACGAAAATGCTGAGTTGAAGTCTGCTCAGTTTTCTGAGTTCAAGATGTCTGTTGAATCTTCTATCGCTGCCTTATTAAATGAAGGAGAAACTTTAAAATCCAAAAATAAAAGTCTTGAAGCTAAGGTGAAGTTAAAAGAGATCTTAATGATTCATTGGAACTCATAAAAAACTCTAATCTTGAAAATGGTTTGTTCCTAGCTTCCGAAAGAAAACATGAATGTGTTGATAAATTTAATAGCTGAAAACGTTTATATTCAATATAATGCAAGTGATATCATTTCTATATACAGAGTACCCTCGTCAAATATAAATGGTGCCAAACCTGTTGCAGTTCAGTTGATAAAGAAGAAAGTTAAGGGACAGTTGGATTACTTTATTAAAACTAATCATTTGAAAGGTTTTAAGATCTTGGAAGATTTTGGGGATTTCGAAATCTACATAAATGAGTATCCTAACTCCTTACAATGAAAATCTATTCTATAATGTTAAAATATTCAAACAGAAGAGCTTCGTGTTTGTTTGAGTTAGGAATGGCATTAGGATTCATCTGAGGTATGATGAATTTGCTGAAGCCCAGCGAATTAACTATATCTCAGGTATTATGAAGCTGCTGAAATCCACCGAAAATAACTGTTTTTGAAGATTTGGATTATATTAAGTGAATTCCGTGACTTCCGTACTGCTTCTGTTGACGGTTTTAATTGCTTTCTAATGCATAAATGTGTTGTAAAGCTTCGCTATAGGCAAAATTTTGATGAAAATTGACTTCCAATCCACGAATATATATATATATATATATATATATATATATATATATATATATATATATATATATATATATATATATTTAAATGACCTGAAGTTGAATTAAAAAATGAATGCACAATTTGTTCTTATTACTTTGTAAATCAATAAATCGGGGTAAGAAATTTTAGAAATTGGTGTCAAGGAGCATTTTTAATTAAAAAAAAAATTCTTTTTGAGTTAAAAACGAAACTACATCAACATTTTGTTTTATTATATTTGGTAAATGCATGTTAAATTTAGAAAATGTACAAAATATTATCTCAATTTGATAAAAAGTAAGAAAGTCGGTTTTCAACGTTCACTGTCCCCATAAAGACAGGAAATGGTACTTATAATACTCTAAAAATTATTCAGCAATACAAAAACTTCACTTAGAAGTTTCATCGATCCAACTGAAACGATAATGACCAATTTGTAATATCTTCAAAACGTGGCGTTACTGTTTAGAAAGTTTAGGGTAAACAGAGAGTAATTGTGTTTTCAAGATTGCAATAATTTAGGATTTATATGTGTTTCACCCAGGATTGCAACCATAGGGGTGGGACAGCCCAGTAGTTAGCGTTTGGGGGTTGCACTCGGACGACAGGAGTTTAATTTCCGGCTCTGCTCAAACTGTCTCCGTGTTCACGCGGAGTAAGAACATGTTAAATATGTGGGTCCGTAAGTCCGTAAGAGGTTGTTGGTAGGAGAAGAAGGGTTCGGTCCCTGTTGATGCCGCCCCCACTGTGTTCCGGTCTAAATTGGGTGGCACTTCCTGGCCGTCCAAACAGATATCACCTTCATGTAGGTCGGACAGTCTGGGTCAACGAAGAAGAAAGATGAAGAAGGGTTGTAACCATAGGCGAAATGAGTAAATGCTGGGGGCCCATAAAGTTCTGGGAATCCATCTTTCGTCCTAAATGCACATTTTTACTTTTCCGATATACACAGTATAGTTTTGTTTTGCATGTTGTCATTCGAAAAAGCGTCAATTAATCGTTAAAAACATTGTGCGGTAGATCTTATACATCATTTTTTCACTGTGAAAAAAAGTTAATTCATTGCATTATACAGGGTGTCCCAAAAAGATTGAAACGCGCTTTAATTCTTTACCATGTGGAGATAAGTGGGCAATGTAAATTGCAAAAATGTTGAAAGTAAAGGAAATAAGACTACGTTAATGAAATAGTCATCCCATTAATTTTAAAAAAGCTACACTTTCTACATTTTTATACGACCCCCTTAGACAAATTTGGTCAATCAGAAAAAAATTATTTTTAATGCAACAAGATCTTAAAAAAAAACTCGCATATCTATAACTTTAAAATCAACTGAATTATGATAAAGGAAAAAATATGACTTATGCCACTTTTTCGTACCATGTGAAAGGCTGTTTCACAGTGAAAATAGGGATCATAAACAACTTGACGATGGAAATTGTTTAGATAAAAAAAGTACTTAAAAATACTTAATTATTGAAAAAGTACTGAGTTATTGAAAAGTACTTCGGAATCCGTGATTGCATCGTGAGCCTACGCGGAATTCGCAGAAATTTCTCCTATGTATTATCATCCAGTTTTATCTTTTTTGTGATATGACACAAATTTACATTTCTAATTTGATATAGGGTCCCCATTCACAATGTTCAATTTTCAATTAAATATAACTCGCTCAATTTTAAAGATTCAGATATGCGGTTTTTTTAATGATCTTGTTGCATTAAAAATAGAAATTTTCTGATTGACCCAATTTGTCTAAGGGGGGGTCGTATAAAAATTTAAAAAGTGTATTTTTTGAAAATGGATGGGAGGACTATTTCAGTAACGTAATCTTATTTCCTACCTTATTTTCAACATTTTTGCAATTTACATTGTCCACTTATCTCCAACAGGTAAAGAATTAAAGCGCGTTTCAATCTTTTTGGGACACCCTGTATAGGGAAAGTTAGGTGTTGACCATATCAGATATTTTTTACTACATCAGTTTCTTTGGAGATGGGATAGAATTTACTTTTTCCTAGAATTTACTTTTACCTTTGCTTTTGCTTTTGGTAAGGGTTAAGACGGGCCTGGTTTGATCGATCAGAAATTCTTTTCAAGAATTAAAACCATTGATTCTTCGGATTTCCTTGGTAAAGATGACCTACGAAAATTGTTCTATCTTTAACTTCGTGTTATTTCAAGCTTCCAATCACTTCAGCGGAAATGTTCAGTTTCATCTCATAGTGTGTTACAACACACCATATTCCAAGTTACACAAAAAAAACTTGACATCTGAATAACTCAATCTCCGTCATAATTGAATCAAATATGACTTTGATCCAGGCATATAATTTCCCTTTGATCAAATCGAATCTACCGGGGGATTCCTCAAATAATAACAATTCTTTCCGCCCCCGCAGGTGTTCGGAAAGTGTTCTCCGCCAACATAACTGATCGCCACTTCGTACTTTTCAAGACTTATGAATGAGAGGGGTCGCTCGCGTATTGGGCGCGTGCAGCAAACTACGCACGATTTTTGCGTCACCTGCTTCCTCACGTGCGCATGGAGGTGGTGGTAATGGAATCCATAGTTTGTACCAGAAACATCTGCGCGTACTTGTATGTGCGAACATAGTTTGACAACCAGAGCGAAGTACCGCAAAATACATGTCCTAAATTAGGATGTTTGTGATTTGACTGAGCAAGGGCGGAAAAGAGATTTCGGCCGGGCAGGGCTGTCCATGTAGGGACGGACACCATTCGAGTGGGGGGAGGGGCTCGGGTGTCAGAGGAGGGCCAGTCACACGATTTTTAAAGGGAGGGGATGATATAAAAAATTTAAAAGGAGGGGGGAAATCACATATGGGAAAGGATGGACATCGGTTTTGTCGCCAGATAAATAGTTGGAAGAGGAGGGAGTTTGTTAACAAAGTATTTTGTTTCCCATTTCTCGAAATATCATTTCTACGAATTTCAATGGGTTCTGATAGGTCCCTGGGGGAGGAGGATATGACCACCAAAACCTTGGCGACGCCGCTTAGTGGCCTAATAAATGCTTATGGGGGCACCATAGTTTGTATAAGCTTTGGGCTGGCCATATTTAAAATGCAAGTAAATGCCATATAAATAAATGCCCATGTAATTAAACTCCATGCGATCAGCAGTGGCCCATCAACGCACTTGAAACCGGATCCTTTGGGGTTAAGTGAATGGTCGTATTTGTATTTTTAAATAATTTTTGGCGACATGGTGCATTTGTAAATAATTTCATGTTTTCTGTATTTGGCGACTTAGTGCAATTTTAGAGAATTTTTTTTTTTTTTTTGTGCTTGAAATCACTGACCATGATAATATTTAAAAAAAAAAATGAACAATAGGGAACCGCCTAAAGTATTACAACTTAAATTAACCAATAAAATATATATTAAAAATATACAATAATATGTTTTTTTACATTAAATTCGAATACATAATGATACATGCTTACCTAAAATTTCACAAATTGCATATAAAATGTATATATGAAAACAAGTTAAGAGATGCATTTCATCTATTTAAATTTTATTAAAGAAAATAGAACAGTTTTATTGAACGAAATATGGGTTTTGACTTGTGAAAACGATTCAAAGTAGTTTTCTGAAATGAAAAAATGTTCTATCGTATTACAGTATTGTGCCAGGATTGCTAAGTGAGTTATTTTATGGCCAGATTTGGCCATTTTTTAAAACTTTTAACACCCAAAAATGGTTAAATCTAGCCATACAATGGATAAGTTTGGAACTACTTACAATGGCTATCTATGAAAATGAAATATAGTCATTTTTTGCTATGATACTAGCCATTAGGTTCATTTAATTGTTGGCAACGCTGTACAGTGTGATCAGTTTTCACAGTCGGTCTCTGAGTCACCCCATTAAACATTCTATTAACTTATTTCATTCAAGACAACTCAATTCATTGAAGACATTAGACAAATCAGTTTGAAAAAAGAATTTCAAAATAAAGTTTGTAATTTTAATTTAATTTTACTGGAAGATAATTGATTAGAATTAGAAATAGTTTTAATTATATACTATATGCCATTATTTTGAAAATATAAATACTATTTTGGCTGAGTCTTGCTACATTAAACTGAAAACGTTCTCTATGTTACATAATAAAAGAATATTTGTTTGTGTGTGTGTTAGTAGTCATCCAATTCGCACACATAAAAACATTGATGGAAAACGATCTAAAAATTATAGATGAAGATTTAAAATTTCGTAGAAATGTCAATTGACAAATATAAATAGATGAAAAGTGATTTTAGATGTGTATTCTGCATTATTGTTACTTTTCATTCTGTCGGCTACAGTAGTTTCCGTTGAAAGATCATCCCTCAGATTAAAATTTATAAAAGACAATTAAAAAAATTCTATTGGACAATTACGATTAAGTGATTTAGCTCTTTGGCAATTGAAAATGAGGCCGGAAAATAAATATAGTCATTTGCTTTAGTGATAACATATCTTATTGCTAAGTTTGTTGTTGAACAAGTTAAAAAAATTAATTTTTGTTTCTTTCTTTTTTGTTGTTGTTGTTGTAAATTTTTTGGTGGTGTTGTTGTAAATGTTGTATTAACATATTTATGTGATACTATTACATGTTATATATTTATATAATAAATAACTTCATCAGTTGTAAATAATATATCCTAAAAATCTCAGCTGGAAAGGAGGGGGAGGGGGACGGAAAATAATTTTGTTCGTGTACTCAAAAATTATTGATGTTTCAGTTACGCCACTGCACAAAACTGACTAATTTTTTATTACAAAAATCTGTTTTTAATTGTATTTGAAATCTTTGATGAAATTATGTTTATCTCGAGGGTTGTTGAAATGATTTTCTGGCCCACGCAGGTGTTCGGCGCGTTTCACTGTTCAGCCGCATGCGTGTGCCGCCAACTTTCGTTTGGGGGTGGCTTCGATCAAATTTATTGTCTGCTTCGAACATCTGCAGACGCTTTTATTCTATCCGCATAGTTTGACAAGCAGAGCGAGATACCGTAATATGGGCCGCTACATGTGATATATGCCCGTTCCATCTGAGAGAGTTTTGCGGTTACAAAGTGAATAGGATTGTAATGTTGTTTTATATAGAGATTATGACTTCCATTCCGAGCTGTCCGGACAGTATTTTTTTTTATTGAGTCGTTGCGTATTAGGCTTAGATTAGAGATGAAAAGAACAAGCGACAACACACAAACTGGGGATTGACTTCGGGCTTGCCAAAGGCGTAGGTATGCTACATGCTGCTGTTGTTGTTGTTGAGACCCAGACCGTCCGACCTACCAGAAAGGTGTAAGGCAACTGTTTGGACGGCCGGGAAGTGCCACCCAATTTAGACCGGAACCCAGTGGGGGAGGCATCCACAGGGACCGTACTTTCCTTCCCCTATCATCAACCTCTCGCAAGGACTTACGGATCCACATGTTTAACTTGATCGTACTCCGCATGAACACGGCGGCAGTTGTGGCAGCGTGCAAATCCAGCGCGCAAATCACCAGGCTACCGCGCTCGAAATGTGCCAACAGCACGCGGTGTTCCCAGGTGGTCACCCACCGAAGTACTAACCGCGCCCGATGCTTCTTGACTTCGGTGATCTAACGAGAACTGGTGTTTTCAACACGGTAGGGCCGTTGGCATTAGGTATGCTACATGCTGTCAATATTGGCTCAATATTGGCAGACTATATTGAGCCAATATGGAAATGTAGACAATTTGCTTTTTTTTTACCAATATTGGTTTACAATACTGAGTCGAATATTGAGCATTGGGTCAATATTGGCCCCGAAACTTAAGGGTCTAAGAAACATAGAAGTCAGCTGCGAGCCGGGATATTTTAGACGCCCGGAACAACAAAATTCCTCAAAAATTTTAAGAAAAAAAATACATTTATTTTGCTGTTACTATAACAATTATGCGTATAAATTTATTAATGAATAATTAAACAGATTTTTATGATAAATACGAAAACAATTTTATGCAAAATATCCATTAATTGTTAAATATATATAAGAACATTTCTCAAACTTTGGAAAACGTGGGGCCCTATCAGGGACGAGACGGGACAACAACACGATACAAAATGCGTGCGTTTAATGATGTGGCTTTACGTTTTTTTACTCAATTTATCTTCACTTTACAGCTGTGAATAGCACACGAAGTATAAATAGTCTAAATTGAAGTGGTGAATGGTTTCTTAAACTATTTTAAAATATGTGAAAATAATTTTCATTCAATCTTTTATGCCCGACAAAAATTGAAGCAAAACTAGTAGAGCTTAAAAAAAATAACAAATGAAAAAGTAGAGAAACTAAATAATATGAAAAAAAGAAATTCAAATTCCTTCATTTAAAAATGCCCCCCCCTTCCGAAAAAATCTTAAATGCTTTTATTGTAAGGGGGAGGGGGATATTTGGGCTCCAGAAATAAAAGTATTTTTTTAAATACTTTAATTTTGGGGAGTTTAAACTCAAATCTTTGACGCCCAAATTTCAGTTTTGGAAAAATCCCAAATTTTAAAATTTAAAACTCCATTACAATCCAAAATGGAAAAATTCAAAATTTTAGTTCTGGGAAAACTAAAATTTAGGTGGCCTCTTTAATATATTTTGCTTAAGGGGTTAAAATTCCTAGTTGCATCGCTGCCAGCTATTTAAGGAATTATTTGAATTTACATTACCTTATTTCATTTTATTCCATTTGAATTGCCCTAAGGAATCTTCCAGATAGTCCACAAACTTCCTGTTGACCTATAAGGCTGAATATTTGCGTACTCATTATATTGACAACGGGGCAAAACTTCATGAAGTAGGATTTTTGATATCTCATTCTTCGTACGGATTATATAATATAAAAAAAAACTTGAAATTCACAATTCTGTGCAAATTCCTTTAGCATTCTAACTGACATTGTTGTTCAGAACATTCTATTAAAGTATTTAATTTAATTCTACTGAAAATAAATATAATAATCTCTGTTAGCGCAATATAAAATTATCTTCACAGGCCAATTTGAAGAATAAAACATCTGGGTCCCGTTTGTAAATAAATTTATAAAATATATGAAATTGGATCAATATATGCCAAAATGAAAGTGCTAAAATGGTATTAGAAGATATATCAGTACTACTTATATTCTATTCCAACAATAGAGTAAACACATTATATGAGTTATCTCTGAATCTTTGCCAAAATAAAGCAGATGTATATTAATAATCCCCGTAATATTTAAACCCGATGATTATTGATATAATCCAGTGAAAAATGCAATAATGCCATTTATAAAATGTATCTTTATATCCATTTCTTAATTTAAATCGGAAAAAAAAATAATAAAATTCGTCTGCCATATAAATATTCTGGATTTAATTGCGTTGCTGAGCAACATATCATTTTCTTTAAATAAATTAGCGAAAAATATATCTTTTGTATAAGGCTATCTCTATGAAAAATTCTTTTTTTATTAATACCTGAACAACCCTTGGTCATAAAATTCCGAAACGCATGGACTAAATTCTAGATGGAGTACTTCAAGACTATCCACAGAATTATATCAGGTTCGGTTTCAGCCGTTATACCGTGATGATGAGACAAATAAGCACACACTCACAGACAGATTTTCAATTTTATTTATATAAATTTTCAATTAAAAAAAAAGAGAAAAGTAATGTGCGAAAAATTAAGAGCATTTTTCTTTTTTCCAAACTCTCCGAAAATCAATAGGCTTTTGGCAATTATTGATTAAAATAATCGTACCAAATTTCATTCGATTCGCTCATTTTGTTCGAAATTTCCGCAGTCTCTGTGGAAAAGCAAAATTTATAATATCTCGGGAGAGGCTTGAAACAGCTCATACAGAATAGCATATTTATTTCTAATTATGAGTAGGGGAGACCGGGACCTGTTGGCGCAATCTGTGTGTTTGTGTCATCATCACGGGGAAAAGCCGCACCAAATTTAATGAAATTTTGTGGGTAGCGTTGGAATAGCTTCGCTTACAATTTTGTCAGTGTTTCGAGTTTCTAGGAGAAGGGGTTGTCGAGATATTAATAAGAAACGAACCTTTCATAGAAATAGTATTATGCAGTTAATATTTTTTCCGCAAATTAATTTGAAGAAAAAAAAATATATCATGTTACTCGGCAACGCAATTAAATCAAATGTGTTTACAGGACAGACGATTTTTATCAAATTTTTTCTGATTGAAATAATTAAGAAACGGATATAAAAATTTTATAAATGAACGGTATTGCGTTTCGACTTGATATTTTCAGTCCTTACGTCATCTGTTTTATTTTGGCAAAGATTCTTCAAACTCATTGTGTTTAACCAATTGTTGAAATAGAATAAAAGTGGTACGTGTATATCTTCAAATACCATTTTAGTGTTTTCATCTTTTCATATATTGATCCAATTTCATATATTTTTTTTAATTGTTTACAAACAGGACCAGGGTGTTTTATTCTTCAGATCTGACTATGAAGATCATTTTGTATGGATTATTCTACTTCTTTTTAGAAGACTTAAATTAAATATTTTAATAGAATATTTTAAATAGCAATGTCATTTAGAATATTACAGGAATTCGCACATTTTTTTTTAATTACGAGCAACGTCGGATATATCTGCTTTTATCTGTGTGAATAAAATTGTAAGTTGTGCTATTTATCTGTTTATTATTTCAGCAAGGGAGAACTTATCCCTTTGCATTTTGTTAGAATCACCATAAAATTGTAAAAAGAAAAACACCAAATATTGTGAATTCGAATTGGTTTCTTTATAATATATATTCCGTACGAAGAACGAGTACACTGCTAGTTGAAAAATATAAAGATTATTTCAGATGTTCTCAGAAAGTTTAACGTGTTGAATTTCTTGAAAAAGCCCATTGCTTTTGAAGCCATTGATCAGTATGACAAAAGACTCTTGTCAGTTCAAAAGTTCCCGTTGTCCGCCGAGGAACTATATGTGCCAGACCGACACTGTGCGTCTGTTTCTGGTAAATGCACTTCTCTAACTTCATGCAAATCCAAGTTATAGTCTCATGTGACTGAGAGCATAGAAGGAAAAAACTCTAAAGAACCTTAACAAAAGGAGCACGCGCTGTTCTGGGTATAAGGTGTCCATCACCCCCAAAGATAATGTTCGCGGGAGGAAGAAGACGGGGATCGAAAAAAGTGGCTGTATTTTTTGGATCGGCAAGAGTACGAAGATGCTTAGGAGGGGTCAACGATTCCCAACATCTGCCCCACTTTTTATTTGTTTGCTTCACCTTTTCTCATATTCGGCGTTGTTCTATCCGAATAAGAAATATTTTTTTTTCGAGGGATGATAGAGAGCAACCTGAATCATGGTGGTGTTGGGAATTGGGAATGATATTACCTCGTTCGATTGAGGTAGAGAGCTTTTAATGATGTTTTTTGACAAGGATGGTGTTACGTATCGGGAAGGTTATATTCAAATTTTATGATGTGAAAATTGTAATGGTATAGTTCAAGGGGTTCGGTCTTCAAGAATAATCTTCTGTAAAAGGAAAAGTATGCAGAAAAGGTGCTTTTCGTAAATATCTGTCGCGTGAAATTGTCCTTCTTCAAGAATAATCTTCTGTAAAAAAAAAGTATGCAGAAAAAGTGCTTTTTGTAAATATCTGTCGTGTGAAATTATCCTTCTTCAAGAATAATCTTCTGTAAAAGAAAAAGTATGCAGAAAAAGTGCTTTTCGTAAATATCCGTCGCGTGAAATTATCCTTCTTCAAGAATAATCTTCTGTAAAAGAAAGAGTATGCAGAAAAAGTGCTTTTCGTAAATCTCTGTCGTGTGAAATTATCCTTCTTCAAGAATAATCTTCTGTAAGAGAAAGAGTATGCAGAAAAAATACTCTTCGTAAATATGATTTTTGTAAATATCTGTGGTGTGAAATCATTCTTACTCATTTGTAGTTAACAAGCAAGAACTCTGTTTTAACTTTAACAAGTGAATAGTTGTATCACTTGATCCAGAGAAGAAATCATTAAGTTAAGAAAGATTGCAGCGAAACATTGAGACAAATAAAATTGAGACAAATATTGAAACAAATAAAATTTCCAATTTTACAGTCCCTGGCGGAGGGGGGTGAAGGGGGGGGGGGGGTCAGCAATGGAGTTTTATTTTTTTCTTAACTGTGAAAATAAACACATCTGAAATTATTTGAGAAGCAACAAATTAGCCAAGTAGCTGAGGTTCACGGTTGCTGCCATTTGAATAAAAATTGAGGGTTGAAATGAAAGAAATTTAGAATGAATACATCTAGTGAAAATATGATCAGTATTAAGAGAAAAAGGCCAATTTTTACTCCTCTTATATATATAGTATAATGTATAAGGAAAGTATTGTGACGGGGTCGAAAATTCGAAATCAAGTTTTCGACGGGAGAGCACGTCGAACACGAATCAAACGTTTTTGAGTATGTCTTTGTGTGTGTGTGCGTGTGTGTGTGTGTGTGTGTGTGTGAGTCTGTGGAGACGATATCTCACGAACGAATGACGCGATTCGAACGCAATCGAGTGCTCAGACCCCCCCCCCCCCAAATTTTGAAATTAAATTTTGAAAAAAATGTTCAAAAAATCAAAACCTTCAATAAAGTCATATAAATAATCATTTCTTATGTAATTCTTCTTTAGAAAACGATTGACACAAACTTTAGCATGAACCGTTCTCGAGATATTGCACATTTTACAAATAAATTTATTAAAAATCATATAAAATTTTAAAAAGTATAAACTATTGTGAAATATGTTCACTTTTTATATTATGCGATAAATCTGTTATCATTATTTTTCGTGAATCTAGCTCGTTCCATTGACGAGAAAAGGTACTCTGGGTAATAGTTTTCGTTGTATTTGGACGCCAATAGTCGTTTATCTAGTATAAGAATAACCTATTTCTCCGTCCATAATGTTTGGCGAAATTTTGGCGACGAATTTGGCGGAATATCGCCAACTTAGCAAATTTTTAATGTTGCCAAATTGATGACGATAAAAAATACGCTAAATCGATGAAAATGACCACTAATTGATGAAAATTCAATATCTTAGAAATAATATAAGAATCTACTATAAGAATAATCTATTTTTGTTTTGTAACGCTTGGTAAAATTCTGAATTGATAAAATATCACGTTTTGAGTAAAATGAATTTAAAGTTCTTTCTTAATATCTTGTTTACATTCGGAACCTGATACATTTTGGGCTTCAACTTCATCAGTTACAGAATTCTGGAGTAAAGGGAGTCGCCGGACCCCGAACCAGGGACCCTTTGCTTACAAGACCGACATTATAATCACTGAGCAAAAGCTAGCTTCTCCTCCGTTCTTATAATTCGGGTACAGGTTCCAAGCATCTTTGATCAGATGTCTTTGCTGCCGCACACTCCCTCACCTGATGAAGGCCACGGTCTAATTTCGGCGAGGAGGGGGGCCGCTGAGAAAAACCCCGCGTGTCCCCCCGAAATGCAGTTGAGGGGCTGAAGGCCGGGAGGCGTGTTGCTTCGGGCATGACGTCTGTCGTGGTCAACCAGGAAGGGAGTGGCAAGTCCTCTGACTCCGTGTGGTGTTGCCATCTCGTGTTGAGAGGTGAAATCGTTGGAGTGGAAGGTTTTTTCGTGCTCGTATGTCCAGGGTAACCACTGTGGTGATTGGGAGTCGCCGGGCTTCGAACCAGGGACCCTTTGCTTCGTAGACTGACATTATAATCACTGAGCAAAAGCTAGCTTCTGCTCTGTTCTTATAATTCGGGTACGGGTTCCAAGCATCTTTGATCAGATGTCTTTGCTGCCGCAGAATATTTTTATGCGGATTGTTTTAAAATATTCAAAAAGTTTTTATTTTCATATACAGCGTGATTAAAAAAGGTGAGCCAAACTTTACACATCAAACTAAGCACTTTCCGGCCGTCCAAACGGTTACCTTACACCTTTCTGGTAGGTCGGACGGTCTGGGTCTCAACAGCAACAACACCAAACCAAGCATTTTTTGTCACAGATTACCGGAACGGAAATGAAGTGTAAAGGTGGCAGTGGGTGCTTAATGGTGAAACCGATGAGGTGAGGTGAAAACACACGCATGACTTATAAGTTATAAAATGACATTTAATAAACAATAATTACAGTAATAGCCATACCATCTCCAGCGAATCCAAGGAATGAGAGGGACAGTAGTCATTGCTTGGGTTCGCTGGAGGTGGTATGGGTGTAACTGTTCCCCACTCAGAACCCGCCACATCGTGGATTGTAGCACACCATGAGTATGTGCCGTTGTTGTTGTGCTTGTGCCTGCCAGAACTGCTACTGTGTCCAGAATTTCCTGTTTCACACTTGATGTTCTATAGCACTCCTTGAACGACCTGCATCAGCTCTGGTAGCAAGAAAAGATCCTGATTCACAGAGCTGCCGATGCAAGCGTTCGAATGTTTTACGATTGGGCAACAGCCTATGGGGGAAACGTTCTCCATACAGTCGTTGTGCCTCTCTGCCATTTCCATTTGCAGCTCCATAGATGAAATGCATATTGGTTTTTTGCCTATCTGTAAATTTCTCCATCGTCTCAAAAATTGGAGCTGCTAGTAATTGCTGCAAACTAATAAGGCCGTACATTCGGTGTTACGAAAATGTGCATAAGGGTTCTTCTTCTTCCCCAGATGAAAATTTGATACGCGGTTATCTTCTTCAACCTGAAAATAACAATCAGAATGAAGTGTTGAAGTTTTGAGCGCCCACTTCCCAACGAATAATCGTCCTGCAATGCCTTTACGTTTCATTTCCGACCCGGTAAACTCTGACGAAAAATGCTTGGTTTGGTGTCTACTACCATCTTGTAAAGTTTGGCCCATCCTTTATGAATCACCCTGTATATTCTTGAAAAATAATAGAAAATTTTGAGGGTGTATGGGAAGATAGATGTTTTCGAATGTGAAAATGACATATATTTTGTTATTCCTTGATTTTGAATAAAGGAATAGGATTTTTCTATTTTCAACAGAAATTTTTTATTCTTCAACATTTACATGTTGTTAATAGGAAAATGCACTGATGTCCAAAATTATGTTTTTACATGCACATAAACACTAACTTCTCAACAATTGACCAATATGATTGGATGAATATTCGGAGTGATGCAACACATAAGTACAAACTGAAACATCGAATGTGAGTGCATATGATACAAAACTAATTATGAAGCAATTTGCCACTTCGATCAATGTTTCTCTAGCTTCTAAAAGACTGGCAGCTCGACACTTTGATTCCTTCCAAATGATATTTTGGAGTCATAGAAAACTATTTTGCGTCCATAAACATCGAAATCAATTCCTGAATTGCAGAAGTTCGCAGGGAAACATACATCGTACACAGCGCCTTATTTTTACTTTCCCTGCAATACATGGTAATGCCTAGGGAATGTATTGAAATTATACAGAAAATCGCAACTCGAGTTTTCGACGGAACTACACATTTTGGGATCTCTAGAATACGAAAACACAATTTTTAGTGTGACGTTTGTGTGTATGTCTGTGTGTCTGTCTATCTGTTTGTGCAATGTATGCATCCACTCAAACTCAAAAGCTAACGGACCAAATTTAATAAATTGGTAAATAAGTCAGTTGTGTGTAACCCTGGTGCTGATTAGTTTTTGGTAAGATTCGGAATAAAAGAACCTGCTTTTTTTGAGAAATAGCCCGCAAAAATTGCCTGCATCTGCTCTAACTAAAAAACTAATTGACCAAATTTCACAAGATTCGGTGGATAAGTCACGTGTGGGATATCTTGGTGCTGATTAAATTTTAGTACTATTCAGATAAGAAAAATGTATCTTTTTTTACGAAATGACCCTCAAAAGTCACAAAAATCTAAAATAAAAAACAACGTATGCTCAAATGCATCTATTAATTGCTTGTTTTATGCTTAATTTTTGACGATGAAAAGAATAAGACCAACTTCATTATTCTAGGGACAGCCGTTCTCGAGATATTTGAGATTTTTCGCATTTTTGATATCCGGCTTTGAGAATAAGTCCAGTTACCAAATGAAAATAAAAACTGAATTAAAAGTGTAACTTCAATTAATTATGCGGGCTATGTAGTGCAATTAAAAACTCAGTTTAATGAATTATTAATGAAATAAAGAGAAAATAAATTTGAGTCTGCAGGAAAAGGCATGTGCTGCCCACATCAAACTTTTATTTTCCCTGCAATAGGTAAGTCACTTGTAGGGTACCCTGGTGCTGATTTGATTTTGGTACGATTCGGAAAAGAAGAACCTGCCTTTATGTACGAAATGGCACAAAAACCGCCAAAATCTAAAATATAAAAGATTGCGTATGCTCAATTAAATGCTTGTTTTATACGAAGTTTTTGACATACTAATGGCGGCGACACGTCAAATCCTCAAATCGATCAACATATATAATTGAATGAAAAATCATTAGATCACAAACGCTATTTTCTTAAAAACTTCCTTAAGACGTACATACAATTTTTTTAAAAAGCCAGAGCGTTTTCGGGTATCATCATACCCTTCTTCAGATTCTGATTCCATGCGAATCAAACCTTTACAAAGTTACCTCAAATTTATAAAATATTTAATGAGGTATATGGATGTTTAAACTGGCTTTTGACAATCTGTATTTCTCGTTTTTAACACTTTACAGCAAAGTTGAAAAGTGTTTATGACTTTGTTCATTCTGTCTGTCTGTCTGTCCGTTAGCACGATAACTGCCGTAAAAATGACTTAATCAAAATGAAATTTTAGTATGTTGTTCAGACGGTCTGTAGGACCTATGGGAATATAAATGAATAATATCACCGAATTAGTTTTGGATTGAACCCGGGTTGAAAAAATGAAATACATTGAGCCCTATGGGACCTAATTTCTCAAGCATTTTTTAAGCGGATTTAAAATTCACAAATTGCTTCGAAAATTTCAGGTCATAATCAAATTGTTCCATAAAATATATATAAAACAAATTCAGCGAAATATATTCAGTAGTTTTTGAAATAAAAATCAAAATAATAATAACACCTCTTATATGAAGCGATCACGTGACCATGATATGAAAAGATCACGTGATCCACTTCAAAATGATATATGGCATCCATCTTGTCTCAAAATCGTGATTTTTAAAGTTATTTTTAATTAATATTGAGTGTTGTATCCGTCCTAAAACCACTTTATTTCTGCTTAAATTCTGTGCATCTACATACTGAAACAACGCAATTACAATATATTTGAGTTTAAATGCTCATCCAAATTTGATTATTTCTACAACGAAGCCTATTTTTCACCTATGTAAAATGTAAACAGCAAAATATATAGAATGAGTTGTATTAGAATTTCAGTCTTTCTTGAACACAAAATCATTTAGTTCATGGAGTCTGCATAGCTGATATGAATGAAACATTCATTGATTTTACAAAGAGAAGGACGATTTTTTTCGATGAAGTTTTACGCATAGAGTTTAATTACTTGTAGCTCCATGGTCTTAATTTTTAAATAAAATAAATTATTATAGTATTGTGATGAATGACATGAATGGGAAATTATTTATGAATGAAATGCTGCTTTTATAGAGAGAGCCAGGCGTGTTATTTTTTCTATGACGACATTTGAATGAATTTCAGTTGTTTTCGATAAAGTGTTCAAATATAATAAATTATCGTAGTATTATGATAATTCTAAAATTATTACCGAGGAATGTATCACATTTTAGAGATGTTTAAACCAGGCAATTTATATTTCAATGCCGTCATTTGAATGAAGTTCATTTTTTTCGATGATTTTTTTCGATGATGATGATGATGATGAAGTTTTCAAATATAATAAATTAATGTAGTATTGTGATAAGTTTTAAAATATTACCGAGGAATGTATTGCATTTTAGACATGTTTAAATAAAATTGCATTGAAGTTGGAAAGTGTTTCATAATCAATGCTTTAAGCATGATTGATTTTTCTTGTTGCAATTTTGTAATATTTTTTAAGTCTGTTGTGTGGATACATATAAAGTGTGTTGTAGTGATGTCAATTTTATGATATGCAAATTCAGCTTGCCGGTAGTGGATTGTATTTAAGCATGTTGACAATTTTCTTATTTTGACGCCACTGAAGAAGGGTATGATGATACCGGAAAGCGCTCTGGCTTTTTAAAAAATTGTATGCAAGTCTGAAGGAAGTTTTAATAAAATGACGTTTGTGATCTAATGATTTGTCATTCTGTTATATATGTTTATCGATGTAGTTTTTGACTATGAAAAGAATAAGGATAACCCATTTACAATGGGTCTGGTCGTTCTCGAGATACTTTAGTTTTTTTCTCATTTTCGCTACGCCACCTTTGAAAATAAGTCCAGTTACCAAATTGACGAAAATTGACGAAAATTGAATTTCAAAGTACAAATTCAGAATGATTAAAATAATTATGGGTTTTATTTTGTGCAATTAAACTCATTTTAATGAATCATTAAAGAAATAAAGAGAGCTTGAATATGGGTCTGCAGGGAAAGTCATGTGCTGCCCACATCATATTTTTATGTATGTAAAGATAATTTTGGACACTAGTATACTACTTTTTAATAATACATATTTGGGCTGATTTTTAAACATATGATATGGCATGGCTGAACAAATAAATAATAGAATTCACTATCGGCAAAATTATTTCTTAACTGAAGTTACTAGAAAGTGTTTTTTTTCTGTTAAAGTGAAGCTATTTAATGCTTCTATACATTAAACTTAAAACATTTGCAAATACTTAAAAAAAATTATTTTTGAAAATTCATAAATGCTAATTTTTATATTTATTTTTTTAAATCATACATAAATATTTTTACTACAATTTATTTTTTTCAAAAATTGAAAAATTGAAGTTTAGTGTATATATATTTATTAGTTTTTTTTTCCCCAATGGCCAGGCACTATACTCTAGAATTAGACTCTATGTCGACTTACGTCGTTTGCCCTATGTACGGCCGAAATCGTGAACCATTTCGCCGTCCTAGGATGTTGCCCAGGCGCACCAGAGGAGGGCGGAATACACTGCGCCCACAACACACAACATCCATGTCTTACGTGGGACTCGAACCCACAACGTGGCGGCCGATCGATTGCTGGAAACGCTCGCCTTGACCGTTCGGCCACCACGTCGACTTAAATGAGCCAACTTAGGTGGTCACCCACCCCAGTACTATCCGCGCCTGATGCTGCTTAACTTCGGTGATCTAACGGGAACCAGTGTTTTCAGCAAGGTAGAGCCGTTGGTTTATATATTTATTAGTTCACATGCCTATTGATTTCTGAGTAATGAGATAATAACTTTTTTTCTAATAATGCCGACAGACATAAAACATGAAGTTGGGAAAAGGGATATAAAGAAATGTCAAACTGATAGAAACTGCAATGTAAACAAACAAACTTTTTATCGCTACATGCTTAATTTGCGCCCGAATTTGAAACGATTTGCTTTACATTAGTCCTAAAAATGTAATATATATTTCTATATTAATTTTAAAAAATCGACTTATTTGAAAGTTAAAACTAGAGTTGCAAAGACTAGAAAAAAATCGGTTTATTCTCGGGAATAAACCGGGTTGTTTCGAAAGGGAATTTAAAAAAACAAAACAAAAAAAAAAACGGAAATTCCCGCCCCCCCCCCCTCAAATAAAAACGGAAATTTTAAATCATTGCGTTTTGCATTGTAAAACAAATGTATATGATTTATAAACATAGAACTAATATATATTTTCTCCCCCACCCTTTTTTATTGCATTCGGAAATGTAAATCACTCATGAAAAATGTAGAGAGATTTGTTAGATCCAAAAATAAATTATTTAAATTTCGTGATTTTCTTATTAAAATAAAAATTAATGTCACAAGTAAAACGAAATTTAATTTGTAAATATTTTAAATGCAAAACAACATTCAACTCTGAAATACTTATTACAAAATGATTAATTTATGCATATTTATTTAGCGTCGAATGGTAATATGAAATCTATGCTATTTCCAATAGCACTTTAATCATTTTGTGATGAATATAATTTGAGCACTTTAATCATTTTGTGATGAATATAATTTGCACACTTTCAACGAAATTTTAGCCATTTCAAATGTAAAAAAAAAATTAAAAAAAAATTTAGTAAAATTATCTGAATGGCAAACCACATTAAGGTTTAAACGGCGTAATGTGCCTGAATAGCTAAAGTATATAAAAAAATCTGATGTGGGCAGCACATGACTTTCCCTGCAGACTTATATCCACGTTCTCTTTATTTTAGTTAAATTTAATTCACTTTTAATTCAATTTTCGTTCTCATTTGATAACTGGACTTAATTTCAAAGGTGGCGTAGAGAAAATACGGAAAAACTAAAATATCTCGAGAACGGCTAGTCCTAGTGTAATGGGGTTGGTCTTATTCTTTTTCTCGTTAAAAATTACGTATTAAACAAGCATTTAATGGTTATATCTGATTATACGTAGTTTTTTATTTTAGATTTTGGCGATTTTTGCGGGCCATTTTGCAAAAAAAGGCAGATTATTTTTTCTGAATCCTACTAAAATCTAATCAGCACCAGAATGACCCACAAGTGACTTATCTACCAAATTTTATGAAATTCGGTCCATTAGTTTTTCAGTTAGAGTGGATACAAGCTTTTGCGGGCCATTTTGCAAAAAAAAGGCGGGTTCTTTTATCCCGAATCGTATCCAAAACTAATCAGCATAAGACTCGCCTACAAGTGACTTACCTACCAAATTTTATGAAATTCGGTCAATTAGTTTTTTAGTTAGAGTGGATACAAAATCTGCACAGACAGACTCACAGACCTCACGCTAAAAATGGTTTTTCCGTATTCTAGAGGTCTTGTGTAGATCCTAGAGGTAAACGTGTAGATCCGTGGAAAACTCGAGTTGCGATTTTCGACATGATTCCAATACTTTCCCTATACATTACCATGTATTACAGGGAAAGTCAAAACACGTAAATTATTTTCTTGCCTTTAAAATTCCCAATGCTTCCAAAATTCCCAGTTTATTGCAACTTCAGTTAAAGCTACACATCTTCCTTCAACAGTTCTACGATGCGGTAGCCTGGGTTATCCATTCACACATTTTAAAAAATTTTTGCAAAAATCTCCGGAACTCGATAATTTCCTCGTCGTCCCATCCATCCCTTCTTGACCCCTTATTTCCTCCTCAGAATTTCCTGCAAGGCCTCTTTAGACAGCCCCCTTTGTTCTACTGTGGGATATGAATTTTAAATGAGTTCGAAAAAGGTTATCGAATCCAAAGGGTTGAGGCTGGGTATCGTTTTGTGAAAATTTTCACGCAAGCTGCGCGTGTAAGCGTGTATCCACAGGTGGCCGTCGGTGGTGCGTGTAAAGAGTGCCCCCTCCTTGCCATACGGTGGACGGAGTTGGAAGTTAATAAGGAGGTGGCAGCAACAGCTTAGGAATGGGGCGCAGGTAGTGTGGAAAAAGCAACGGTACGAGTGGCTCACCTAAAAGCCCAAAATTAAGACTGCTGAATAACGTACTTGGTATTTTCACTCTTTTGTAACTAAAAAATCTGGTGTGGGCAGCACATGACTTTCCCTGCAGACTTATATTAATGTTCTCTTTATTTTAATTAAATTTATTTCACTTTTAATTCAGTTTTCGTTCTCATTCGGTAACCGGAATTATTTTCAAAAGTGGCGTAGAGAAAATACGGAAAACTAAAATATCTCGAGAACGGCTAGTCCTAGTGTAATGGGGTTGGTCTTATTATTTTCGTCGTTAAAAATTACATATTAAATGAGCATTTAATGGATATATTTGAGTGTACCTAGTTCTTTAGTTTAGATTGTGATGATTTTTGCGGGCCATTTTGCAAAAAAAGGCAGGTTATTTTTTTCCGAATCGTACCAAAATCTAATCAGCACCAAAGTAACCCACAAGTGACTCATCTACTGAATTTTGTGAAATTCGGTAAATCAGTTTTTCAGTTAGAGTGGATACAAACTTTTGCGGGCCATTTCGCAAAAAAAGGCGGGTTCTTTTATTCCGAATCGTACCCAAAACTAATCAGCACCAGACTCGCTCACAAGTAACTTACTTACCAATTTTTGTGAAATTCGGTCCATTAGTTTTTTAGTTAGAGTGGATACAAAATCTGCACAGACAGACAGACAGACACACAGACACACAGACACACACACAGACGTCACGCTAAAAATAGTTTTTTCGTATTCTAGAGGTCTCGAAACGTGTAGATCCGTCGAAAACTCGAGTTGTGATTTTCGGTATGATTCCAATACTTTCCCTATACATTACCATGTATTGCAGGGAAAGTAATATACAGGGTGTCCCAAAAAGATTGAAACGCGCTTTAATACGTTACCTGTTGGAGGAAAATGGACAATGTAAATTGCAAAAATGTTGAAAGTAGGGTAGGAAATAAGACTACGTTAATGAAATAGTCCTCCCATTCATTTTCAAAAAGTTACACTCTTTTAATTTTTATACGACCCCCTTAGACAAATTTTCTCAATCAGAAAATTTTTATTACTTTCCCTGCAATACATTGTAATGTATAGGGAAAGTATTGGAATCATGCCGAAAATCGTAACTCGAGTTTTCGACGGATCTACACGTTTCGAGACCTCTAGAATACGAAAACACTATTTTTAGCGTGACGTCTGTGTGTGTGTCTGTGTGTGTGTCTGTGTGTCTGTCTGTGTGTCTGTGTGTCTGTCTGTCTGTCTGTGCAGATTTTGTATCCACTCTAACTAAAAAAGTAATTAACCGAATTTCATAAAATTTGGTAGGTAAGTCCCTCGTGGGCGAATTTAGTGCTGATTAGTTTTGAGTACGATTCGGAATAAAAGAACCTGCTTTTTTTTGCGAAATGGCCCGCAAAAGCTTGTATCCACTCTAACTGAAAAACTACTGGACCGAATTTCACAAAATTCGGTGGATAAGTCACTTGTGGGTTGTCCTGGTGCTGATTAGATTTTGGTACGATTCGGAAAAAAAAATAACCTGCCTTTTTTTGCAAAATGGCCCTCAAAAATCATCAAAATCCAAACTGAAGAACTAGGTATACTCAAATATATCCATTAAATGCTTGTTTAATACGTAATTTTTAACGACGAAAAGAATAAGGCCAACCCCATTACACTACGATTAGCCGTTCTCGAGATATTTTAGTTTTCCGTATTTTCTCTACGCCACCTCTGAAAATAAGTCCGGTTATCGAATGAGAACGAGAATTTAATTAAAAGTGAAATAAATTTAATTAAAATATAGAGAACGTTAATATAAGTCTGCAGGGAAAGTCATGTGCTGCCCACATCAGATTTTTTTTAATGCAACAAGATCATTATAAAAACCCGCATATCTGTATCTTAAAAATTGAGCGAGTTATATTTAATTGAAAATTGAACATCGTGAATGGGGACCCCATATCAAATTAGAAATGTAAATTTGTGATATATCACAAAAAAGATTAAACTGGATGCTAATACATTGGATACCCAACCGCGTAATGAGTATCACTGCTTTATATGATCTCTGTGTAATGCTTTGTTTAGATGCATTTGTGATAAAAAATTTTGACACATATTAACGTATTTTTGATATAAACAATTTCCATCGTCAATTTGCTTAGGACTCTTATTTTCACTAATGAAACAGTCTTTCACATGGTACGGAAAAGGGGCATAGGTCAGATTTTTTTCTTTATCACAATTCAGTTAATTTAAAAAATACAGATATGCGGTTTTTTTAATGATCTTGTTGCATTAAAAATAAAAATTTTTTGATTGACTAAATTTGTCTAAGGGGGTCGTATAAAAATTAAAAAAGCGTAACTTTTTGAAAATGAATGGGAGGATTATTTCATTAACGTAGTCTTATTTCCTACCTTACTGTCAACATTTTTGCAGTTTATATTGCCCACTTATCTCCAAAAGGTAAAGAATTAAAGCGCGTTTTTAATCTTTTTGGGATACCCTGTATAAAATTGAAAGTCTGTCTCTTTGAATGCTTGTTTGTTCCAGCCAGGGCCGTTCTTAGCTATTGCGGGGCCCGAGGCAAAAATATTTTTGGAGTCCATACAAATAAGAAAGCAAACGAAAAGAAATCAAAATTATAATTTATCGTTATAAATGCAAAAAATCTGATGTGGGAAGCACATGACTTTCCCTACAGACTCAAATTCACATTTCCTTCATTTCTTTAATAGATTGAGTTTAATTGCACCAAATAAAACTAAATTTGCATTTTTAATTCAATTTTTGTTTTTATTTGGTAACTGGACATTTTTCCGATAGCGGTGTAACAAAAATGCAAGAAATTTCAAATATCTTGAGAATGGTTAGTTCTAAAGTATAATGGAGTGTGTTATATTTTTTTCTTCGTCAAAAATTGCTAAAAACTAAATTGTTAAAATTGCTAAAATTGCTATTAAACTAGAATTCAATTGATACATTTCGGCATACGTAGTCTTTCTTTTTTTTTAATTTTGGCGATTTTTGCTGGCCATTTCGTAAAAACATGCAGGTTGTTCTTTTCCGAATCGAACCAAAATCTAATCAGCACCAGAGTGTCCCACAAGTAACTTATCTACCAAATTTTGTGAAATTTGGTCAATTAGTATTTTAGCTAGAGTGGATACATGGAATTTTTACGGGATATTTCGCAAAAAAAAAGGCGAGTTCTGTTTTACGAATCATACCAAAAATTAATCAGCACCAGGGTCTCACCCAAGTGACGTACATACCAAATTTTATGAAATTCGGTCCATTAGTTTTTAGTTAGAGTGGATACATACATTGCACAGACAGACAAACAGACACATAGACTAACACACACAGACGTCACGCTAAAAATAGTTTTTTCGTATTCTAGAGGTCTCGAAACGTGTAGATCCGTCGAAAGCTCGAGTTGTGATTTTCGGTATGATTCTAATACTTTCCCTATACATTACCATGTATTGCAGGAAAAGTAAAAAAGAAAAAAAAATTGCACTTAGCTAATAGTATTTGGTTATAGAATTTCATATAAGAGTGCAATTTAAATAAACTTGGCTTTCAATTTAGTGAAATAATTTATTAAGCATTCAAATTATCATAAATTTCGTGCTCGATGGCTAACAATATGAAATGATAGTTAATTTTTCTAGGGTCATTTCCGCTTGAAGGTATTTTTTTCTTAATTAGTTTTAGCTTTGAAAAGCTTCTTTCGGCTTTGGATGCAGTCACATGCATCGTTAACAAAAATTTTCGAGACAATTGTATAATTCGGAAATGAATCGCAAACCACATATGCATTTTTTTTTAAACTTTCCAAAGGTGCCAAGTTTGTTAAATTTTCACAATAGATGTCCATGTTTGAAATAAGTCCAAGTTAGAGTAGATTTTTGATTTCTTCATACAGCTTGCTTCCATTAATGTAACGTTGAGAATCATCGCTTAAAATAATGCCCGCAGTACTATGCAGCATTTTTTTTAATCACCGTCTGTGATGCTCCTGCTCAGCGGGGCCCTTACTTCATCACAGTACTCTCTCTTTATATAGGCTACGTATTATTTGGAAAGTAAAGTCAACCATTTCCTTTAAATTCTGAAATGTATTTATAATTTTATTTAGAGGATTTCGATTTTTACGAGCCTCTTTCGAAGAAAAGGAGCAACTTTTATTTTTCCCTTTCTCATAATACTATAGAAGTGAAAGCATTAATTTCCCCAAAAATATTTTTGAATTCATAATCTTGATGGATAAGCATGTTTTAAGACCTCTTGAATCCATTTTGAATTTTTTTGAAATGTTTCATTCTGTACGGAAAATCTTTGTGTATCTTAAAATCTTCGTGTACGGAAAATCTTCGTGTACTGTAAAGCTCGAACGAATACTCGTATAATTTTGTGTGAATATTGAAAAAAAATAGAACTCGATGTAATTTTTTAATATTTTTCATGCTTTGAACTGGAATTCTTTGATTCTCATATCATTCTTTTCTATGGTAAACAGTGATGAGTCCCTGAATAATAATGATAGTACATGTTATATAAAGGAATTGATGATTTGAACTATTCTGTGGAAGTTTATGGTTTCAAAATGCTAGTTTATACAGAGAATATTTATGAATTTTTATAAGGATTTTGATAAAAAATAGCAAAAAATCAAACAAATTCAAAGAATATTATTGGGCAACAGATGATTACAGGAAAATTAAATTATCGCCTGCTGCACTGAAAAAGCGTCTACTTTAAAAATAGTGCACCATTTTTAAAGTTTCATCCAAATATTACTTACGTGCATGCACGTAAGTAATATTTGGATGAAAGATGTTTTTACATTTTCTGAAGAGAAATGTCTTTATTGTATGATGAAAATACTGTGAAAATCCCGAAATTAGCATTTATAAATGCAAAATAAGCAATAGTATTAATAATAGAGGACGAATCGACAAGCATGGCTTTATACCGGAAAAAAGAACACCAAACAAATGATATCCAAAGAAGGTACTTCTACCTACGACTATTTCAAAAGTGGTAAAGCTATAAAAAGTAGTGAATGAAGAGTAGAATAAAATACCACCACTAACTTTTAAAAATGATCTCTTATTTCAGGAATCCAGATGTAGGTTTATAGTCCAGAGAAAGAACTATCAGAAGTACATTTAATAAATAAATATTTTTATTTAAAACATTAATTACATTGCGGGAAAATTATTCTAAAAATGTGCAAACAGTCTCTGTTTTAACAGAGATATGTGGAATGCATCTAATGCATCTGTTTTTTTAAGCTCTTATCAACTTGAAAAAAAAAATTTTTTAAATTATTCCTGGGCTGTGCCCCCGCTCGTTACTCTTTGCCAACTCCTGTAACTCGCTTCACTAGTCGGTTCCAATTCGGTGCGCTTGCAGAGCTCGCTTGGCGAGCTATTTCAAACCAAACTACGGTTTAAATCAGCTATAAATGTACCAAATCATATAATGTACCCATCTATAAATGTACCAAATTTTATATTTTCGTGTGTTATAGTTCTTGCAGTACGAGATAGAGAAATTCGATGGAAGTGCCTATACGAAAGAACATTTTCTCTTCAGAAGTGCATAAAAAGTAAAATATTTCTTAAACTGCATCAAAATAAAAAGTGATCTGTCCTGCAAAAATTCAACTATGTAGGTACCTGCTTGCAAAAAATCGTGGTCTTGCTATTGGTAGCCTATCCAGAACGCGAGTTCGCAGCTCAAATATTTTATCATTGATTTTGACATTAAATATTTCTTAAACTATATATCGAAATAACTTATATATCGAAAAAGGTTTATTTCACATTGTTTCCCAAAGTTTTCTCTATAAGTGTACCAAATTTTAAATTTTTATACGCTATAGTTTTTGCGGTATGAAGCAAAGAACCTCGAGGAGAGAGAAATGTGTTAAATAATTTAATATAGAGACTTATGCGAAATATCTAAATATTTAGTAAAAATAAAATAATAACTCGGGTATAAAATCTGAAATATATACATTTTTTATTTCATTGTGTTTCCCATTGTGTTTTTATTTCATTGTGGTTTATTTCAGCATGTTTCCCAAAGTTTTCTCTATAAGTGTACCAAATTTTAAATTTTTATACGCTATAGTTTTTTCGGTATGAAGCAAAGAACCTCGAGGAGCGAGAAATGTGTTAAATAATTTAATATAGAGACTTATGCGAAATATCTAAATATTTTGTAAAAATAAAATAATAACTCGGATATAAAATCTGAAATATATACATTTTTTATTGCATTGAGATAATAATTGTGATACAAGTAGGCCTAAAGTCGAGTGAAGAGACACATACTACAGATATTTACATATACATTCCAATGTACATACATTAACAATAAGCTCATTCTTCACAAAAATGTACATTAGCCTCCTACTGGACTTTAACGCCTAACAACTCCTCGAAAAGCTTCTTACTGCACTAAACATATCTATTTATTTGGGGAAAATGAACATGAAACGTAAACATCCCCTATAGAGCGCGACAAATGCAACAAACATAAAGGGAGGCGAAGGCAAAGTATATAGGGGGCAAATATTCTTTTTTTTCGAATCGAACTATGGAGACTGGGGAGATGAAACGGTACCGAAAGGAAAACTCACTCTTTGAGAACTTTTTGTATCAAACCACCCCACTGTGTAATTCCATTACGGGACTCAAAGAGCCTAGGGTCCCCAAAAAGAGCCCATTTGTAGGTATGGAGGAATATTTGAAGATTTTGTTGAGAGAATAAGGATTTGAAATGGTGGAAATAGAATTAAGATATATACAGTAGGATGATCTGAAAGTTGCACACATCAAATTTTGAAGTCATATAATGCACAGAGAAATTGATGTACTAGCAGAATTTTTACTTTCCTTATATGCATACTATAATGTATAGAAGTATTGTGGCGGAGTCGAAAATTCGAATTCGAGTTTTGAGCACGTTTCAAGTATCTCTGAATATGAATCGAACGTTTTGGAGGTGATGTCTGCCTGTGTGTTTGTGTATGCGGGGGGAGGGGGGGGGTATCCGTGAGACTAGGGATGCGATAGCTCAAAAACGAATGAAGCGTTAAGAACGAAATTTGGCACAAATATTACATTTTACACAGTGTACAAGTTCAGAATTATGGCTAGAAATGAAAGCAAACAAAAAAAGAAAGAAAAAGAAAAAAAAAATAAACAAAAAAATGAATATGGAAATGCATACGTTAATAGAACAGTGCAAAAGACTCAGTAACATCGATTGAGAAAAATTAAAAGCATAAATTCTCATAAACTAATAAGTTAGCAGATACTATCAGAGATCTTCTTTGCAATCAAAATGCAGTTTTTAATCCGGTCAATGGAAGTTTTCTTTTTACACACATTCAAAAACCAGATTGGATAATTCTTTAGAAGGAGATTTAGTTAAATGGATATTTTCAGTCATAGGGCAAGAAAATATAGAGTGATCTGCGTCACCAAAGTTATTGACAAACGGCTTGATGTTGATTTAATTTTGAAAATGTGTAAATAAAAAGAAAAAAAAAGCTAAAAAGGACCATGCTTAGTAATGAGATAAATTAAATATTTATTGAAAATTTGTAATTTGAGATCAACCCGAGGTAAAAATAGTTTAATTCTTGCAGGGTAATTGGGTTCTAGGAGAGATATATTCTTCTGAAATGTGCAAATAATCCAAAAACGAATCAAGTACTGAAATAAATTAAATATTTATTGAAAATGTGCAATTTGAGATCAATCTGAGGTAAAAATAGTTTAATTCTGACTGGACCAATGGGTTCTAGGAGAGATATATTGATCTAAAAGGGATTGTCATTGCCAGTTTTTTGGTAATAAATTTTGATATAATTTTGTAATGCATGAGTAAGGAAAGGGAATACTACTGGGGATGCCAGAAGAGGCAGCAATTTTGGCATGACGATCTTTACTTTCATTATCTGTGATGCGAATGTGTGATTTAATCTAAGAAAGGTTAATTAAATTCCTAGATTTAAGTGTTTTATGCTTAGTAATTTTAATATAATTTGATTTGTTAGAAATTGAATTTAGATCCAAAATCGAGGATAAACTTGCAAAGGTGTCGGAATGAACAAGCAGGCATCTTTTGATAAAAAAAACAAGTTTATTCTTAAACTGTAGAAATCATAAGATAAACTCCATTAACGTAATTTACAAATAATAATTCAGAAATGTACATGGTCCACCCTTCCTACCATCGGCTGCATCCACACATGCCACGCTCCACGTACCAACTCGTATCATCTCGAACCATCTCCCGACCTCGAATCTCTTCGTGCTTCACACTTCACCCTTTTATAACCTGGTTGCCAGCTTCCTCTTCCATTCGCAATCTTGCTGGCTGTTATTTAAATTTAGATTCTTCTTTTCCCGGGGAAGACACTGCTTGAAAAATAAGAAGTCGAGAACAGAAATCGTTAATCCTTACAAACTGTCAGTATAGCTAATTACAGGAGTATTGTGAGTGAAAGCCCAATCCATAGCGTACCCTAAAGCAGTAAATTTTGATTGAAAAACTATATTTTTTGCATCCAATGACACGTGTTAAAAATACATATAGAGGCAAGGCTGAATATTGGACTCTTTCTTAACGATCTTAAAACAATGGTCATTATAATACTTCCTTGTTGTGTAGTCACGTGTTAAAATTTTTCTCTTTTATATAATATACTTGTTGCCATTTTACAAACGATAATAACGCGCGTAAATTATGCACATTCGATATTATGCTGTTTGATAGGTCTAAGTACTCTTAGAAAAAGAGATATTGGCAACATTAATAAGCCATTTTCAAAAAGAAAACATTAGTTAATTCTAGTTGTTTTCTTTATTACATTTTTTGAAAAGCGTGAAAATCGCCCCGGGATGGGGTGGGTTGATAAGCGCACCAAGCAGAGACGAAGCTCCTAGTTATTGAAACAAAAATTAGCTACGCACTCTTAACCGACTTCTCCTTATATACGTCCTTCCCTATATACGTCTAGTATAACAGCATAGTACCTCAAGTACTCCAAAGTCGAAACGCTCACCGAATTCGACTTTTCGGCTCTTGTCAGACCACCCACAGTTTGCACCCTCGGTACCAAGAACCATGTACAAATGTCACCCACCATGAAATCCTTTTAGGCCCATTTGTTAAATTTCCTTTCCACATTCAATGCCGAAAGCCTCTTACTTCCCACGAGTTTGTTCTCTGCGTCTTATTCTCAAATGGAAAAAACCCTCGGAAAAAATACGGGCTAGTTTTGTACTCAGTTTTTGTATGCGTTGTAAAAACGGTGAGCAAAAACACACGCTGCGAACTTTCTGTGGGCATTTTAGTGTTGTTCAAAGGCATTTGCTTTAAAGGAGACGAATTTGAAGGGGAAGGCATTTTTGGGTGTTTTTCCCATTTACAATTGCGCGGAAACGTATGTAGAGTTGAAAATTGTGAAAATTTTTCGAAAGTTAATGGATGTTTAGTTCTTGTATAAGCCGCAGTGGAAGGTACATATAGGGTATTCTCACGGTTTTTTATAACCCACACATATAGTATTCGAGATAATATGCTTCCTTTCAGAAAAAGTGCGAGTTTTATTTTTAAAAAAATGTATTCTAAATTTTATTATGTAGATTTCGCCAGATAAGGAAAGGGAAATGATATTTTCGAAGAAAATATTTTAACGCCACATGTGAAAGTGAAAAAAAATACATTTTTCCGTTTTGCACACTGGCCTACTTCTATTTACAGAACAATCTGATCACTGCTAAATGATAGACGGAAATCTTACTGCAAGTAAAAAAAGGAATTGATGTTTCTAACGTATTATATAATAACAAAATCTGATGTGGACAGCATATGACTTTCCCTGCAGACTTATTTATATCCACGTTCTATTTATTTCAATTAAATTTAATTCACTTTTAATTCAATTTTCGTTCTCATTTGGTAACTGGATTTATTTTCAATGGTGGCGTAGAAAAAATACGAAAAAATTAAAATATCTCGAGAACGGTTAGACCTAGTGTAATGCGGTTGGTCTTATTCTTTTCTTTGTTAAACATTAGGTATAAAACAAGCATTTAATGGATGTATTTGAGCATACGTAGTTTTTATATTTTAGATTTTGATGATTTTTGCAGGCCATTTTGCAAAAAAAAAGAGCAGGTTATATTTTTCCGAATCGTATCAAAATCTAATCAGCACCAGGGTGACCCAAAAGTGACTTATCTACCAAATTTTGTGAAATTTCGTCCATTAGTTTTTCAGTTATAGAGTGGATACATGCAAATTTTGAGGGCTATTTCGCAAAAAAAAAACGGGTTCTGGTTTTACGAATCCTACCAAAAACTTAAAGCGTCAGGGTCTCACCCAAGTGACTTACCTACCAAATTTTATAAAAATCGGTCCTGTAGTTTTTTAGTTAGAGTGGATAAATACATTGCACAGACAGACACACACACAGACACACACACATACGTCAAGCTAAAAATAGTTTTTTCGTATTCTAGAGGTCTTGAAACGTGTAGATCTGTCGAAAACTCGAGTTGTGATTTTCGGTATGATTCCAATTCTTTCCCTATACATTACCATGTATTGCAGGGAAAGTAACAAGGTAAGTGTATAACAACACAAGGAAAAATGACATAACTTTATTGTATTTAATTTTTTATATTCTTGAGTTTTTATACCAGTTTTCAGAGCTTGTAAACTCTATTGGGGAGTAATTAGTGTATTCCTAATTAAATCAATCAAAATTGATTGCTGGAGGAAATTCACGCCAACTAGTGTTACTGAAAGCATTTCACTCGTGAAGCTATTACACGTATAGCACTTTCAACTATGGGTCGGCGTATACCAGTAACTTCAAAAATCTGATGTGGGCAGCACATGACTTTCCCTGCAGACTTATATCGACGTTCTCTTTATTTTAATTAAATTTTATTCACTTTTAATTCAATTTTCGTTCTCATTTGATAACTGGACTTATTTTCAAAGGTGGCGTAGAGAAAATATGAAAAAAAACTAAAATATCTCGAGAACGGCTAGTCCAAGTGTAATGGGGTTGGTCTTTTATTCTTTTCTTCGTTAAACATTACGTATTAAACAAGCATTTAATGGATATATTTGATCATACGTAGTTTTTTATTTTAGATTTTGGAGATTTTTGCGGGCCATTTTGCAAAAAATATAGGTTATTTTTTTCTGAATCCTACCAAAATCTAATCAGCACCAGGGTGACCCACAAGTGACTTATCTACCAAATTTTGTGAAATTCGGTCCATTAGTTTTACAGCTAGAGTGGATACAAGCTTTTGCGGGCCATTTCGCAAAAAAAGGCGGGTTCTTTTATCTCGAATCGTGTCCAAAACTAATCAGCACCAGATTCGCCCACAAGTGACTTACCTATCAAATTTTATGAAATTCGGTCAATTAGTTTTTTAGTTAGAGTGGATACAAAATCTGCACAGACAGACAGACAGATACACAGACACACGGACACACACACAGACGTCACGCTAAAAATGGTTTTTTCTTATTCTAGAGGTCTTGAAACGTGTAGATCCGTCGAAATATCGAGTTGCAATTTTCGACATGATTCCAATACTTTCCCTATACATTACCATGTATTGCAGGGAAAGTAAAAAGATGTTTTTTCACCTTCACCTGCATACTTTCACCTTCACATAAAGATCCGGAAAGTGCTCCTTATCGAAAATCACCCGTGCGAAAGCTTATCCTCCCATTTCTGCTTAATCTGATATTGGTTTTCAGTCGGCAGTCAACATCCAGATCAAATCGTGAACTCTACCGCCTCAGCGACTCTTATCGACAGCACTCATTAACTGTTAAACGCTCCAGAAGATCAATTTTATCTGTATATGCATCTATGTTAATATTTACCGCAAAACACCTCGGGGTCAAAGTTGTTAAATACCAATAATCTCCCGATACAAGAGGTGTAACAGAACAGGAACTGAAAGGAAGAAGTCTGGGTTCTTGTTAGTTTATGAATGTATTCTATGACTACCTGGAGCGAATGAAGCCACTCGATTTTCTTAAACATACATTTGCGCAAAGAATGAGGAAAATTTGAGCAACTTATTCAAGCCCAAATAAAATAACAGTTCAGCATACAGCTGTTTCGAGGATACACCGAATTCTCTTCATCAGTGCTACAGAACCAAAACAAACCTGGAGCCAAAATGACGAAATGGGCAGGTATATATAACCAAGCTGTGGATTAAGAGCCCACTTGAGAAAGCAAATCAGAAAGTTGAATGAAGAACAGAAACTTTTTCTTTCAGAACATTTTGTCCATGGAAGGCGATTGGAACATTAGAGAGGGCAAGTGTCCCAATATAACAACTATATATATATACACTCAAACCTGTTTTTGTGCGATTTTTTTATTTGTGCGATTTTTTTTGTGCGGTATATGAAAATTTCAATCAAATTGGAACATAATCGACGAAGTTATCAATAAAAAAAAATTAGTAGGTTTGATCGGCCATTTAGTTTTTCGATGCCAATTCTGAAAGAACTTTAAAATTCCAAAAGGAGCTTCAATCTTGTATATCTGGCTACCGAGACATATACAAGCGTCTAGTGAAACAACAGTCGTCGTAAAAACTGATCACCGACTACATGGTAACTGAAAAAAAGTCAACTCTAAACGGGTGCGAGGTAGTATCTTCAAGTGACGAAAGCGATTTTGAACCAGTTTACCACAAGAAAGTTCGCGTATTGTCAGACTACGAAGGATAATGGTTATACGTTTTGAAAAGTTTTGTATCTGTAAAGTAAGTACATATGTAAATAAAATATTTAAAAATGTTCGCAAGTGTCTTTTCTAAATCAGATTTCAAAAGGTTTGGCGAGATTCCAAGTAGCTGCCAAGCCTCGTGTCTTGATTTCGTTTAAAAAAGCAATTCCTAGTTATTTCGTAAGGTTTTGAGTTATTTTCTACGTGAGACTTTTTTTATGCCGTCCCTATTCACCGCGTAAAAAAATACTTTTTAATTGTGTTGCGAAAACTATTTTTTATAGATACACGTGAAGTTTTGTGCGATTTTTTATTATGCGTTTTCTTTCACCGCACAAAAATAGGTTTGAGTGTATATATATATATATATATATATATATATATTCATTATAGGTCAATAATTACATAGAGTTTTTCTGAATACGGAAGTCTTCAAAAAATCAAGGTAATAGATCAACGCCATGTTTGTATATTCTTTGAGGAAGAAAACTCAAATCGGTGATCAAAATTAAGTACATATCTACATATCTATAATGTTTAAGTCCGCTTTACTCACGATTTAAGTAATTGTAAAAATTGCTTGTCTGTTCAGGAAAACGAACCATAGATCTGTTTGACCAGATAACCCTTTTCCCATTGCGATACTGATGCGATTATCTTTCCATCCATATAGTATATAAATAAGACTTTACATTGTCCTTCAGATTGTGCATCGTAACAACTTCTGATCTGTATGACCTCTCCATTTCATACATACAGGATAGCATCATATCCGTCATAACTCTCCATGACGCCTCTTCTGAAAAACGCTGGGTGCTGGAGAATGCTATTTTGGCTTTATTTAGAACTCAACTACACATTTCATCAAATATGTAGGTTTAAGTTGTTCAAATGTGAGTAAAAAATAAAATTGTCTGCATGGGCAATCAAACCACTGCTTTCCAGTTGGCCAGAAAACGATATATATATATATCTATTGAGCTACAAACACAGTCACCTAATTTTTCTATACATAGCAAATGCACACAGAAGTCATCATACGATTTAATTGAAATCTGCAATATGTTTTCAGAAGATTCACTTAAGTTTGTTGCGAGATATTGTGCTGTTTATAAGGACTTTTTTGGAAAATTCATTATGTATTGTATATTTTCAGCTTATTATCACAAGAAATATACTGTCGGTAGAATATAGAAAATAGTTGTATTTATATCAGTTTTCACTCGGTAATACCCTTATTAAGCGCAAAGAAGTCCTTTTATCATATTCCCTTATGATAAAAGGAACTATACTAGGGGAGTGGGGAAAAGTTCTTCGATAAGTAAAACCACATAAAATATTTTTCATGCAGTCTTAAATGAACAAGAGTTACAGAAAATATTAATTTAAAATTGCATTTATGAATAACAAGAAAGATCAATCATGCATAAAGCATTGATTATGAAACACTTTCCCACTGCAATGAAAATGTATTTAAACATCTCTAAAATGCGATACATTCAGCGGTAATATTTTTAAAATTATCACAATAATACAATCATTTATTATATTTGAAAACTTAAAACATCATCGACAAAAATGAACTTTATTCAAATGACGTCACTGAAATATAAATCGTCTGGCTGTCTATGAAAAAGCAGTACATATTTCACCCATTCCCTGTTTTCCATTCCTTTCATTCATTACAATACTACAATAATTTATTTTACTTGAAAACTTAAAACCACGGAAGTAAAAGTAATTTAACTCTATGCTTAAAACTTCATCGAAAAAGTCTGCTATAAAATCGTCTGCTTTTCTATGTAAAATCAATGCATGCTACATTTATATCATCTATATTGCAGACTCCAGCGCTAAATAATTTTGCGTTAAAGAAATTCAGCAATTCTTATACAACTCATCTTACCGTTTGATGTGTTTACATTTTCCATAAGTGAAAATGAGGCTTCGTTGTAGAAATAATCAACGTTTGATGATCATTTAAACTAAAAAATATTGCAATTGCGTATGCGCAGAATATATAGATGCACAGAAAATAGGCAAAAATAAAGCGGTTTTAGGGCGGAGACAACACTAAATATAGATTTAAAAGAACTTTAAAAATCACGATTTTGATATTGGAAAAAAAGATGGATGCCATATTTTATTTTGAAGTGGGTCACGTGATCTCTTCATATAATATGGGTGTAATTATTATTTTAATTTTTATTTGAAAAACTACTGAATATATTTTGCTGAAATTTTTTTCATATTTTTTATGGGACAATTTGAATATTTCCTAAAACTTTCGAAGCAATTTGTGAATTTTAAATTCGCTTAAAAAATGTTTGAAAAATTAGGTCCTATAGGGTTCAATGTATTTTATCTTTTCAACCCGGGTTCAACCCAAAACTAGTTAAGTGATATTATTCATTTATATTCCCATAGGTCCCACAGACGGTCTGAACAACATACTAAAATTTCATTTTGATAAAGTCTTTTTTACGGCAGTTATCGTGCTAACTGACAGACAGACAGAATGAACAAAGTCATAAACACTTTTCAACTATGTTGTAAAGTGTTAATAAAATATGCAATTGCATAGTAGTCCTATTCACCAAAGCAGAATATGCTTAAAAGCTCGTTTATGACTTTGATTGAAACTTCAGTTTTGCAAGTTATGTTTTAAAATCTGACTAGTAGGATATTGGAATTGTTCTTAGAAGCTCAGTGAAGTAGTTGTTAGTGAGGATAGTACAACGTTTTGACTTGGCAAATTTTATTACACAGAAGAAAGATTCACAGCAATAATAACCAAAACAAAGAGAATATTACACTGCTCGAGCCTACGGGGATCCTACCATTTTATTCGAATCTGAAAGGGTTAATATAAAATTGTAGCAAAACTAGCAATGAAACGCAATATTGTCTGCGGAGCCGGACATAGTAGTATTGGGAGCTGTTAGTTAAATATCGTTATATATCGTTTAAATATAAGTTTTTGAAATAAAATTGTTTTAAAATTTGTCATACCTGCAAAGTTTTCAGAGGACAGAATTTAGCCAATCTTATACTATAAAGCTTTGTAGGACGAACGCGCAGCAGTATGAATGTTTAAATACTGTTTTACAGTGTTTTGCCAAATTTGCTGTTGTTTTTTTCCCTGTTTCATACTTTGTGATTTTTCGTTTTAACAACTTTCGGATTGGCAATGCTTATCTTCCTGTGTCCCGTGGATATTTCTGCTGCAGAAATTTTCGTATCTTTCGTGGTATGACTGCTGTACCTCACTCATCTTGATGAAGGATACTCTTTTTGCTTCTGAAACCGTTTTATACCTTTACCTAAATGCCCTTTTACAAACGACGTGTTTTTATTACATTTACGTCACTAATTTCATATCAAAAACTCATGCATATCACAAGGGCTAAAAATTATCTATATCACCAATATCGATAGATTATTGACATCGGAAACTATGGATAACTAATATAAAGCAAATTAACTAATATAAGAGTAAGTTAACTAATATAAGAGTAAGTTAACTGATATAGAGCAAAAGTAATATGGAATGCTTGTGTTTCGAATTCTGTACGATGTATCGAGTAACTACTGTAACTAGAATATCTAAAAACAATCATATTACTCTGTGCGGCCAGTCTTGCTTGCACAGAGTAGTATGATTGTATTTCAATTGCATCCATAATACATGATTTGCTAAATTCTGTCCTCTGAAAACTTTGAGGGTATAACAGATTTTAAAATATAATTGTATTTCAAAAAATTATAATTAAACTTTACCTTTATGCTATTTATATTATTCAGAAGTGTTAAAAACAAAAACATTTTTAAACAACTGTAGACTTCCCACTTCCATTTCAACTGTGTATTCCATATTACACTTCAAAATATATTTCTGTTTTTTTTTTAATTGAAATAAAAAATGCAGTTTTACTGCAAATTCAAGAAAACATGTCATGAAACAGATCTATATACACAGACGAGCCAAAACATTAAAACCACCAACCTAATATGATGTCGGTCCTCCTCTTGTTGACAAAAGAGCCTTTACCCGACGAGGCACATATGCAACGAGATTTTAGTAGGTAGTTGTTACTATGTCTGCAGGAGAAGTTCATGCAGTTCCTGTAAATTACGGGGTTGGATTGATGCAGCTCGTAAAGGTTTCTCCAAGTTATCTCACAAATATTCGATAGGATCCATGTATGATGAATTTGGGGTCCATGTCATTAAAGAGAATTCCCCACTATGTTCTTGGAGTCATTCCTGCACCTTACTAGCAGTATGACAATGTGTGCTGTCTAATTGAAAAGTGCCCATTTCCGCAGGAAACACAGTCGGCATAAAGGGGGGGATACTTAGTCTGTAATGATGTTCAGGTAAGTATCAGCTGTCAGAGCTCCTACTACAGGGTCGATGGTTCCTAGTGCTCCTTAAGAAAATATTTCCCAGACCATTAAACTCTCACCACAAGCCTGGGTGAGTATCACAGCAGTGTCCTACATCCAGGTGCTAAGGTTTCGTTGGATAAACAGTGCACATAAGCAATCTCTTCTACTTGGTCCATCAAAAATCGGGATTCGTCAGGCTATGTGACGGTCTTCCAATTACCGACGGTCCAATGGCGATGAGTATTTGCCCACTGTAGGCGTTTACGACGATGAATAGTGGGGAACATGGACACACGAATGGGTCGGCAGCTACACAGACCCATATCGAACAGTGTACGATGAACTGTGTGTATGGACACATTGGCCCCATCGTCATGATTGGAATTACGGGTGATATCCCTCACAGTATCTCTCTTGAATCTGTGGACAAGACGAGTAAGCCTCCGATAACCTTTAGCATCATTGAAGCGTGGCTGTCCTACATTTTGTCAATGGTTTGAAGTGTCAGCTGTTTCGGACCATCTTTGATACATGCTATCTACTGCATAATGTGAACAACCTACCAGCATCACTGTTTCTAAAATGCTCTTACTTAGATGTCATGCGATAACAATCTGTCTTTTGTCAAAATCTGATCAATCATTTATTTCCTTTCCCTTTGTCGCAGCAAAACGAAGACGACTGTTAAAGCATCAATCTAGGTTTTACTTATCAGATTCTTGACCTTGACACGTGCCGTTCTTTTGCTGCGTGCGCACCCATTTGAATATCGCACAGTTGAATACCGCAAGTTGTTTGTTTCCTTGTTTATTCCGTATAGTTTCCCACAGTTTTGGGGGGATTTTTCTCAAATTTGATATGGTTATTCTCATCTTCAATGTGGGTAACCCCATCCATATTTCAAGTTCCTAGGACAAGGGGTTGTTTTGATATTAATTAAAAAAAATGCAATATTGAACCTTACTTAAAAATATTAGGAGGACGATTTTTTTTTCGAAAAATTTACTTGAAGAAAACTGCAACGGAATTAAATCAAATGTGTTTATACGGCATACAATTTTTATTTAATTTATACCATGCAAATAATAAAGAAATTGATATAAAAATAAATTTTTTAAATGAACATTATTTTTTTTTTGATTGGGCTATATCAGTTACGGCCCTGGGATACGAGATTGCAGGAAATATTGATATTTTCAATTTCAAGTCATCTGTATTTCATTTTGGAAAATATTTTTCAAGCTCATATACTTTCTATTGTATTAATCATATTGTTGGAACGTTGGAACACGATCAAAAATCGTGCGAGAATATTTTCTATCACCTCAGCGTGTTTGGTTCGCCTGACACGGGAAGGCTTTGCAATAGTTCTCTCGGATTGCAATCTTTCATGTCCTATCTTGTAAAGGACCATGAATAATGATAAAACGCCACGGCTTCCATCTGCTAAGTGATAGGAGGCGCCACAATAACAATCTTAAGTTGTCATGCAAAAGTGCTCTACTGACGTGTATTATTTACATTTTAGTGTGAAAATATTATCCTTTTCAGTTATTATTATTATTAAATAATACCTGAAAAACAACAAAATATGCACAGCCGTTAGACTGTTACTTCTTCAATCCTTATAAGGCATTTGTAAAACGTATTGAAGACTACTTAAAAATTCGAGCTGCATGCATTGAAGGGGTCCATATTGAAGACATCGATGAATTTTGAACCAACATTGATGAAGAGGTTAAATGACAGATTATTTATTTTAAAAATGCATTCATTTGTGTACAATTAATTGGCGCTGATATATTTCAAGACATGGTAATATATTCTTGGAAAAAAGCTGGATATTCTGTTGAAAAACACATTACAAAATTTAACAAGGTAATGGCAACTGTATATAATATTGGATCAGCAACTTGTTTCATTGTAAATTGCAATGATTATGCATTTGTTAAATGTGCACATTGTAACGTTTTCATTTATATTGATCATACATTTAATCACTCCCATTCATAATTTCAAACTTACAAAGAACTTAAATCATTTATTATTTTACAAATTTCATTTGCTTTGACTTTCATTGTAATACAGTCAATAGTTTTGTTGATTAGTTCAATTTTGGTTTCCAAAAATTTCAGCCTTTGTCTTTGTTGTGTTCGATCAACCTTTACGACCCTGTCTTGGCAGTTGTTTAGCTAATTATTAAGATATACACTATATTAGTAATAAATTTATCGTTTACTACTTACCATTACTGTCCATTTTATTTCAAAATAATAATAATAATTGAAAAGGATAATATTTTCACACTAAAATGTTAATAATACACGTCAGTAGAGCACGTTTGCATGACAACTTCAGATTGTTATTGTGGTGCCCCCTATCACTTAGCAGATGAAAGCCGTGGCGTTTTATCATTATTCATGGTCCTTTACAAGATAGGACATGAAAGATTGTAATCCGAGAGAACTATTGCAAAGCCTTCCCTTGTTAGAAGACAATTTTGTATAGTCAAAATAGAAATTCTTATAGTATTTCGTTTTAGGGGAATTAAATATTTTAATTGAAGTTTTTGAAGAAACAATATTATTTAGAATACAAATGTACATGTGTTTTAAGTCATGAGCAACGCTGGGCCCATCGGCTGGTCAATTTATAGATGTATAAAGTGCCGTGTTGCCCAACTGATTACTGCGACTGATTAAATATGTAATGTAATTTTGCCCATGCACACAAATATTCATGAGAATTTTAAGGTATTTCTTAAAATATTTCTATACAATCCTGCGTTATCCATTGTCTGTCAGAACTGTTTTAAAAACAATTCGAAATAATATCTATAAACATATTTTCACAACTTGAAAATTAGTACATCACTCGAACCTAACTGGTATCTTTCTGTAAGCAAAGAAGAGATAGCTATCTGAGGTCACAAGTTCTTCACACTCCCACGTTATTCTAAGTGTGAATTTGTGAGATTAAATCTCCTTCGCTGGAAGATACACTCCCAGTAAATCACACGCTTTCAACACCTCCTCGTCACTATCTTTAGTAGCTTGTAAGATCAGCAAGATAAAAACGGTGCTAAAGATCTGAGAGAAGGGGGCTACCTATATCGGTAAATAACTGCGGTGGAAAGTGATCAACTTTGAACTTATTAATGATTAATTGGCTTTCATTTTTTTCTGGAGTTTAGTTATCTCAAATTACATCATTGATTAGTATCTGGAGATTATTTGTTGATTTTTTCAGCTAGTAGTGATTGTTGATGTTATTTTTATATTTATAAATCAGATAAACCATTCTTTATGTGATGTATGACGAACTTAGAGATAGCTCATTAAGTTCATGCTATGGTGTTAATTGTTTGAATTTTTGGTTTTGATGGATTGTTTATGCATAGATTGCCATGTTGTTCATTCTTTATTGTCTACCTCATTTTACATGCATAGAAGATTAAAATGGCAAGTTATGCAAAGGTCTAGAGATAGAGACCTGCACGGAAGACGTGTTTGACTTATGCTCAAATCAATATAACAAAATTCCAGCAGTAAGAGAAATCCCCGAGTTCGAATTTGTTCCTATCCGAAGCACAGTTTTAAATGTGGAATAAGGATTCGTCCTGAATAGAAAATATTGCTATTACTAAATTATTGATAACGTCAAAGTAGTATCTACTGGGTGATGAAAAGTACAAAAAAAAATATTATTTAAACAAGAAAGATCAATCATGCATAAGCATTGATTATGAAACACTTTCCAACTGAAATGTAATTTCATTTAAAAATTTCTAAAATGTGATTCATTCAGTGGTAATATCTTTTACATTATCACAGTACTACAGTAATTTATTATACTTAAATATTTAAAACTGTATCGAAATATAAATCATCTGACTCTTTATGCAAAATCAATGAATATGTCATATATATAACTTGTATTCCAGACTCCAGAGCTAAATAATTTTGTGTGAAAAAAATTCAGCAATTCTTATGTAATTCATCTTACAATCGCTTGAGATATTTGCATTCTGCATATGTTAAAATTAGGCTTCCTTGAAGAAATAATAAAAGTTTAGGGATCATTTAAAATCACAACTATTGTAATTGCATAGGCACGGAATTTAGATACACAGATAATACACAGATAATATATATGTGTATGTGTATGTACTCAAAGTATTGGAATAGTGCCGAAGATCGGAACTCGAATTTTCAAAGGATCTACACGTTTTGGGACTTCTAGAACACCAAAAAACTACTTTTAGGAAGACGTCTGTGTGTGTAAGGGTGTATCTGTGTATGTTTCTGTGTGTCTGTGTGGATATTACATCCACTCTAATTGAAAAACTAATGGACCGAATTTCATACAATTTGGTAGGTATGTTTTTTGTGGGAAATCCTGATGTTCATTAGATTATAGTACGATTCGTAATAAAAGAATCTGCCTTCTTTGCGAAATGGCCGCAGAAATTGCCTTTATCCACTCTAGCTAAAAACTAATGAACCAAATTTAACAAAATTTGGAGTATAATATTTCAATAACCTACAAGTGATTTATATACCAAATTTAACAAAATTTTGTATATAAATCATTTGTAGGTTATTCTACTACGATTCGGGAAAAAGGAACGGGCTATTTTTGCGAAATGGCCAGCAAAAATCGTTATATATAAAAATAAAAGACTACGTGTGCTCAATTATATCAATTAAATTCCTATTTTATATGTGATTTTTGACAACAAAAAGAATAAGACTAACCCCATTACTCTAGGACTAGCCGTTCTTGAGATATTCTAGTTTTTTCGCGTTTTCGCTACGCCACCTTTGACAATAAGTCCAGCTATCAAATGAGAACCAAATTTAAGTTTAACGTGTAAATTCAATGTCATTTAAAATACTTATGTTGTGCAGATAAACTCAAATTATCATTGAATAAATAAAGAGAACGAATATGAGTCTGCAGAGAAAGACATGTGCTGTCCACATCAGAATTTTTAACAATATTACACCAATGATTTATAGAAGTGAACGGGGATTATTTTCAGGCCATTTCGAAAAACATGTATGATCTATATTTAAAGATCCATCAAATTTTTGTCGAATAAAATGTTCAACAAATTTAAGCTGTGTACCAAATTTTAACTCTCTAGGACGTAGGAAAGTGCATTTAAAATGCCATCAATTAAATTTATCATGAAGATTTATATAAAATTTTAAAAAAATGAAAAATTGTTATCTACCAAATTTATTTTAAAATATGAAGCCACTCCCATATGCAAAACGTTTAAACAAATGGAGAGATATTTATTATATAATATCTCTCTCTTTTCTTTCTGGAAGATATCCCAAAGTCAGAATTTAATTAAATTTGTTTTTTTCCCTATATTAAATAATTTTTTTAATTAAAAAACTACTTAACATATTTTACTGAATTTTTTTTTATATATTCTATGGGAGAATGTGAATATTTCCTAAAAATTTCGAAGCAATTCGTGAATTTTAAATTTACTTAAAAAATGTTTGAAAAATTAGGTCCCATAGGGTTCAATGTATTTCATTTTTTCAACCCGGGTTCAATAAAAAACTAATTGGGTGATATTATTTATTTATATTCCCATAGGTCCTACAGACCGTCTGAACAACATACTAAAATTTCATTTTGATTAACTCATTTTTACGGCAGTTATCGTGCTAACGGACAGACAGACAGACAGACAGACAGACAGACAGACAGACAGACAGACAGACAGACAGAATGAACAAAGTCATAAACACTTTTCAACTTCGTTGTAAAGTGTTAAAAATACTTCCTTTTTTAATAAAACATTAGCAGATAATCCCAAATTGAACATTGAACAAATTAGCCCGATACAGGAAATATCTCGTAATTTTAGATAATTAATTTTCATGGATACTATATATATAGAACATATAAGAACAAAAACAACAAATGAATTTAAAAATATCTATCGGTTAGCTCAACAAGGCTAGGATATCAAGTTGCAATTGCTAGAAATCTGATGTGGGCAACACATAAATGTCCCTACATAATGCAATGACTTTATTACTTTCAGTGTGAAACAAAGATGTATAAGATCTACGGCATACTGTTTAAACGTTGAAAAGTACACCAGAATTTGGAGCTTTTCTGAATGAAACATGTAAAAGTATTTTGGAGTACTCAATTAACTTATATTTCACGCAAATATAAATTGATAATTGAAAATATTGATAGTATAAGCAATATAGTTCATTATATTAAAATATGTTAATTATTAATTCATCAATTTGACGTTGTTTTCATAACTTCAACTTCATTTTTGCCAATTTGACGCCAATTTCGCCAATTTTGCACCATTTGCAGAAAGTCACCAATTCGGCAACATTTCACCAAATTAGTCGGCAAAATTTTTAGTAAGTGTTACATATTTGACGATTTATACTACTGTTTAATTTTATGCAATATTTTGAGAATGGTTCAAGCTAGCGTTGAGAAGTTTGTGTCACTCTTTTTATAATGAACAGTTATGTATTCAATGATTATTTGTTTAACATTATTGAATATCCTCATTTTTTACGATTTTTTCAAAAATTCATTTGAAAATTTAGGGGGTGGGGAGTAGTATTCCGAACGATCGATAGAGTTTAAAATCACTAGTGTTTCAATATTGATGAATAGTAATGATCGTATCAAATTACGTTCGAAACGCTCCATCCGTGAGATATCTTCTCTTCTACAGACTCACGAATAGACATACTAACATATATATACACACAGAGATATCACCTCAAAAACATTCGAGTTCAGAGATGTTTGAAACGCGCTCTTCCGTCGAAAACTCGAATTTGAATTTTCGACTCCTTCACAATACTTTCCCTATACATTTATACTATATATGTAGGTGAAAATCTGGTATCTGGCAGTGACACAAAGGGTCGTTGATTGTTAACACTTTACAACAAAGTTGAAAAGTGTTTATGACTTTGTTCATTCTGTCTGTCTGTCTGTCTGTCTGTCTGTCCGTTAGCACGATAACTGCCGTAAAAATGACTTAATCAAAATGAAATTTTAGTATGTTGTTCAGACGGTCTGTAGGACCTATGGGAATATAAATGAATAATATCACACAATTAGTTTTGGATTGAACCCGGGTTGAAAAAATGAAATACATTGAGCCCTATGGGACCTAATTTTTCTAACATTTTTTAAGCGGATTTAAAATTCACAATTTGCTTCGAAAATTTTAGGTAATAGTCAAATTGTTCCATGAAATATATAAAAAAAAATTCAGCTAAATATATTCAGTAGTTTTTTAAATAAAAATTAAAATAATAATTACACATCTTATATGAAACGATCACGTGACCATGATATGAAACGATCACATGACCTACTTCAAAATGATATATGGCATCCATCTTGTTTCAAATTCGTGATTTTTTTAAAGTTCTTTTTAATTCATATTGAGTGTTGTATCCATCCTAAAACTACTTTATTTCTGCTTAAATTCTGTGCATCTACATACTAAAACAACACAATGACAATATATTTGAGTTTAAATTCTCATTCAAATTTGATTATTTCTACAACTAAGCCTATTTTTCACCTATGTAAAATGTAAACAGCAAAATATGAAGAATGAGTTGTATTAGCATTACTGTATTTCTTTAACACAAAATAATTCAGTCCATGGAGTCTGCATGGCTGATATGAATGAAATATTAATTGATTTTATAAACAGAAGGACGATTTTTTTCGATGAAGTTTTAAGCATAAAGTTTATGAATTGTAACTCCATGGTCTTAATTTTTAAATAAAATAAATTATTATAGTATTGTGATGAATGAAATGGAGAAAGTTATGAATGAAATCCTGCTTTTATAGAGAGATCCAGGCGTGTTATTTTTTCTATGACGTCATTTGAATTAATTTCAGTTGTTTTCGATGAAGTTTTCAAATATAATAAATTATCGTAGTATTATGATAGATTTAAAAATATTACCGTGGAATGTATTGCATTTTAGAGATATTTAAACCACGCAATTTATATTTCAATGCCGTCATTTGAATGAAGTTCATTTTTTTCAATGAAGGTTTAAGTTTTCAAATATAATAAATCAATGTAGTATTGTGATAAGTTTTAAAATATTACCGAGGAATGTATTGCATTTTCGACTTTTTTAAATAAAATTGCATTGAAGTTGGAAAGTGTTTCATAATCAATGCTTTAAGCATGATTGATCTTTCTTGTGTAACATGCTTTTAGGATTTAAATTTTTTTAAGAAATCTTTATTTTATCATTTTCTTTTTTCAAAGAGAAACTTGTGTCGGCACAGAGTGGTCCTAATAATTCCAAAATTATCAAACAGCAGCTCAACAGCAGCTATGTAGGTAATAAGAGGACTTCTTATGATTGTATTGCAAGTTGAGAAAGAAGCAGTTCGAAATGAATTCTCATCTCTGCCACAGTAACGTACAGAAGTAAAACATTTGTCTCGTCTGATTACGAAGAGATAATATCTTCTTAGTCCACAGATTTTAGGAAAAGTAATAAATAACCTCAACTTTTTGAGATCCAAGGTCATTCAAATTCTTTATTTCCCGATACACAGATGGATTAAAATTATTTTTATGCATTTCAATGTGGAAAATGTGAAGGGGGGGGGGGTCTTGTCTAAATGCAACTAATAGTATTGCTTAATCTGATTTATTTCCATCTACATGGCAATAACTTGGTGTCGTTCATTGCCAGACAACGCGGCACAGTTGTTGACAGGTCGTTCGTTCTAAACACACTATGGCAACGTGAAAAAAAAAACAAATCCAATTTCCATCTTCCAAGCACTGACAAAATAAAAAAAGACATAAAAAATGAATATTGTGAGAGTGAATCAGAAGAAATATTGTAAAACTCTTTACTTAGCTGCAGAAAAATAAAATGTTTTCATGCAAACAGACATTCTTGGCAAAAACAGCAACCCTAGAAATTTTTTTTTCAACTTTTTAAAACGTTTTTTCTTTAAGCAAACAAAGAAAAAATGGTTAAAAAGAAAGCCATTATTTGAACCATAAGGTTTAAACCAATGAGTTTAAATCCAGCTAACCCTACGATCAACTCAACAACTTTCAAACTATTTTTAATTGTTTTAATTCCCTCCCTTGATTAATAATGTAAAATTTATGAGCTGTAATTATAGTAAAAGCATGCGCTTTGTTTTAATCAGTCTGAAAAATTGTACTTAAGAAGTCTTTAACTCAATTCCGAAATTTCTGATGACAACTGTACCTTGTGCTTGTAGTATTGATCATTGTAACTTGATAACATTCAATGTGATCATTGTAACTTGATAACATTTAATGTGATCATTGTAATTGGACTTATTCCGTTTCGCATCGCAGAGATAAATGAACCGTCACATATTTTCAGGGAACATTTGCTTCGTATTTGACGCATACTTTACTACAAACCTTTCCAGGACAGAAGCGTTGGTAACTTTAATTCACATTTTAACATATTTTCTTTTAATATAAAAATTAAGTGACCCCATAATATTTTCACTTTTCTTAGCTATGTGTTCAAAACTGTTCACTCAGCAACTTTTGGAGAGCCAAGCAGATAAACCTGCACCTTTGTAACTTCTGGCCTTCATCCATCTTTTTCCGATGATAAACAGATTATGACCTCACCTAGCCTAGCACAATTAAAAAAATAAAATAAAGCTATCTGATAAACTTTTTGAATTCGAGGAACCGATATAACAGTTTTTTACACGCTTGAAAACCTTTCCAAGTACACAATTGGATAATTATAAACCCTCCCTACCCAACAGTTCTAGGCACCTAAGACACAATCACTAGATTTATGAGCGCTTGAAGCACAAGGCATTCTCCTTGTATTCATCACTTTGCTATCAATGCAACTAACGGGTTACGGTTTTAAACATCTCTTTTTTTGCCGCATTGTAAAGAAGAATTCTGATTTATTAGCATAGCTTCCAATTCTTCCTCAACCTGGGGGCATTCAGATCTAAACAATCACTAGGGCGCGTTCTGATACAGAAGATTGCGGAATGAAAAGAACAGCTTCACACCTTTTATATTCCGCGTGACTCGCGAAACAAATAGCGTCAACGAAAAGATAAAGTGCGCCAAAAATCTTTTCGCGATTTTAATCTTTTTCAAAGGGGGAGGGTGCACCCCCCTTTTTGTCGTGCAAGAGGGAGGGAGGGTGAGGTCTCTTGACCCATTTTTTTTTTATTTTTATCAGGGAGGGATTGAGTTCTGCACAGTACGGCACGAGGCCGTGCTTCATCTTCTTAAGTAGTTGGGGACTTATAAAGGAGCTGTAATGTAAAGAATATTGAGCAGCATTGAAACATTTGTGATTTATTTTTCAGGGTTACATATTAAGTAAGGTTTTTGAAATCCTTTGATGCTGTACTTCTAGTCGAAGGAGTCGCAGCTGTTACAAGTAAAAATTTGAAGTTCTTTATCAAGGATCGCAATATTTCTGTAACATAAATGTAAAAATATTAAATTTATTTCAGACGCAATTCAAACAAGAAAGATTAATCACGCATAAAGCATTCATTACGAAACACTTTCCGACTGATATGTAATTTTATTTACATTTTAAGCTGCTTCAAAAATTAACATCGACAATGTTAATCTTAAAACTTCATCGAAAAAGACAATGCTGGTTACATAAAATGAACTCTGTACAAATGACGTCATCGAAAGTATAATTTGTGAAGTGTTTACGATGCTTTTGCAGTTAGTATTACTTCACAATTATAATATTTCAATATTAAAGAAAATTAGTTTATCGAATTAATTAGTCGATTTATTAGCGAATTAACTATCGATTAAATTAGTTTATCGAAATTGTTGTAACTATGACAAACCGTCTGTCTCTTTATGTAAAATAAATGAATATTTCATTCATATCACGTATATTCCAGACTCTAGAGCTAAATAATTTTTCGTGAAAAAAAAATTCGGCAAATCTTATACAACTCATCTTACAATCGCTTGATTTGTTTACGTTCTATATGCTATAGTTTAGCGTTAAAATTAGGCTTCGTTGTAGGAATAAAGGAAGTTTAGTGATCATTTGAAATGAAAAAGTATTGTAATTGCGTTGGCAGAGAATTTAGATACACAGATAATACGCAAAAATAAAGCGGTTTTACTACGAATGCAACACTAAATATAAATTTAAACGACCTTTAAGCATCTGCTGTAAAACATATTATGAAAAAAAAAAAAAAATGGAAATGACTAGGACAACACTTTCGACATGAGTGTCTGGTATGTAGGGCTGCTTCTGTCTCACGTACATCTCTGCAAGGCATAGGAATATAAAGCTAGTCATTACATAATATAGCTCGAAACAGTGGATCAGTAACAACAGACAGCAGTTGACAGAATTGCCAACGGATTTCCACTTTAAAACATCTGGAACTATTGGAAGGCTACCATGGCATGAAGGACTCCTCCAGATTAGATCATTAATAGACATGAAATATATAGAAGTAACCAGGGGCGGCAAATAGGGGGCGCGAGGGGGCGCGGTCGCGCCCCCAAATTTTCCTTGTCGTTTATCAGTATCTCTCTTGTTTTATTGCCTGTCCACTGGTCAGCTTTCTCACGCTATGGAATTTCAAAAGAGCCAAACTTCAACCTTCACAGTGAAGTTCCGACTTCCGGCTGGAACGAATCCTTTTCAATTTAAAAACATTGGGGTGATGTTATCCTTTTCATTTGAAAATTTCCTTTTCATTTGAAAGTATCCGATTAAATGTATGTGTAGTTAGTGCATGCTCATCCATTCCTTCTGCTAGAAATGCATTTCAGCAGCTCAATGCATTATATTTTTTCATAGAAACATCATATAAAAAACATGCTATTTTCGAAAAGATTCACTCATCAACAAATATTTTTCTGGAGGCTCTTCAACTCTACAATCACTAAGTGATACGAGGTGGTCTTCCAGAGTTAAAGCCATAAAAGCACTACTTGATAATTTCGAAGTGGTGATTTTAACACTGGAAGAATTATCTGAAAACGATTCTTTCAATGGTGGAAGAGCCGAAGCCCTTTTACCATGCATGACATCCTTCGAATTTTTGTTCACTTTGTTTGTATTGAAAAAGTGTTTTTGATCACTACAATACTCACTCAAAGCATCTTCAGTCATCTGATCTTAATTTTTAGACTGTGCAAGCTTTGGCTAAAGTTACTATTGAAACTGTTAGTTTTTTTCGCACTGATGCATATTTCAATCAAGTGTGGAGTTTTGTGACAAAACTTTGCGAAAAAATTCTTATTCTGGACTAAAACTGAAAAGGCGTAAAAAAAATTTCAAGCGAGTTTGGAGGCGGTGAAAAAAATCCCCATGATGATGTTAAATCATATCACAGAATCAATTGTAAATATGAAATTATAGATTCAGTATTTAATGAAATTGGGACAAGATTTAATGAGAACAATATATCTGTTTTGTTTGCCCTTAGTTCAGTATTATCCGGATCAGATGTCGAAAAAGAAAAAGAAAATGCTTCAACCGTATGCAAAGTATATGACTTCCAGGAAGAGGAATCGCTGTGTGAATTGAGACTGCTTTATTTAATGGTGGAAAATGAAAACACAGACCATCCCAATTTTAAAGTCGTCGGGATTATTTTAAAGAGCGGAATTTAAAAAATGTGTTTCCTGTCATAACATTATTAGTTAAATTGTTTTTGACTGTGCCAATCAGCTCAGCCAGTTGTGAAAGCTCTTTTTAGTGCCTTAGGAGGCTGAAAAATTACATTCGCAGTACAATGGGATAAGAAAGACTTTCATTTTTAGCTGTTTTAGCTATGGAACAAGATATACCACTGGATTATGATGATATTGTAACAAAATTTTCTCTTCTTCCAGACTCTGAAAACCTGCGTTTAAAACTTCAATATAAGGTAAATAAATATAGATATTTGTATTTAGAAAAATTATGTGAACAACAAATTATGGTAACACAATTATGTACAAAAATTATGTTAACAACAATTATTTTTCTCAACATCAATTCAATTTTGTGACCCCCCCCTATTAAAAAACATTTTATTTATTCCATATTATAAATTTTCATACATACAAATCTCGCACCCCCAAATGGAATGCTGAAATGCCGCCCCTGGAAGTAACTCCATAGACGTATTATATATGTCTATGAGATCCTCTTGAGAGAAGGGGCAGGGGGGCGAACTCAATAAGGAAATGGTCAATGGTACAAATGTCATGTATGATGCATGATATTTGCAAAAAGATACCAGAGCGGGAGATAAAGAGAACAAGAGATAGAAGCCCCTACATACCACAAGCACCTCGTTATTACGACCTCTAAGAGCGTCCCCTTGTCGTTATGATGGTTTACATCTGACGGCATTTAACGTCCAACGGCTGTCACAAGCAACTCCTACGCTGTGACGACGAAGAAAGAATGTTAAAACATATAACGCAGCTCAAAATACATCATGAATATTCATTTATTAAGACAAACTGCCTATAAGTACAATTACATAAAAAGTAGCGGCCGACACTAACTGTCACCAAGAGAATTCGTCAAGTTACATGACATCAAACGGCAGTTCGATGGGTTCAGAGGGAGGATATTATTATAAAATATTCGAAATGTTGAGGCATGGGGATTTTAAGATATAGCGTAAAGTTTTTTTTATAAGCCAAGGTTTTGGGAATATTACATAAAAGTATGGGCAACAGAGGTATTTTGAGCAGTGGGAGAGGCAAATTGAGTATATTTTAATGTGAAGTTTATACGGTGGACGGATTTTGCATTAATAGTGTACGAATTAACGCTGACTGGAGAGTGTTATGACCAACCCCCTCTGCTTACGACATTGAAGGCAACAAACTAGTTTCTGGGCATGGACGGTAAGAACCCAATCCTCCAAGTAACTTAATGGATAGATAGATAGACGTCAGGCCAGCAAAGAACTGTGGTTGAAATTCCTGACTGGGGTTTGAGTTCTTTGAGTCATGTGCATTCAACTTCAATTTTTTTAGATTCCAAGAAAGTCAGACTTTTAATTTCCACCCAGCCCAAAATATTTTGACTCAATCATTAATTCCGCCGCGGCTATCATCAGTTAATTCATCTCCAGATAACACGGGTTTAAACACTCAATTACACTGAGCAAATCACTATCATAATCGTAGAGATCTAATGTCTAAAAAAGCGCCATGCTTCAAATTGCTATAATATACAACTTGAATTCAAGGACGAACAGGCGCTTCTTCAACGGACTTTGCACACAACAGAAAGGCACATTGATGAACGACTTTCATGTTCTAGTCAAAAAATGCTGCAAAGTTCCAGCTTCGGTGTAATAATTAGCATCTATACAAAGAAGATTTTTAAGGGATAGGGTGAAGTTACGTGGTATGTTATTTCTGTCACCGAGTTTTGCACGCTAATTTCGCATTATGCTTGTAAGTATAACCTTTCGGAAAATGAATGGACAGATGCTAGGGATGGCATTTAATTGAGTTGTAATAACTGTTAATTTGGCATGCAGTTAAAGTTGAATTAAGCCTTTTCGTAGTGCTTTGAAGTTATTAATACATTTTTTTTTATATAAAACGCTATTACTTCGTGGATTGCTAATTTATTTTTTAAGCGACAAATTTATAAAACTTATAATTTTCTGAAGTGCATATTATATCAAGCAACTTTATTATGCATATGCATTCTGTAGATCGTCCTAACTCTTTTATTTAAATTTAGTAATACGTAGTAATTATTTTTCTGACATGAATCTTACATTGACTCAAGTGTGGTCTGCGAAAGTCTCGCTGTAAAAAATCCCTTGAGATTTCTTTTACTATAAAGGAAAATATGTAGCAAAATTATTTTGATCACGTTTTCTGTTAGGAAACATAAAGCTTTTCGAGCCAAGATACCCCTCAACAAAATAATTAAAAGAGCAGTCGCAAACATACACTGTTGTTGTTGTTGTTGTTGATCCAGACCGTCCGACCTACCAAAAAGGTGTAAGGTAACTGTTTGAATGGCCGGGAAGAGCCACCCAATTTAGTCCAGAACCCAGTGTGGGGAGGGGGCATCCACAGGGACCGTACCTCTCTTTCCCTACCACCAATCTCTCGGAAGGACTTACGGACCCACATGTTTAACGTAATCGTACTCCGCGTGAACACGGCGGCAGTTTTGGCAGCGGAGGGAATCGAACTCGGGTCTACCGAGTGCAATTCCCGCGCGCTAACCACTGGGCTACCACACCCGCAAACATACACTGTTGTTGTTGTTGAGACCCAGACCGTCCGACCTACCAGAAAGGTGTAAGGTAACTGTTTGGACGGCCGGAAAGTGCCACCCAATTTAGACCGGAACCCAGTGGGGCAGGCATCCACAGGGACCGTACCCTCCTTCCCCTACCACCAACCTCTCGGAAGGCCTTACGGACCCACATGTTTAACGTGATCATACTCCGCGTGAACACGGCGGCAGTTTTGGCAGCGGCTGGAATCGAACCCGGGCTTACCGAGTGCAACTCCAGCGCGCTAACCAATGGGCTACCGCGCCCCGCAAACATACACTGTAAAACATTTGCAAGCATGTTACTGAAAGTTTCAAGGGAATCAGCTGTTCACAATGGAGAGTAAAGTCCCTTATATACATATATATATATATATCATAATCTCTCCTTAGTATCTTATTTTAGCCGTACTTCTACATTCTCTTGAATTTATTATATTTTCATCTTTCTATTTTGCAGCTTTAATTGTAGAATATCTCATTTTATTGTTTTTACGCAGTTCGGTTTTTATTACTCTCTTTGGCAGCAGCAAATCACATATTTTCATTTCTGCATATGGCAGCATTGGTCTAGTCATATTTTGCTCGTCATGGTTGAACTAATGAAGTGTATTTTAAGGTATTTATGTTTACTTTATTTTTCCAATCTATATGCTTGTCGTCCATATAACACAAGTTTATAGATAAAATCTATCTTGTGTTTCAGGAACAAGCATTTTTGTGTTCATTTCGAAGGGATATATGGACTTGAAAAGAATTTTTTCGAAATGAACTTATCTTAAGCCTACAGCTCTTCCAAGTGCAAGCTTGTTTGCTTGATTTTTTTGTTTTTCTATTTTCGTTCCTCACCTTTGAAATTTGTTGATTGTTTTGGTCTTTATGACCTGCATTACGCTTTATAATTTCCTCTTTATGATTGAATTTCTTTTATTTCTTTGTATTTTGTAGAAAATTTTGGGATAGTGTATTATGAGTTACTACTTACATTCTTACATTCTAATATTGGATTTACAATTTTATATATATATATATAAATATTGAAAATTTTTAAACGAAAACTATGCATAAACTACGGTAAGTACAAAAAAATCCAATCTCTAGCATATCTGTTACAAATAAGTAGCTATAGACCAAGACTAAGGATAAAAATAGAAGGTAACTTATCACTATAATGGAAAGGGGATGAGGGGAATATTAGTATACAAAAATCACAATTAAAAAGGTATATATATAAATATATATAAAATGAAAAAGCAAACACGGCAAAAATGAAAAAAGGCAATAATAATTAGCTCAAGATTAAAGATCAAGACATGGAGAACAATCAATTGAAACTACTCAAAAAATGGCGGTTTGTTCGAAAGTGCATTCTCGTCAGTACATCCATACAATTCGAATTAAAACCGATAGAATAGCCAGTTTCTGACTACGGCGATAGTATTTAACTGTAGACACCATTGGAACTGTCTACTGGCTAGTGGAAGGAGAAATAATAAAACCAAGTGAATTATAAACCAGAAATATAAAAACAGAAATATAAACTCATAGACACAGCCATCACGTGGGAGTAAAAATGTTCGCAGAGGAACATACGACAGAGCATTTTACATCTCTTCGTCAAAGCGAATGGACACCGGAATGAATACACTTGAACGAAAAATACTTTATATGAAGATTTTTAAAAATAGTAATCAGTATAGGACTCCGGACGAGTGGAAAGTAGTCTTTCAAAAATAGTAAACAGTATCAGACTCAGGCCAAGTGGTAAGTTAAGTGATAAGAATGGGTGAAATTCACAAAGATGAGTTATCCAATCAAGGATAAATATTGCATTTGCAAAATTTATTACATGGTGTATTTGAAATTATTAATAATATTATTTACAAATACTTCCAGATAGTGGTAATTTTGACAAATGCGTTTAAGATTATTGATGTGGAGAAAGTGAAACTGAGGATCAGAAAGTCGATGTATTCGAAATAGCTGGTTTAAAATGGTGTTTCTAAACAATTGAATAGAATTACAAGATCGTATGATAGTAGCTTAATGATAGTGAAGTTATAAGAATCTTTTTCATCAAATAGATTGGTGATAACATGGTTATTGAGGATATCTAATAATCTACTCAAAAAGACAGGTATTTGACATAACCTATCCCAAACAGATCGACCTCCCTTTGCGGACATTGGCATCCGACGCCAATGTCCGCAAAGGGGGATCGAACTGTTTGGGATAGGGTATATCAAATATCTGCCTTTTTGAGAGGTTCTTCGTTTGGGATGGATGCTGTTCCACCCGTAAGCAAAAGGTTAATTGAGACATTCGAGCTTATGTAGTCTTTTATTCTAAGTTTTGACGATTATTTCAGGCCAGTTCGCAATAGAAGGCAGGTTCTTTTTCCCGAATTGTTACCAAAATCTGAATTGCACCATAAGGGTAACCCACGAGTTACTTACCTACTAAATTTTGGGAAATTTTGTCGTGTATACATACATTACACAGACATGCACACAGACACAAAAACAGACACACAGAAAGACACACACGTAGACATTACGCAAAAAATAGTATTTTTGTGTTCTAAAAAGTCTCCAAACTTGTTGATCCGTTGAAATCTCGAGTTCCGATTTTCGACACGATTCCAATACTTTCTGCATTGCCACGTATTGCCCGGAAAGTAAAACGTAGAAAAATATACATAAAATCTTAAGTGGGCAGCACATGATTTTCCCTACAGACTAAAATCTATTTTCTCTCTATTTCTTTAATAATTCATTAAATTGAGTTTAATGGCACAAAATAATACGCATAATTAATTGAAATAACACTGAATTTGCACGTTTAATTGATTTTTTTTCGTTTGGTAGCTGTACATATACTCATAGGTGGCGTAGCAAACAAATATGCGAAAGAATTAAAATATCTCGAAAACGGTTAGACTTAGAGTAATAGGGTTGGTTTTATACTTTTCATCGTCAAAAATTACGTATAAAACAAGCGTTTAATTGATACATTTGAACATACGTAGTCTTTTATTTTAAAATTTGAAGAATTTTGAGGGTCATTTCGCAAAAAAAAAAAAAAAAAAAAAAAAAAAAAAAAAAGCAGGTTCATTTTTCTCTGAATCGTACAAAAATTTAATAAGCGACAGTATAACCCACAACTGACTTATCTACCAAATTTTGGGAAATTTGGTCAAGTTGATTAGCTAGAGTGGATACATGCGATTTTTGCGGGCCATTTCGCAAAGAAGAAAAAAAATAAAAATAAATAAAAGCAGGTTCATTTATCTCGAATTGTACCCAAATCTAACCAGCACCAGGGTAAAGTCACTCACCTATAAAATTTTACGAAATGTGGTCCATTTTTTAAGTTTGAGTGGATACATACATTGCACAGACAGACAGACACACGCACACACGTCACTCTAAAAACAGTTTTTTCATGTTCTAGAGGTCCCAAAATGCGCGAATCCGTCGAAAACGCTAGTTATGATTTTCGACAGGATTCCAATACTTTTCCTATACACTACCGCTCATAGTAGGGAAAGTAAAAATAAAATACACATCTAGCCATTAGTAGAAGTGGCGGCACTAAATAGGTCTGGCCATTTACATGGATTCTCAGAACAACTCGCTGGTACCAGAATGGGGACGAAGAATGCACTCATTAATCCATATTCCCATCCATCATGAATGCGAAAATACATCTGTTCATTCGATGAAATTTCTCGCCTCAAATGAGGTGTTATAGAATACAGTGATGGATGATTCAAATTACGTCATCAAGGACATATTTATATCTAGATAACAGCTAATATATGTATTTTAGAATAATTATGCTTTGCTTAAGAAAAAGAAATTATGATTTTTTCCTTTTTATAATTTTTTTTCTTTTTATGTTATTTTATCACTATGTAAAGAAAAGAAAAACTGATGTGGTCATCCCATGTCTTTCTTTACATAATGTAATGAAGTTACTTCTTTCAAGTAATGGTGTGTAGGATCCGCAGCGCAATGTGTTTAGCATTGAATTAATACAGCGTATATTGAAATTGGGTGCTTTTGGAGAATAATTAGTCTAAACAGAGTGACTTATTTATACTCACGTGCAAATTCCTCAGCAAAATTAACATTTGTCGTCAATGTCGCCAAAAATTTTGTCAACTCTTACATATTGCATGATGCTACTGTTCATTTTTATCAATTCTTTTACACACATTAATTTGAAAAACGTGCAATATCTCGAGAACGGTTTAAGATAGCATTATAAAGTTTATCTCATTCGTTTTAGAACTAAAAGCAATGCGTACGAAATGATTATTTATTTAACATTATTGAATCTCCTGATTTTTTTAATGTTCTTTTTCAAAAATTCATTTGAAAATTCGGCGGGGGGGGGGGGGGTGTCCAAACGTCCGATCGCGTTTAAAATCCGCGCGTTCTACTTTTCATGGATTGTAATAATTGTGCCAAATTACGTTCGAAACACTCCATTCGTTCGTCAGATATAGCATCCACAAACTCACAGGCACACACCCTGGGATACACACACGTACATATATACACAGGAACACACACTGGGATACAAACAACACACACACACACATATATATATATATATATATATAAAAATAAATTATTAAATCCAAAGTTAGAATGTATGTAGTAACTCATAATACACTATTCCAAAATTTTCTACAAATACAAAGAAATTAAGACAAAAAGAGGAAATAATAAAGCATAATGCAAGTCATAAGGACAAAGACAATCAACAAATTTCAAAAATGAGGAATGCAAATAAGAAAACAAAAAAATCAAGCAAAAAAGCTTGCACATGGAGGAGATTTAGGCTTACGAGATTAGGCTTACGAAAAGTTCATTTCGAAAAAATTCTCATCGGGTCCATATATCTTTTCGAAATGAACACAAAAATGCTTGTTTCTGAAACACAAGATAGATTTTATCTATAAACTTGTGTTATATGGACGACAAGCATAAAGATTGGAACAATAAAGGAAACATAAATACCTCAAAACGCACCTCTTCAGCGCAACCATGACGAGCAAAATATGACTGGATCATCGTTGCCATATGCCAAAATGAAAAGATGTGATTTGCTGTTGCCAAAGAGAGTAATAAAAACAGTACTGCGCAAAAGCAATAAAATGAGTTATTCAACTGTTAAAGCTTCGAGATAAAAAGATGAAAATATAATTGCAGGAGAATGAAGAAGTACGGCTAAAATAAGATAATAAGGGGAGAATATGAGAATTTTATACTAATCGAAACTTATTAACTATACTATTGACTAAATATGCAGGATATTGATACATTTTACTGGTAATTTTGAGGTTATTAATGTGCAAAGCATGAAATTTTTTATCTGATAATCTATAAATTCTAAAAAGTTGATTAAGTATAATATTTCTAAACAATTGAATCGAGTTGCAGAAATTAAAAGGTAATAATTTATTAATATTAAATTTAAAAAAATCTTTTTTATCATATAATTTAGTAACTATCCCATGAGCAGGTTCTATAATTAGATTTAAATCCAAATAATAAACATTATTACTAATAGAAGTTTCATTAGGTATTAATTCCAAATTATCCGGATAGAAATCTATATCTATGACATAGTTATCAGTAAATACAAGACAAATCAGATCATCTACATATCTATAAATTTTATAATCAGTTGAAGTAAAGAATTTTTCATAATGATATAGGTATAAATTAGCTAACATACTGCTACTACAGCCACCTTGTGGAACACCTGAGACTTGTAAGTATAATTTATTACCTTGAAAGATATAATTATTGAAAAGAACAAAATGGAGAAGCTTAGGAAAATTGGTAAATTTTGTAAGAATAGAATGTTTAGTAATATAAGCATTATATAAAGCTAAAATGACATCATATAGATCAGTGATCTTAATATTATTAAATAGATCTTTAAAATCAAAAGTTTGAAATCCTATTATTTTACCATGCGTTTTTAATTTATTTTTTAATTCCTTACTGTTATTTAGAATAATGTAGCTATCACCAGAATCTCGTAAATTGCTATTTAGTACATTTAAATAATTTAGTAATAATTTACTAGCAGTGGTAGAGTATGAATTATGACCACTAGTAACAGTTCTAAATTTAATAGGATTTTTATGAAATTTAGGTATAAGCACAATATATGGAAATGTGAAAAATTTATTATTAATATCTAAATCACTATACATATTCATAATTTTCAATTTGATACTATTAAGGGAGTGTGAATCAATTTTAAATAGACTATTATTTTTTAAATAATCTAGCAGATATTGAATATAGAATTTTTTACAAATAATAGCATAATTATTAGAGGCTTTATCTACATAAGTAATAACAAAAGATCTATGTAAATCATTAACAGAATGCTTTATATTATCCATATTATATATGAATCTAGATAAATTAATACTACAAATGGTATTTTTAATAGATCTTAAAATAGTAAATTTCCACATATTAAATGCCTCTAAAGGCTGAGCATATTTAGAAGCTAATCCATAAATAAATTTATCAAGGTCCAGATTGATTGACTTTAACACTTGTTTAGAATTATTACATGAAGGTAACCTGAATTTAGTGCCAAATGACATTATAGTTCTTAAAGATTTATCTTTTACAATGGCTAAGTCTCCAGTAACTATATGACCCAATTGTGGATTTATAAATTCAGCATAATTATCAGCACTACAAATACATTCACCATCTAAATTTGTTGAGGAATCTATGTCGACTGAGAGAGATTTTGAAATTGCATTGTAATTAAAAATGGTTCTTCCAATAGGCTTGTTATATTTAAAAGTTTTTGTAACATTCAAATCCTTTACAGGCAATAAATGATGAAATTGATTAAATAAATTCTTAAAGTTTATGGAATTATAAATAGGATGCTTAAATGATATTACACAATAAGAATTGGAACAGTTATTATGATGAAATTGATTAAGTTTTATTTTTAAATATTTTGATCTAGTAATGAGCAAATCATAGAAAATATGATTAAAATGTTCATTAGTAAGATTTAACTTTAAGAAAATAGCATAAACTGTGTTTAATTGTTTTTTCTTAACTGCAAATACCCATGATTTAATAAATTTCCATTGATATGTGTTATTGAATTGTTGATGCATACTTTTAATCTCCGCTTTAATATCATATTGGGAGGAGCTTCCTTTACCGCGTTTAAATCTTTTGAGTTTAGCCAATTTATATATATATATATACACATATTGGGATACACACATACGTATATACATAGACACACGCTGGGATACACACACATACATATATACACACCGATCGGGTGGTCGAGCGGTCAGGGTCATGCGTTCTGATCGCTGGATTGCCGGGTTGCGGGTTCGAATCCCGGCAGCGGGCATGGATGTTGTCATGTCGAAGCCAAGTCAGACTTCCGCCCTTCGGGATGCTTCTATAAAAGTGAAGTTGCACTTCTCCCCTTCGCCATGGGATACCCTGGGGGGTCTTGTGGACGTGGTGCGTAGGTGCCCCTTCACCACGGGGTAATTAGTAAAAAAAAATATATACACAGTCACATGCACTGGGATACACACACATACATATATATACAGGCACATGCATTGGGATACACACACATACATATATACACAGGCACATACACTGCACTGTGATACACACGCACACACATATATACACAGGCACATACACTGGGATACAAACATACATATATACACAGGCACACACACTGGGATAAACACACACACACACATATACATATATACACAAGTACATGCACTGGGATAAACACACATACATATATACACAGGCACATACACTGGGATACACACGTCCATACATATATACAGATACACTGGGATACACACACATACATATATACACACACTGGGATACATATACACACACTGGGATACATAGGGATACATAGACACACATATACACACACTGGGATGCACATACACACACACACAGACACCACCTTAAAAAGCTTTCGATTCGAGTTTAGGGGTGTTTGAAACGTGCTCTTCCGTCGAAAACTCGAATTTGAATTTTCGATCCTGTCGCAACACTTTTACACTTTCCCTATACATTATACTATGTAAGTGGGGAAAGTAATAAAACTTATTTAATAAAGTCGCAACTTAACTTTTTAAGTTTCCCTGCTATTAACAGGCTAAAATAGAAAATACTATTTTTCCCATAAAAGCTTTTTCCGTAACACATACTTTGTTTCCAATCATTGAATTTATCACGATAATTCTCAAACAACTGCCTCTTTACTAACAAACCCTTGGAACTGTTTGTAACAAACTATCTGAAGTGTTTGTCCTGGTGGCATTCAAGAAGACCTATTTAGTTCCGCCACTTCTATTGATTGCTGAATGTGTACCTAATGTCTTATCCATCAGCCGATTTTCTTCAGGAAGCTCTCTTTGGCGTCGTCCGTGTTGTCCTTGTGTGAAGGGATGTTTGAAGAAAACAACCCAAGTTTGATCTTCAAAATGAAGAACTTGGTTGCTTTTATTCCTATATTGGAACAATATTTAAGCACGGTTTTGTTTTAATGTGGGAAAATAAAACGTTTGCTCTGTTTATTAAGTAGCGATATTTTAGTTTGGAATCTTGGGAGCTAGAATATGGAATTGTATTGTCGGCAGTGGCATTTTAAAGTGCAATTATGCAATCCTTTCTCTCTTTCACATCTTTTTTCATATCTTTCCATGGGAATATGCGAAATCATTGATGCGTTATTGACGGTAAATTAAATTAAAATTGAAGTTGTACAATTAAACTAGCCATTTACACCAGCGCGTTCTCATTGGTTAGTGGTCATTAAATGCCTACGCACTTAAAGTTGCTTAATAACTTTTCTGAATATCAAAATCCCTTTCAGATTTAAGCATAAAAATGGCGCATATTTTATAATTATGTTAGCAGGTTAAATGATATACACTCAAACCTTTTGTGCGGTATTTTTTGTGCGATTTTTTATTTGTGCGATTTTTTTTTTGTGCGGTGTATGAAAATTTCAATCAAATTGGAACATAATTGACGAAGTTATCAATAAAAAAAAAATTAGTAGATTTGATCGGCCATTTAGTTTTTTCGATTTTTGATATGTATTTCATCATATTACATAAGTATTGCGTCAGCCAATTACATTACATATGTATTGAATTCTATAATCGCATAATTTAATTGTTGAACGCACAAGAATTTCCATGTAAATAAATGAAATGTGCAATAGCATATTGTGATGGAATTCTTGCGTAGCAAAGTAAAAATGCATTGATCGCAAATAAACATTGAAGGACTTCTGCATCGTGTTAGTTCGGGTTTTCCTGAAACGGACTGCGTGTCTCGTTAGGTCGCTGAGTTGGTATTTTGCTAATGAGATAGTTGGCGACTAGTATCATGCTTTGTTTTGTTTGTTTTAACGAGTAGGTAGAAGAAGTTTACTTGAAGGGAGCAAAGAGTTGCTTTTTTTTATTCGTCTCGGATCTGCGCAAGTGACAATAAAATGTCCGTAAGTGTCCGCTAAATAAAGTGATTTAATAAAAAATCTGATGTGGGCAACACATGACTTTCCTTATATAATGTAATGAATTTACTACTTTTACAGTAAAAAAAATAGGTTTTTCTTATAGTAGATACTAATATTCTTTCCAAGATATTGAATTTTCGACAATTAGTCGTCATTTTCATTGATTTAGCATCATTTTGATCCATTTGGCGAGATTTTCATTAATTTGGCAACATTTCAAAAAAGTCGCCAAGTTGGCGACATTCCACCAAATTCGTCGCCAAAATCTCGCCAAGCGTTATGCACTAAGAAAAAAGTTATTCTTACAGCAGATAAATGACTATTGGCGTTCAAATACAAAAGTATTATTCAAAGTATATTCTTTCATGAATGGAACGAGCTAGATCCACGAGAATGATGTCACCCAATTTATCGCATGATATTACATATGAAAAGTGAACATGCTTCTCAATAAGAAATATATTTTTTTTTATTTTGCATGACTTTTTGATAATTTTTTTGAAAAATGTACAATATCTCGAGAACGGTTCATGTTAGCGTTCTAAAATTTATGCCAATCGTTTTCTAATGAAAAATTACATAAGAAATGTCTATTTGCGTAACTTTATTAGCGGTTTTGATTTTTTGACGATTTTTTCAAAATTTCATACGAAAATTTAGGGGGTTCTGAACATTCGATTACGTATAAAAACAATAGGCTTCCAGTGTTTACGGATTGTGACTTTTGTACCAAATTTGGTTCGAATCGGTCCATTCGTTCGTCAGTTATCGTCTCCACAGACTCACTGACACACACACACACACACACACACACACACACACACACACACACACTCACACACACAGACATCACTTCAAAAATGTTTGATTCGTGATCAGGGATGCTTGAAACGTGCTCTCCCGTCGAAAACTCGAATTCGAATTTTCGACCCCGTCACAATACTTTCCTTATACATTATGTATATAAGGAAAGTAAAAAGAATATTACGTGTGCTTTAATTTTTAAATCTAATATTAATTGACGTCCTTCAAAGTGCTTTCACATTCCTGGACCATTAAGATTAGATTAATTTCAAAGCTTAAATTCCTAGTTATTTCGTAAGGTTTTGAGTTATTTTTTACGTGAGACTTTTTTTATGCGGTACCTACTCACCGCATAAAAAAATACTTTTTAATTGTGTTGCGAAAACTATTTTTTATAGCTACTCGTGAAGTTTTGTGCGATTTTTTTTTCTGCGTTTTCTTTTATGCGGTACCTATCCACCGCACAAAAATAGGTTTGAGTGTATTCAATTTCAATTCCGAGCTCGACAAAATATATTTGAATGTTTAATTTTTTGGATTGGCAACGAAAGGATAAAAAATTGTATTTTCGCTACTTCTGATTAGTATCTTAAATATCGTTGCAACGCGACAATCGTGAAACGGTTTTTAACAATTAAACAAGTAAATACAAAAACTTCGTTTTGGGAGTAAAGACTGACTCGCTGACCTGAGCAGCGAGGGTGAATCACAAGAAGGATAAATCATTTGGAGGCAAATCGAGAATGATTCATAAGAATGATGAATCATTTGGAGGCAAACCGAGACTGAATCATTTGAAAATTGGAGGCAAATCGAGAATGAATCATTTGGAGGCAAATCGAGAATGAATCATTTGGAGGCAAACTGAGAATGAATCATTTGAAATTTGGAGGCAAATCGAGAATGAATCATTTGGAGGCAAATCGAGAATGAATCATTTGGAGGCAAATCGAGAATGAATCATTTGGAGGCAAATCGAGAATGAATTATTTGGAGGCAAACCGAGAATGAATCATTTGAAAATTGGAGGCAAATCGAGAATGAATCATTTGGAGGCAAATCGAGAATGAATCATTTGGAGGCAAATCAAGAATGAATCATTTGGAGGCAAATCGAGAATGAATCATTTGGACGCAAATCGAGAATGAATCATTTGGAGGCAAACTGAGAATGAATCATTTGAAATTTGGAGGCAAATCGAGAATGAATCATTTGGAGGCAAATCGAGAATGAATCATTTGGAGGCAAATTGAGGATGAATCATTTAAACAGCAAAGTATAACCGTAAATTATAAACAGCAAAGCATAACAGCAAATTATAAAACAGCAAAGCTTAATTGATATTGACATAAGATATATTAACAAAAAACCATTGATATAAACCACCGAACTCAATTTATACAGGTACATTAAAAACTTGGCTGTGCTTAACTTTTCCTTAAAGTGTAATTAACTACATTTTATCTCATTCTTATTGTCATACAATCGCACCCTCCTAAAAACTTTGGGGTCACTGGAGACATCGATCTATTTTGCTGAACAATTGTAGTTCTTTTTTGTGTGTAAATTAATAGCAAATATTGACTTCGATCGAAAATTAATTATTCTTTGAGACTGTTAATTCTCGAAAAATCATGCATTTTAAATTTTCTTAAATTCTAAATTAAATATATCTTTGAGTTTTTAGAGAAAAAGGATGGAGCTATCATTCATTAAAATCGGTTCATTAGTTATGACTGCAGGTTCCTCAAAATTTAAAAAATAAAAAATAAATATATAAATAAAAAAAAAATAAATAAACAAAAAGTAAATAAATAAACAAACAAAATAAAGATTAAAATTGCAATAAGTGTCAATTTGAAGTTTTTCACCTTTGGTGCTACAGCGCTATTTGTCATGTTTTTCTAAGATTTGTGGTTACACTACAAAAAAAAATCTGATGTGGACAGCACATGACTTTCCTTATATAATGCAATGCATTTACTACTTTTACAGTAAAAACATAATAGGTTATTCTTATAGTAGATACTTATATTTTTTCCAAGATATTGAATTTTCGTTAAATAGTCGTTATTTTCATTGATTTAGCGTCATTTTTATCCATTTGGCAAGATTTTCTTTGTCGTCAAGTTGGCGACATTCTGCCAAATTCGTCGTCAAAATCTCGCCAAGCGTTATGGACGGAGAAATAATTTCTTCTTATAGCAGATAAATGACTATTGGAGTTCAAATACAAAAGTGTTACTCATATTATCTTTTTTCATGAATGGAACGAGCTAGATCCACGAGAATGATGTCACCCAATTTATCGCATGATATTACATATGAAAAGTGAACATGTTTCTCAATATGAAATATTATTCTTTTCTTGTACATAATTTTTTGATAATATTTTTGGAAAATGTGCAATATCTCGAGAACGGTTCAATCTAGGGTTCTAAAATTTATCTTAATCGTTTTCTAATGAAAAATTACATACGAAATGTTTATTTCCGTAGTAACTTTATTAGAGGTTTTGATTTTGTGATGAATTTTTCAAAATTTCACTCGAAAATTTAGGGGGGTTCTGAACATTCGATTGCGTATTAAAACAATAGGCTTCCAGTATTCACGGATTCTAATTTTTGTACCAAATTTTTTTTGAATCGATCCATTTGTTCGTCAGTTATCGTTTCCACACACATACACACACACACACACACACACACACACACACACACACACATACTTTCACACACACACAGAGACATCACCTCAAAAATGTTTGATTCGTGATCTGGGATGCTTGAAACGTGCTCTCCCGTCGAAAACTCGAATTCGAATTTTTGACCCTGTCACAACACTTTCCTTATGCATTATTGTATATAAGGAAAGTAAAAAAAAAAGACTGTGTCTTTGACTTTCTTGCAGGCTGAGATACCCGAAAAATCGGGGCTTGTCACGCCACATATAATATACACTTTCCGGCTACGAATTCAGACATGATGACTTGGCGAGGTAGGACGCGGCCATGTTCCTAAAATAGAACATTCAATCTGTGCAAATATAGCTAAAAAGGGAAATCCTTGTCATAAACATAGTATAAAATAATAAAATAAATTACTAACTGGATAAATATTTTTGAAGGCTAAAAACTACCTCCTTATTTAGTATACAAAGACTACCACATCAACAACAACAACAAAAAAAAAATCATGCTTTTGTTCTTCATCAATATTAGCAATAAATAGTGTTTTAATTGTTTTGCTGATCGCAAGCAACGCAAAATTGTCTCGAGCAAAAGGAAAGAGGATTAATAAAAACAATTTTGGGCAACATTATATGATATAACATTAAACCAATTTACCAAATTTCGAAACCATCGGCCGAAAACAGAAGGAGATAAAAACAGTTTTCTGATAGTGTTCAAATGTAAAAGGTAAGTATTAAGGTAGTGTTCTATAATTATGCATTTGAAAAGTCATGCGTACAAATAATGGGCCATTAAATCTGATTTTATGCTTTACGTGTTCTTGTGATTAGTTTAAAAAAAGGTACCGGAATTGACATACAATTGGCCTGAAAGATAAGAGATGATTGATTGGGTGGGGCAGCCCAGTGGTTAGAACGTGATTATTGTATTCGGACGACAATTCTTGGAACCCGGGTTCAATTCCCATCTCTGCCCAAACTGCCCCCGTGTTTACGCGGAGTACGGGAACGTTAAATATGTGGGTCCGTAAGTCCTTCCGAGAGCTTGTTGGTAGGGGAAGGAGGAAGGAGATTACGGTCCCTTTTGATGCCACTCCCACTGAGTTCCCAACTAAATTGGGTGGCGCTTCCCGTCCGCCCAAACAAATACCTTACACCTTCGGGTAGGTCGGACCGTCTGGGTTGAAGAAGAAGAAGAAGGGAATATTGAATTAATTTCATTTATTGGGAGACAACATAATTTAATCTTAAGCCTATATACCAAATTTCTAAAATTTAAAAGAGTAGGAAGAGATAGTGACACAGTTTTATGATTACTATTTCAATTTATGGAAGCCAAAAATTTTAATCTAAAAATTACATAGCTACTAGCATGATGAAGTCGAAGCAATTGGAGACAGAAAACATTGATCATGCACATCACACATACTACTGGGGGGCATGGCTTTGACCTAGAACTAATTATGCATTGCAAAAAGAATGCGTGGAAATAATGGGCGATTAAACCTGCATTAATGCATTAAATGTTTTGTTATTGGTTTAAAAAAAATACCGGAATTAACCTACAATTGGCCTGAAAGATAAGGGACAATTGGATTAATTTTATTTATTAAAAGACAACATATGTTAATTTTAAGCCCGTATACTAAATTTCGAAAAATCCGATTAAAAAAGAGTAGAAAGAGATAGTGACACAGTTTAATGATTACCATTTCAATTGATGGAAGCTAAAAATTACATAGCTACTGGCATGTTGAAGCCCAAGCAATGGGAGACTGAAAATATTGATCCTACACACCACACATACTACTGGGTGGCATGGTTTGTTGACCTAGAGCTTTCAGCGCAATTTTAACATAATAAGGGCCCAACATACCCCCAAACATACCCTCACATGTCTATTTTCTTCACTGAAAATTCAATTTCTCCCCGAAAAAATTCCCAGGGATCCGCCAAGCGTAAAAACATGCAAAGGGGTGGTCCACTCATTACTGCCCATGAAGGGAATAGTATTTAAAGGCGCAAATCATAAACGTAAAGTGCACATTAAGGAACGACGTAGGCGTTTACGTAGTTATTCGCACCATTTCAGCTACCGAATTGAGAGGTGAAGGGTGTGGTCTGTCTTACCAGGTGGGCCTAGTTTTCCCTGAAAGAATTCCCTGTGAGGTTATAAAAATCCCCTTGTTGCAAATGTTAGGGAATTTGTCTGCTTCTAATAAAAAGAGGCATTCTGCTTTTAGTGCCATACATATTAATGCATAGTGAAAGTATTGGAAATTGGAATAGATTCCGGAATACAACTTTTCGGCACACCAGTTTTAGAACACTTTAGAACTTGAATAAACCAGTTTCAGCGTGATGTTTTTCTGCGGGTGTGTATGTGTGTGTGTGTGTATTATATGTATCTGTCTCTCTCTCTATGCAAAATACGAAGTGTTTAAAAAATGTCTGGTCAAGTGTATAACCAAAGCCAGATGTTGAAGCAAAATGTCTTAAACGGCTAGATCCCCTTCTTCAATGCGATACAGACCATGATACCTGAAATTAAAAAACGTAATGGGCTATAGCTCTTCGTCTTTTTGACTTCGGGTTCTATGTATTGAGTTTTTATAATTTGCCCATATAACTTTAATCATTTTTCTACTCCTAAACAAATTTTGTCAATAACTTTCAAGTTAAATCATTTTTGTAATAGACTGAGGTTATTATGATTAAAACCTCAATCTCGAAATACTCTGTAGCCTACAATTTCTGTAGCCAAATTTAAATTTTATATTACAAAGAAATTTATTTTAATTTTCATATTGCTATATTGAAACAATTTTAGTTATATCAATTTAAATTTTGAAATGTGCAAATATTTTGCTTCTGGGTGAAAAAAAGTATTTAATATTCAATTTTACACAGTTAGCTTTAGAAACATGTTTAATGTTTCCGCTTGAAAAAAAAAATCTGATGTGGGCAACACGTAACTTTCGCTACAGACTCATAATCACGTTAGCTTCATTTCTGCAATAATTCATTAAGTTTAATTTCAAAAAATAACACTCACATAATTATTTTAAATTACACTGAACGTGAACTTTTAATTCAATTTTCGTTCTCATTTGGAAACTGGACTTATTTTCTAAGGTGGCGTACTGAAAATGAGAAAAAACCCCTAAAATTCTCGAGACCGGCTAGTCGTAGTGTAATGGGGTTGGTCTTATTCTTTTTATCTGAAAAATTATGTATGAAACAAACGCTAATCGATGCATTTGAGCATAAGTAGTTTTTTATTTTAGATTTCGATGATTTTTGCAGACCATTTGGCGGAAAAAAAAAAGACAGGTTCTTTTTTCCGAATCGTACCAAAATCTAATCAGCAGCAGAATCACCCTCGAGGGACTTACCTACCAAATTGCATGAAATTCAGTCAATTAGTATTTCAGTTAGAGTCGATACATACACTGCCCAGCAGACAGACAGACAGACAGACAGACAGACACACACACACACACACACACATACACACACACACAGACGTCACGCTAAAAACAGTTTTTCGTATTCTAGAGGTTCCAAAACGTGTAGATCCGTAGAAAACTCGAGTTGCGATTTTAAGCATGATTGCAATACTTTCCCTATACATTACCATGTATTGCAGGGAAAGTAATATATAATTACTGGATAAAAATAAAATTTGTGTCATTCGCTTATACATTACTTAAGCGTTTCTGTATTTTAATATATTTTTGGTTTAATTTTCTCCTAAATTATTTAAAATGCATAATTTAAAATAAAGAAATATGATGTTATATTCATGTATTTTGAACTGGAAAATTTTAAAGCATATTATGTACATCATTCAAACAATTCTAAAATATCTGTAAGGAAAAAAAAAATGCTTAAAATATTGGTTTTTAATTATCTCAAAATAAAAATATTTTTTAAATGACAGGATGAAACAGTTTATTAAATTAAATTAATAAATCAGTAAAAGTTAATAAATTAACATGGAATCTCTGTATAAATGTTGCATACAATATGTCTCATGCTGTTACTATGATACTGCTCTGCTGTTATTAAAGAAATAATTTTATTTTCATCTTCTCGAATATTTATATCGAACTGTTTAATAATTCTGGAAGACTAAAAAGCCAATGTAACCATACGGCTAAAAATAAAACATATATAACTTGTTAAGTAAAATAAAATTATAAATAAATAATTATGAAAAAAAATTGTAGATATATTGTTAAGTATAATAAAACTATAATAAATTGTTAAGTAAAATAAAATTATAATGAAACGTAAATTATAAAATAAAACTATTATAAAATGATAAATAAAAATATAATAATTAACTATTAAATAAAATAAAATAATAGATAAATTGTTAGGTAAAAGAAAATTATAATAAAACATAAAGTAAAGGAAAATGTTAATAAGTTGTTAAGTAAAGTAAATTAATAGATAAGTTGTCAAGTAAAATAATTATAGATAAATAGTTGTACAAAAAATTATAGATAAATTGTGACATAAAAAAATTAAATCAGTAGAAACTTGCTAACCCAAAGATTATCAATTTCAGATTCCAAATTTTTCGTGTATAACATAAAAATATATAAGTTTAGAAATATTTTCGTTTTAGAAAAAATTATTTTTTATGTAACAAGAAATCATTGAATGCTTATATTTTATTCGTTAAAATTTCAAAATTATAAATTTTATGCTGCAAATAATGTGGCTGATTAAAGCTTACCGTTAAAACTTATTTCAATATTTTTCTCTTCGATATACTTACTTAATAAAACACATACATTTGCTTATCAATGAAATTATTTTTAAAATAGAATGAATTATGTTTTTCTTATTTAACAAGAATAAAGTTTTAAATTTCAGTGAATATAATTTTAAAATTATAAATTTCATTATGAAAAAATCTAGTCGCGTAAAAGCTTACACTGCTTAAAGTATATTTTTTCTCTTTATTGAACTGATTACAGCGTTTGTGCTCCTAGCCTGGGAAAAGGGAAAAAATCGTAATTGTTTGGTGGAAAAAAATCCCTAGTCAACGAAAATAATATTTATTCTGGAAATAGCGCGTTTGCCAAAAACTCCTCTGGAGCCAAGGTGGTCCATCCTATTGTGTACCAGAGTACCAATGATAGTAATTAAGATCCTAGTAAATCCTACGCTAGGAGGGGGTGGGTACAGTGGTACCTGAATGGTAGTTTAGTTTGAAGTCTTCATTCTTCGAGAACTCGTACATAAATACCAAGCCGAGTATTTTCATGTCAGCCATTTTTAAACATCTTCAAATCAGTAACAACTTTTTGAAAAGTATCTCAACATTTAATTTTGAAATAAACAGAATAAATAATAAAGTTATATAAAGTTTCTTACGGTTAAGTGAAACTGCATTTAACTGCAATATAATTAGAAATAAAAGTAGCAGAGTTTTCTTCTCAACTTATTTCATGTATATAGTAGAACAAAGCTCAACTTATTCCATGTATATAGTAGAACAAAGCTCAACTTATTCTATGTATATAGTAGAACAAAGCTCAACTTATTCCATGTATATAGTAGAACAAAGTTCGACTTATTCCATGTATATAGTAGAACAAAGCTCAACTTATTCCATGTATATAGTAGAACAAAGCTCAACTTATTCCATATATATAGCAGAGTTTGATTAAAGTCAGATACAAACAGTGAAAATATTCTTTCATCTATTGGTTTTAATGATATAATCATAAAATTTCTATCAAATAAATTTATAAATTGAGTCGTGTAAACCATTTGCTGCGAAATTTACACGTATTTAACCAGTTTAAAATTGATATTAATTTGAAAGTAATTAAATCAATAATTGAGTATTTAATTAAGAGTATTTAAATTTTAGCTTTTAATCAATATAAATGTTCAAAGAAATTTTATGAACGAGCCACACACACACTTTATATATATATATATATATATATATATATATATATATATATATATATATATATATATATATATATATATATATATATATATATATATATATATATATCGCCAACTATTGTGTAAGATTTAAAAATTAACCTTTAAGCATTGTAGGAAAATGAAATAAGATACTACTTAACATTTTCATTTAAGGCAGAAAAGAGCATAGTTTTGTAAGGTACGTTTTAATATGTAATTTAAATACTCTAAAAATTGTATAATTATACTATAAGCTATAGGATCTTATTGCCACGATCAAGGTTCTATTTTATAATAGTTAATTTATTTTATATTAGATTACACATAAAATTTGGGAATTTTTTGTTTTTTAAATTTTGCAGACCAATTGAAATTAATCAATAGAAACATTATTTCTTACTTTTTAATCCTCAGTAAATGGCAACGTATTTTAAAATTGTGGGTGTCATATTTAGATTTAAGAAACATATTTGAAAATTTCGGGATCGTGGTCAAAAATGGAGTCGAATTTCGTGGAGTGTTGCTAAGACTTCATTTGAGTGTTTACGGATCTAACACTTGGAATATTGCAAGGAGCACCTATATTACGACCAAAAAACTTCTGTTTGCTTTTCAATTAACTTTTAAGCGCTGTTTACGTTTTCTTTTAAAGCAGCTGATGTACTAATAGAAATAGACAATTAATTTTCATACGTTATAATTGAGAATAACTGGAACATTATCAGCATGTAAGGTGACACAAATAAGATCTAATTGAAAATCAAAAGATCTAATAATTCTAAACATATGAGTTTCCTTACGAACTATCACATCTTTTGTTTCACTAGTCAAACACTAGTCAAATTTTTTATTTATTTCTATATGTAGGGAAATTAAAATTAGTTACAAAATACTCACTCATTTAATAATAGCGAGCATATTTATTTTTTTTCCATTTTTTCTTTCATTTTAAATGAGTAAAATGTGCAATATCTCGAGAACAGCTTATTTTATTCTCTAAATTATGTCATTCGCTTCTAAAATTTTATGATAACTGTCTAAAAATAGCTGTATTTTCTTTCCAGATCCTCCAAAAATCACCCGGTGACAGAATCGAAAACAATCAAGAAAAAAAAATCTAAATTTAAAAAGCACATGCAAATTATGGGGATCTAAAGGAATGAAAATATTCCTTACAGCTGCTAACCTGGTTATACACAAACCCACGTGATAAGTTTCAGCCAATAGAATTAATTCTTTCTCTCAATTCGTGGTCCAGTAACTAAAGTTGAGTTTTGAGTGATGAATACCAGTATCTAGTAAAAATGAAACTGGTCTGAACCGAGGGTTACTGAACTAAAGGTTTCATAAGCGGTTCGGTTGGATTGGTGAATAATACGGGAGTTAAAGACTGTGGTGTGTCACATATTCGAAAGCGCGTATCCTCTTAAATAAATAAACAACAACAAAGAAACGCTAATCAACGTATCCTTGAAACTGCTGAATACTGTATTTTTACTTATTCGTGCCTAATGACGTTGTTTAAGTTTTTACGTATTAAGCCCGATTATGGTTTTCTGCTCATTCACCAAATAAAACTGCACCTTTTATTTGGTGCAGTTTTCTTGATGAATATAAATATAAATCTATAAATCTATATATATAAATATAATTATAAATATAAATATAATCTATATAAATAAATATAAATAAATATAATTATAAATATAATCTATATCTATAAATATAATTATAAATCTACATTCAATAAAGAAATAAATTGTGATATAAAATATAAGTTGTTTAAGTTTTTACGTATTAAGCCCGATTATGGTTTTCTGCTCATTTCAACTAACTGCACCTTTTATTTGGTGCAGTTTTCTTGATGAGATAAATGCGACTTATATCGAACGCTCGTCATTAAATGAAAATACTTTTTAAATGAAATATGTCATCAAAATATTATCGGTGACTATTTACAGTTCCTATAAATAAAAATATTTCATTTTATATTTCTAGCATTGTTCTGTAGGGTGATATAATAATGTTGTCTGTTTAGGGCATAATGAATAACTGCCCAAATGACAGCTGTTAGATAAAATTTAACCATGGCCTTTCGGGCCATAAATGAAATAGAAAATTTAGACTTGATATGGTAGCATTTTTGCCAATACAAAATACACATCGAAAAGTTATTTCAATTTTTGAAACTATCCCTGGCCACTTTTTGCTTTTTGAAATAGGAATTCGGAATTAAATAATCTGTTTAAAATTGTACACAGACTCGTCGCTTTCATATTTATTGGAACTAAAAACTATTTCAATATCTCAAGAGAATTGTGATTGCAAAAATGGGCGTGGCCAGATAAGATATTGATGTTGGTCCGGCTTTTTACAACAAAATCTTGTCGATAATATTTAAATAGTGCTTTCTTATAATAAAATATGATTTATGTTGGAGTCGGCGGCTGTCTTTGTCAGGTGGCGTTTTCGTGGCTCATCGGGTCTGTTTTGCGTTGGGAGTCGAACCATTTTCCCGGTCGGGGAAATAGTAGGTAGGATCAAAAAGTTCGGAGACTGTGCTGATATCTCCAACCCTGATTGGAGGAGAGGGGAACTATTTTACCGTGGTGTAGAGGAACATGTGACGCGAGATGTGGAAAGGAAGATGCAGGTCCGCAGTGCATGTTTTTTCCAGACAATGTGTGTCAGTGAATTGTAGTCATTTGCATTCGTCGAAAACGGAAATGGTGTTTGAAGAACAAATTATGCCAGTGTTTGGTGTCAGAAACATTGCACCTGCTGCAGCAGGTCTTTCTGTAGGCGATTTCCGTTTTCGATGAACGCGAACGAGTACAGTTCACTGACAGGAGGTGCAATGTTTCTGTCGGCGATTTTCCCAAGCGTTGGCAGAATTTGATATTCGCACGTTGTTCTTCAAACGCCATTTCCGTTTCCGACGAACACGAATAACTACAGTTCACTGACACGCAATGTCTGGAAAAATCCTGCACTGCGGACCTGCTTCTTCCTTTTCACATATCGCGTCATATGTGCCTCTACGCCACGGTAAAATAGTTCCCGTCTCCTCCAATCAGGGTTGGAGATTTCAGCACAGTCTCCGAACTTTTTGATCCTACCTTGTAGAAGCTCTAAACCTTCAGGCGACCCCCTCAGTCTGGGCCTTGTAATTGCTTTGGAATAGAACATAATTATCAGGATCTTCAATGTATTTAATTTCAAATAGGATTGTACGGGTTCCATCAAAATATTCAAATTTCTATATGCTTTTCTGTTTGGACGAATAATTGCCAAGTCCAAAAGTGACGGTAAGAATTAATAAAAGTTAATGTAGCGAAAGTGAAACATTCCCTCACTGGCGTCTTTTCCTTCGCCTCTTTCGAAGACCAGACAGAGAAAACACTATGACGTGAGTAATCCATGACGTGAGCGTAAGGTTTCCAGAATTTCGAAGTTCGAAGAACGGTTGTCAGATTTGGCTATTTATCGCCAATTTGGCGACATTTGGCGTCTTCCCGAATCTTCGAGAAGGTCCTCGAAATAACCAATAGTTTAGGAGATATTAGATAATTCCAGAAGTTTCTACAGAGACAATAAAAAAATAGTCACCATTCAGTGGGAGTCAGTTGACGTGAACTACATTGTACTGTGATTTTTGTCAATGTTTCGAGATAAGTAGTTTCACAAAACAACCGCTACTATTGTCAATGTTTTGAGAATAATATAAGTTATTTTGTAAAATTAGAGGAGTATTTAAGTGCTGCTTTACTATATATTGTTTCTGTTTACATTGCGATTGTGAATAACATGTTAGTTATCCAGAAACTTGAACTCTTGTATTCTGCGCACAGTCACGATTTCAGAGGATCCGACGTAACATTGTTTTAAAATATTACACGAAATGTTGGGAAGGTAAACAGAATAGACCTTTAACTAATTGCGACCCCCAGAATTTACATGCTTTGCGTAGGGTGAAGCACGGCTCTGGCTATGCATCCTGTCAAATGCCAGGGGAAAATAAAAATTCTGTTCGGAAAATAAACACAGTAGATTAAATTGGCATTTCTCACTCTAGTTTCATAATTTGAAAGTAATGATTACGTTCACTACTAAATTGAAAATGAGATATTGTTCTGCACAAATTTTAAACCCCATTTTGAGATTGATTTATTGTTTGCTTTTCTTGCATGAAATTGCGAATACCTGGTTCGAGACTAAAATAACTTTTAAAGCACACATATTTACCCAATCGCCCGAGGAGTTAATCTATATCCACGGTAGAAAAATATTTTCAAAAGATTTCTTGATATTCTGTTCCATCCATTACACAATTTTATTTTTTTCGCCATGCGCCAAAAATAAAATGATATATCATAATTATGTAACAAAGAATACAGAAGGCATTGCAAATTGCCTGCTATATTTTTATAGCAGGCACTACAGCAGGCATATATTTTTTTACACCGATCACCATTTATTTATGGTTTTTTTAATTGTTGAAATTTTAAATCAAATGCACTTTTAGTTTTTAAAACAAAGTGTGTACCTTCCACCAGAACAAGCAAAAAAATAACCATCATTCATAAGAATCGTTTCGGTGGTTAAGACTGCATAAACAATTGAGCAACACTGAAGAAAAAAACAGTGCTGGATAAACGTTGTGACATTTTAAAGTAATTTTTTCTCGGATGTACAGCATCAATTGTAATTGTTTCACCAATTGTAATTGTTGTGAACCGGACCAGATAAAATGTCCAAATTTAGTATGCAATTGTCCTTCGTACATTAAAATTCATACATTTTGATAAATACATTTATCATACATTTAATTTACATACAAATACTAAAAGGGGGGTATTTTAAGAACTACGTTTCTTACATTTACTTGTTTTTTTTAATTCTTTTTATGAGTCAAGGGAAAATGTTAAGCTGCAATATGATTTAGAATGTTTTAAAATTTGCACCTATTTTAAAAGGTATATGCATGTATTTATTTTTAAAACACGTTGAACAACATTTTTCAACGATATTGAACATTTTGAATCTCGCATATAATAAAGTCAATTTTATTCTTCTGTATTCTCAATGTTCGATTTTGGGGGGAGATTAGGGGAGTTAGATTGCATACACTTCTTTTCAGGATTCCTTGCCATTTTTTGCGGATGAATGAAGATTTTTTCCAATAATTTTGCAACGTTCTACAACTTTGTAATTGACATTTCCCCCTATCTAACAGGAAGCAAAATAGCCCCCGTATTTGGCTGGAGGCCCTCGAAAGTTATCTTATCGTGTAGAGGTAATGGGGTTTTTCTAAAAACCTGCATATAAATATAATATTCCTCGACTTCATGACCTGATCCATGACTTTCTTTGACACACTATGCTGCATCAGTGCCACATATATGCTAGGCACCTATGATCTGCAAATATGCTACGATCTATAATTCATAATATTTTGCACATGTATAGCACAAGCATTACGTATAGCACACGCATAACAATACGTATAGCAATTACGTATAGCACAAACATTTAATTGATGTATTTGAACATTTTATTACTACTTACCATTTATTTTAGATTTTTACGGCCATTTCGCAAAAAAAGGCAAGTTCTTTTCTCTCGAATCGCACCAAAATTTAATCAGCACAAGGAAAACCCACAAGTCACATACCCCCCAAATCTTTTGAAATTCGGTCAATTAGTTTTTTTTAGCTAGAGTGAATATATACGATTTTTACGGGCCATTTTCCTCAAAAGGCAGGTTTTTTTTTATCCCGCATTGTACCAAAATCTAATCAGTACCAGAGTAAACCACAAGTAACTTACATATAAAATTTTATGAAATTTGGTTTAATAGTTTTAGAGTTAGAGAGGATAAAAGCCCTGCACACACACACACACACACAGTCGTCAAGCTAAAAATAATTTTTTCGTATTCTAGATGTCCTAAAACGTGGAGATCCGTCTAAAATTTACTAAAAATTGCAATTTTCGACCGATTCCAATACTTTTCCTATACGTCACCGTATAGTAGAAAAATAAATAAATAAATACCTCATGAATGGTTTAACTTATAATTAACTAAAGTGAGACTGAATTAGATTTTCCCATACCAGAATCCATTTCTAAGTAACTTTCTTTTTTTATAAATTTTTCAAGAAGAATTTTGAAAAATCTGATGATGTATCATTGTTCCAAATGATCACATTTATATAACATGTTACTTTTCATTTTGAAAAGCTGATTCCTTGAAAAAAGTCTTTTGATTGATACAAAGTTTGATAATATACACCCTCAAGGGGGTAATACGCCCCCCTCAGGGATACACCTTTAGCCCTTGGAAGGTATACGTGTAGATATCTTAAAGAGGATATATCGGATACGGGTGTACGTCGGGGGGCAAATGATACCTCAATGGGGTTTGTCACAAATACAAAAATTGTTTCGCGGCTAGTTTTCACTACAGTGATTGAAATTTTGTGATCATTGAGCTATAAATAACTCCTTTTACGCATAATTACGTTAAGAAAATAAAAAACTTCGGATAAATAAGGTTTTTGCTTGGATTTCTAAACATTCTTTCTAGTTCTAGATTTTTCGGTAACAAAATCGGATACAAAGTTTTGTGAAAATCCATTAATATTTGTGGCAGCTATTGTATATACAAGAAATCGACCACAGACAGTCGTACATCACTCTAAAAATAGTCAAAACGTGTTCAAGAGGTCCTACAACATATATTAGCATCAAAATCTCGAAATCGAAAATTTTCGTGAAAACGATACTTTCCCAATACTACGCATGAGAAAATAAAACTAATGTCACATAGTCGTAAATAGTATTTTTATTTTAAGGCATATTTTAGTTGGAAAGTTGGGGAATATTTTTCCATCGAATGTTCTAATACATCAAAAAACCCCGCTCGAGTATCTAATTATATATACAATTAAGTATATAACTTGTAGATGATAATTTTGTATAGCTAGAACAGATATTCTTAAATTAATGCTTCTAAAAAGAAGTTTAAATATTTTAATAGAATGTTTTGAATAACAATGCCATTTAAAATGTTATAGGAATTTCCACATGATTGTAAATGTTAAGTTAAGATATATTCCGTATAAAGAACAAATATACTGCTAGTATATAAATAAACATGGATTATTATTGGTTTTTAACACTTTACAACATAGTTGAAAAGTGTTTATGCCTTTGTTAACACTTTACAACATAGTTGAAAAGTGTTCATGCCTTTGTTCATTCTGTCTGCCTGTCCGTTAGCACGATAACTGCCGTAAAAATTACATTATCAAAATGAAATTTTAGTATGTTTTTCAGATGGTCTGTGGGACCTATGGGAATATAAATGAATAATATCACCCAATTAGTTTTGGATTGAACTCGGGTTGAAAAAATGAAATACATTGAACTTTATGGGACCTAATTTTTCAAGCATTTTTTAAGCGAATTTAAAATTCACAAATTGCTTCGAAAGTTTTAGGAAATATTCAAATTATCCCGTAAAATATATATAAAAAAGTTTCAGTAAAATATGTTAAGTAGTTTTTTAAATAAAAATTATTTAATATAGGGAGAAAAACAAATTCAATTAAATTCTGACTCTTACTATATCCTCCAGAAAGAAAAAATAGATATATTATATAATAAATATCTTTCCAAGAGTTGAATTATTTATATGTAAGAGAGGTTTCACATTTTAAAATGAATATGGTAGATAGCAATTTTTTAAATTTTTAAATAAAATAAATTATTATAGTATTGTGATGAATGAAACGATTGAAAAAATGTTTATGAATGAAATGCTGCTTTTATAGAGAGGAGATTTATATTTCGATGACGTCATTTGAATAAAGTTCATTTGCTTTCGATGAAGTTTTCAAATATTATAAATTATTGTAGTATGATAATTTTAAAAATATTACCGAGGAATGTATCGCATTTTAGAGATGTTTAAGCCAGGCAATTTATATTTCAATGCCGTCATTTGAATGAAGTGCGTTTTCATTCAAATGACGTTGAAATTTTCAAATATAATAAATTAATGTAGTATTGTGATAATTTTAAAAATATTACCGAGGAATTTATCGCATTTTAGAGATGTTTATATAAAATTGCATTGAAGTTGGAAAGTGTTTCATAATCAATGCTTTATGCATGATTGATCTTTCTTGTTAAGGATGCATCGTGTTTTATTAAATAAATTTAAGCCTTCATGCAATAGTTGTAGGTATGCTATATTGACATCCACACTCTCTTTACGCCATGAATTATAAATATGTGTTCTTGTATGGCTTAAGAATTTGTAAATCTTTCGAAAATTCGAAATTGAATTTTCTACACCATTGCAGCCTTCCTATATATATTTTATATATTGTAGATAAATTAACAAAAATGATTTTCAATTCACACAATAGACAAGAAAATTAGTTTAAAAACTTTTTTATTTTAATAATACGTAAAAATATTTATAACTGTGCAACATGACATAGAACGTGGACGAATATTACATTCTAATGAAGAACTCCATTCGAACATTTCAAAAATAGATTTCTCTTATGTACAAAAACCACTCACTGGATAAAAAATGGAATGTAACCGCGTAAATATAGTTCACTTTTGATATCTGGATATATGAAAACATTTTTGAAAATTGCAGGCTCCTTTGAATATTCAAAATATTAGCAAGGCACAAATCGTATTTTTCATTCTTGATATTTTACAATTGTATTCTTATTAAGGTTGTCCAGGACAGAAAATTTTATTTCCCTTATTTATGAATAATGCTATTCAAAACCTTTACACGATTTTTTTTGTTTAGGGGGAGGAGGGGGGGGGGGGATAAATGTGCTATGAAAAAAAAATAATAATTAAAATATTTTATAAAGTATTTTAAAACTTCAAAAATCTGAGGCTTTTAAATTTGATATAATTATGAATTCGAACACTTTATTTACAAACTAATGATATATTTTTATTGAAGAAAAGTATGTTATATTTAATTTGCCTTCATAGAATTTTGGTATACTGATAAGACAAAATTAAAAAAAATGTTTTAATGAAAAAACTCTCTTTTTATGAGTGACTTATGTATCAAATACCGTAAATTTAAAATTTACAATTTTATGTACAAATTCTGAGGACAAATTAAAATTAATATTACACACTGATTATGTCTCAAATGTCATAGTTCAAAGCTCATAGGTTTTTTTAGTCTATTTCATAGTTCTTGTTTTTATAGTTCAAATCTTCTTGAATTATAAAAGTATATATATATTTTTAGAATTCAATTTCTGAGAAAACGAAGTTTTAAAGTTTTGTTTCTTACAGCAAGTATAAGACAACTAAGCAAATATTTAATCTTAAAGTTTTAATTATATGATTTACGTAACATTTATGTCATTCTATTCTACACTATTGGAAATATTTTTATCTTAATAAAGGAATATTAATTTTTTCAAAAATTTCTTGTCCTGGATCTCTTTCACCAGATTTCACAGATTTCAACTTCGGAAATTGCTTTCAAAGATAATGTAGTTATGCTCATCATAACATCAGCCGGTATTTACAAGGATATAACAATTTAATCTATACTGTTACATTATCATTCAAAAAGGACTTCCGTTTGCAAGTCGTGATCACCCTAAACTGCTCGCAAATAAAATACTGTTAATTTTATGAGGTAATAAATTAAAATTTATGTACAATCGTATATGGCAACATTGAAATAAGTTGGGCGTCTGTATGTCTGAAAGCAACAGTTCAAAGTTCCAGTATATTATCAGACAGTTCAAGACTGGACGTATATCTTTGATTTTTATCAACAGTCTCAGTATATTCATCACATTTTTGCTCAATTTCTTTGAGTCCGATATACAATGAATGATCATAGCCAAAGCTAGTCAAGCACTTGAGGTTTCACCGTATGAACTTCACATTCCGTGAAATGAGGTAGATTCATCTTACATCTGTAAGAAAACAGAAAACTAAATATAGAATATGTTAAAAGAAACAGTTAATATATGTATAAAGTATAAGTAACAATAATCACAATGTAAGTAGTCAACATAAAGTAAGTAGTAGTCAGCATAAAAGTAAGTAGTCAATATAAAAGTAAGTAGTCAATATAATAGTCAATATATAACAAGGGGATTCGCTCCTACTCACTACTCTTTCCAACACCTTCACGTGTTTTAAAACACCTAATGCATGCGGATCAAAAGATAGCAAGATTGCAAGACATGTAAAATAATAACTTTGATACTTCATTTTCAAGAAAATTATTTTCGAGAGTTATCGCCAGTCTAATAGCTTGGAGATTATTAAACGCATATAAATTTTGGGATGTGAACAAAATACCCCCCAAAAATTTCCATGCATTGTAAAATGGCGGCTTACAAAAAATTCTAGAGCGTTTTCGATTTTTGTTCTTAGGGCGATAAGATTGTTATAGCTTTGGTATTTTATAATAATAATGTAAGCAGCCGAATATGAGCTGTATTAATAACTAGGTAAATATTTAATTCGAGATTTAATTGATTGTGCAACGCACGCGGTTTAAAATGTAATCAAATTAAATAGTTATGAATTAAACAGATAGTAAGCATGATAAAAGTTCCAACAATCGTGATCATGAAAAATTAGTATTTCATTAGTTTAACAGCATAAAATATTGATTAAACGTATCAACCACTTTCGGAGGCGAAAAACAACTTCCTTCTTCAATATAAAAAAACAAAGCACCAGTACCAACGATGGCAAGAACGCTTCTGTCGTGTTGGACAGACGTGTTCTTACATTCAGTGATACTAGACGTTTTTTATCCTGAGGAAAGGTGCAGTTTTTGCTTCTGAAACCGGTTGATACGTTTAATCAATCTACTTTGTTGTTAAACTAATAATGTATATCTTTTTTCAGATTGTTCCAGACAGTAGATTGAGCAAAATTTTATATATGAATATTTCGAATAAAACTAAAATCAAATTTGCTAATTAGATTCATGTAGCAGATATCATGACTTAGCAAAAGATCACTTAATGGTTAGAATACAAACTCGGAATAAAATTGTAAGTATAATACAATTTTGCTTATTCGATTCGAACAAAATCGGAGATTCGGACAATCTAAAATCTAGAAAATTAAATAATTGCCAATGAATAGCATAAATACTATTAATACACGCCTTACTTACAAGAAATCATTTTTTCGTTTAAAGAAAAACTCAAAAACCACATAATTTTGTGTTAAAATATTAAAAATAAATATTTCAGACTTTTTACCTAATTTTAAGCAAATTATAAAAAAAAAAATTACTGCCAACTTTATTTTTATGTTATAAATTCAATCATAACAGTTTTGTTCAGATTTACCGGAAATTTACTGTAGTGTGTGTGGAGGGGGAGAGGGGGGGGGGGGAGAGAACTGGAAATGTATGATTATACGACGTACAAATACTTTTGTATAAGATTGAGCCAAAATGAGATTGAAAATCGTAAACTTAAACTAAGGGAAAATTTGAAGACAAAAGTGAAAAACAATTATGATGCGAAATTTTCTGAAACCAAGAATTCGTGGCTATATTACCCGCAATTTAAATCATAGGTTAGCAACAATTGAAAGAGTTATCAATAACAGGAAGTTGATTCGAGTTAGTTTTCTGTAGTTTAAGGAAAATTTTTAAAATATCGCTGGTAAAACGGTCCAAGAGAAAACTGTGTAATAAGTATTTAGAATATTATGGGGTCTAGTTCAGGATATTTTGTGTGTGTGTGTGTGTGTGGGGGGGGGGGGTATTTGACGTTCTGCCATTGCTTTATTCTCCTTTTACCGAATTACGAGTTTTTCGGCAGTAGTTCAAAGTGGTACACTGAACTTCGAAAAATGTCTGGCACAAATGTGAGCAAACAAGAGGAAATCGTCCAAGTTCATTGGCTCAATCTTTCCCAGGTCAAGGACGAAGACTCACGAAATTTTTTGATATAAATCAAAGATCGGGTAATACAGTGGCCGAATTTCCTGTTCATTATGCATCTCAAAATCCCGCCTTCGGGCGACATTGGAAAAGCAACCCTCCCCCAACATCCAAACAAAAAACGCATACCCACTTCCTGTTGCAGCCAAACCGAAGATATAGAGACCCAGATAAAAAAAAAAATAAGAAATCTTACGCACACATTTGTAAATACGCAACAAAAAACTCCATTGAAAAAGACGGGTCGACACATATGCAGAGAGTGCCCATTGTCGAGTCCCCTGCGAACTAATGAATGCTACCTGTTCTACCTTGGCACTTGTTTGTCCATAAGTCCGATCCCCAGTGGGCATTGGACTACTAAGGTTATTTTTCTGGGGGGTTCTTTTTTTACTAGTATACTCCTGGATTTTGCTTGGGGAACTTCTGATGCGGATGTCCGCCTTTATATGTGGCTCAACCTGTTCTACCTGAGGACGGGCACAAATCTTGGCTTTATAGCACGCACAATGACTTTTTGATACTCTTGCTTACAAAAGGACGTCATATGGTACGTCTTAATGTAGATGAAAACGGTCATGGTCGAGAGATACCCAGACTACATAAGACGTCTTCAGGATGTCCTATTTATATCCTGGATATATTATTCTTAAATTAAGGCGATTAGGATGCGTTTAGGATGCCCATAAAAGGATTACAAAATGCCCTGCGGTCCACAGCAGGAATATATCGTGCAGGAATATGAAATCTTCAGGTAAATTACAGTTAAAATATTTTACTATTTGACTCTTCCGTACATCAAAACAGGAAGCTGATATGAAAATATTTTTGCTTGAGAAAATAACGTCTAATACACGGGGTTGCTATCAAAAGAGCTTAATACAATTCCCATACTTTTCCAGGTTTTCCAAATAATTTTGAAAACTTACAGATTTAAAAACCAATAGATTGAGGAGATGGCTCTGAGCAATTAAATGCCTCTCAGTATATCCTTGTGCAGTGGCAAATAAAATGTGCAATATATCAGACAATATGATATAACAGCAGAATTTTATAAAGTAAACTGAAAAATGATAGATAAATTTTGAAATCTCTAACTTTTCCAGATTTTGCATATTTTATATAAAGATTTCACTAACTATTAATTGAAATTTTGTTCCATTTTACAAAACTTCTGACAATTCCTGGTTTCTCATGTAGGGTAGATCTTGATACATTGGCACCTTTATATTAAATTCTGCAACGATCAATATTTTATGTTATTTGAAAAATCAAAGAAATCTAATGAAATGTAGAAAGTGTTTTCATTTCTTTTGCAAATTATCAAAATATGTGTATTGGTATGAGGGTATTTTACATTGATGCTTTACTGTATAGAAATGTGGCGACAGATGAGGTCGGTGGGTCTCAAAGATACCTTGCATTTCAAAAGGGGGAACAGGGATACATTTGTACTGGTATATTTGATCGCAGAGACGTTTTGTATCGTTATAATGCACTGTGCTCAAAAAAGTTTGAGAACCACTTGATATAGAGCAGTGTTCAGTCGAGCGGCAAATTTCTCTGGTGTTAATAAAGTTTGACATTACAAACAGGACCGGGCAAAACCTGTGCATATCTGCACAGATACAGAAATTAGCAGAGAAGTTTAGAAAATTCAAATAATTTGGACTCCATATTATCACATTCAACACTCTCAAAAATTAAGAAAATGAGAACCTCAAGATCAGAAGATTAGGAACTATAACTTCGAATTAAAAAAATACCACGATTCTGAGAAAAAAGGAAGCATGGCTCCGAGAGTTCGTGACCATAACTTCCTTTACTCTAGACATTAATTATATTTAAGAGCGCCTTTTTACGACCACTCTAAGTAGCATAGGCCAAAGGAAACCATTTTTATACCACCCTGCTTAAGCTAACCTTGGCTTAAGCTGAAATGAAGACCTACCTCTCTTGAAGAAGATATTGTTGTCATAGATACTGTCTTTTGTGGCGGGAAAAATCATGTTCTTTTGAAGCTGCTTATTATATAAAAGGATTGGGGGTTTGAATTACACAAGGAAGAGGATGTACGAATCGCTGATTAGATTATTAAGTAATTAGTGTATGATTCATGAACGTAATAATTTGTTTGACTTTTATTTATGGATGAGAAGAATAATGTCATAGTATTTATTACTTGAACTGGAAATGCATACGGGGATTTTTATGCGCCACCTATTAGAGGAAAATTGAACTATACGTATTGGGGTGCTCGAACGTAGATTGAAAATTGGTGTAAAAATGAAATTTTAAAGAAAGTGGTTTAAAAAGGATGCCAGAATAATACAGTATATTCATTATATGGATGTATATTGATAATCATATTCCAATTATATGTATTTATTGTCATAATCATTTTCTATAAATGTAAAAAATAAATTTAATTGATAGATAAAATCATTTTAAGACCTATTAATAACTAAAACGCCACTTGTCGATATAAAATCATGTTATTACTATGAATAAATAATTGAGGGTATCAAATTATTTATCAATCAAATTAATGTATCAATTTAATTATCAATTATCAGTTTTTCGGATATTGGTAAGATGCTTGGAGTAACTAATATAAGAAAAGAATACAACAGTTCCAGACAGAATCAAGCTACGATTAATGAAATATAAATTGAGATGTTAAAACTGAGTACAAATGTGGAAAGTAATCATTTTACTTTATTAGCATTGATTATTCATGTTTATATTGCACAATTATTTTTAATATTACTGTGTAAAGTTGGTTATAAAAATGTTAAATTAAAAACAAATATTATTGTTTGAATTCGCATTTGCAAATGTAATGCTATCTAGAACGTTACATGTATAAGTTTTATAAATATTTTCTGAAAAATACTTTATTAGGTCCAGAGTAACGACCATAATTCCAAAATTATAGCAGATTTTGTTAACTGGACCTTAGTCATGTTATGTTCTCTGAAAAAGAGAAACAGCGAAATTAATTTACCGCCAGGGTTGAGAATCGAACCTGCAAACTGTTTGGATTGAAACCATATTTGTCCAATAATCAGTTTATTACAGTCTATTGCTTGGCTTACATATTTATATACTTTCACCACTTTAATAATTTCTAAATATTGCTATTGCAAGTATGGAATGTATCTTGATGAATGAAAAATCTTATGCTTAATTAGATTGGAAATAACCTCGTCAACTATTTAACAATAAAAAAAATATCTCTATTATTTCAATCTTATAAATGAATCAGGAAAAAATATGTAATAAGGAATTAATGGATTAAGTTAAATTAGGTTGTGTCGAATCAGATTTCTTTGGCATTCAACTATCATTTGTGCTTACGATGGTTTATAAGACCAAGATCCTTTAAATATCCAAAGATTAGCCCGCACTAATATACCAGGGAATTATATACTATCTAATATATACCAGGGATTTATATATTATCTAATATCAAGATTCATAACATTCAGCGCTGTGATCTAAATTGGTTAAAAATACTGTAAACAATATCTAGCTGATCGTATGATTTTTGCAAAATTAAATTTTTATCAACCATGTTAAAATAATAAAACAAATTTACTACAAGTTATTCAGGTAAAATAAAGGTTAAGAAAATTATTCATAAAAAGTATTTAACAGGTTATATATTTTCACGATTAGAAGATATTTTATACCGATATTTTATACCATAAATTATCACATAATAGAGAGTAATTAATATATTAAATAATAAAAGTAATAAAATAAATTATTTAATATTTTATTGAAATTATAAAAAAGCTACATGGCATTTTGTTTGATAACTATTTGCTTGAGTATATTGGAGTAAACAATTTCTCTAAACTTTTTAAATTATATAATTGTTTGTAGATTGTATAAGTAACTAAATAATTAGTGATAATAATGTATTAACATGATGAACGACTTTTTAAATGCTAATTAAGTACTTAAATTCAATTTTAATATACAATCAATTTTAGGTTTTCTTTTTGAAAAGCCAAAATATGCTTTAAAAGAAAATGTTAAAATTAAAATTGTAAAACATCTTATGATAGAGAATAATAAACAAAGGCAGATAAAATTATAAAAAAAATTAGAAATTTAAATCCCTTTTATTAATACATGTTATTTATTTTGTAATAAAGCGAAGTTTAAATAAATAATCTAATTCTTGACAAAGTTAGTTATATACACTGTTAGTTATATACAGTCTGATAATTATAATATTAGTAGTTACAAGTATTATAGTTATAAACACTGTTAGTTATATACAGTCTGATAATTATAATATTAGTAGTTACAAGTATTATAGTTATATACACTGTTTGACAATTATAAATTAGTTATATGCACTGTTTGACAATTATAATTTCTTCAGAGCAGACTGTTACAATTTAAATTGAATAATCATGTACCACATATTTATATATGAAGGTGAATAAATATATAATTTAAATGCAAAAATAAAAATCCGTTATAGAAAATAAGTAAAACAATTCGAATTTGTTATAACCAAAAGCGTATTTTTAAAGATAAATATATATCTTTTTTTACAAAATATGTTTATTTAAATTTATATGATTAAATTCCACAATTTAACAGTTGTAAGTTATTTATATATAGTAGCCTATTAAACACAGCAATAAAAATATGATAGATTATAGACTATTTTTTATGTGAGGGAATCGGAACATCAGTAGGTTAAATTGAAACAATGCTAGAATATAAATAAAATTGATAAGTATAAAAATACTTATTTAAACAATTTTGTAATTCAATGTATGAAATGTTTTACATATGAAATTTTCAAAATATATTCTTAAACATACCTGAGAATTATTGGTTTTTTTTTATTTATGCGTTTTTAATTAAAAATCACTTTCTTCGACTCGCATATCCGACTCGCATACCCGTTATAAATGTAAAAACTGTAGAATATGATCATATTTTCAATATATTTTTAGTTAAAGAAACTTACAATAAAATAACATTTTTTTAAATTGATTTTAAGCCATATTATAGAATATACATAATGTTTGAAAATAACTTTACGATCCGGAGTTATATCTTTAATCTATGTTGTCTCGTGCAATTAAAATGACTAAATTATACCTAAATACACATTTCTTCCCAAGCATTTATGAAATTTTTCGGAAATTCGGTTATGCCTGAGTAATCTCGGAGATAATATTTATTTGCAAAATATATTTATTCGGAATAATCTAGGAAACAGTTTAAATAAAACTGGATAAGAAATAGTTTATTGTAATTTATTATATTTCAAAAGAAAAGCTTACCTTAGGTACTTCAGAACCAAGACGCAAACTCCATCAGCTCCTCATCTTCATCCCCGTGCAGCGCATCATATGGCGAGGACGGGTCGGAACACATACTGGGAGTAGGGGAACCCGTAGATGACTGACCACCAACTGGATACGAGTTCTCGTCCAGTCCCTGCGCCATTGACCCGTCTGATGTCTCACCTAGAAGCTCTTGTAGCCTTTTGATGTACTCAACCGCTGATCTGAGAGTGTCCACTTTGCTCATCTTTTTATTTTTAGCAGAGTTTGGAACATGCTGGCGTAAGGTGGCAAAACCTAAGTTGACTAGCCGGACCCTGTTCCTTTCTCTCTCGTTTCTTCTAGCAACTGCTGCTGGTTGGGGGCCCATGCTCTTTCCGGATGAGGGCAAGTGTCCGAGTTGAATCCTTCTCTTACAGCGAAGAAGATCTTGACTGTCCTGAAGGTGGTTGTGGTAGCGATGATGGTGCGGGAGTTTTGGCGCGATTCGTTGTGAGTCTGATGTGGGCGATTGCTGTGTCGTGGGAGGCGAATTATGTAGAAGTAGATGATTACTACTTGTAGCAACAAGGTAGCTGTTCATTAGGTTCTCGGAACCATTGAGGAGCGTCAAAGAGGCCATAGTAAATAAGAAAAGTCCAGAAAACGATAAGTCCTTTCAATCTGAAGACGTTAAACAGTAACAAAATACCTCATTACGTTCAATGGTAAACAAACGATAAATCTTTCTAAATATCAGTCCAGGTGACGCTTATCTTTCTCAGAACGAATTATTAAACTCAGATATACCAGAAATTTTATAGTTGCTCTTTTATGTATACAAAAACAATCTAATATAATTTCTAAATTATCGAAGATAACATACCAGAATTACTGTAAAACGGATAAACCATTCCTATGAACCTGTATACATCAGAAAATAAAACAAAACCTGACTTTCTAGTATAAATCTATAGACAACGGATATAAACAAACGCTTCGCGCACGCTGTCGTCCTCAAGCTATCGGTAAAAGGAGCACCTCTGCGGAGCAACCTTCGCGGATGAAATCTAGTGTGCAACTGAAACCGGCTTCTTTGGTGCGTACTCTAAAAACGGGGGTCTCTATATGCTTTTTTTTTACGCTTTACCTGCTCATGAATATCAAGCTCCGCCTTTGCCCCCGGGGGGATCCAGGGGACCCCCTTTTAGCTCGCGTGTCCGATTTTGCAAGGGGGATGCGTGTGTTGCTGCCGTACATTGTTGAGAGAATACGCGATCTTGAGAGTGTGGATGTATGGCGACAGGAAGTGTACTCAGATGATTTTTTGGATACTGGGTAGTATCACGATATTGCGAATGCGCGCATATTCGGGAGACTTTGATAGAGAGAAACATTGATATGCAAATGATTTCTATTTTATGGGTTGAGTAATGTTTTTTTAGGAGTGTGTGGTATAGTATTTTTTTTTTTTCGTATTACAACGAAGGTTGTCGATGCATTTTTTAAAAAATTTGTTTTAAATAAGGAATAATGATGTGACATATTTTTAGATATTCAAAGATTTAGAGATACACGACAGAATATAATTTGGAAGACCGTAAATACTAAAGGTATAAGATGTAGATCATAATGCCATACAAGCAGTGCTAAAGATACTACTGAGCGAATGGTATTATACGGTTAAAATTTACAGTCAACTTATATAAGTTTACAGATATCATTTATATAGCCCACTTGTATAAATTTACGGTGACAATTTACAACGAGTCAGCTCACATAAATTCACGGTTACCATTTGAAGTCAACATGTAAATTTACTGTCATGATTTACAGTCAACTTATACACATTTATAATGATCATTTACTTACATTAGTCAACTTATATAAATTTTTCAGTTTCAAAATATTGGTGTGCACAGCCAATAATCCATTGACTTCGATAAATAGAAATTCGATAAATAGAAGTTTGGATTACAAAAGTTTCATCTATAATCCATTGCATTTGATTTAATTTTGCGAATTATTAAAAAATATTTATCACTGAAATTAAAATTCTTTTGTAACAACATGAATAGTTGATTCAAAGTATCAAGTAGTTTCAGAGGCAAAATATATCATCCTTCATTCTCTTCGTTCTTCCCGTTTTTGTCTCTGAGACCAACCAGTTCATACCAGTTTATTAACTTTTTGTACTGTAATTATGGAAGTAGATTAATTTCAAATTATTTTAAACAGAAGTTTGAGCGAATTTTTATATTTTTACATTCCTTATATACATAATGTATAAAGAAAGTATTGTGACGGGGTCGAAAATTCGAATTCGAGTTTTCGACGGCAGAGCACGATTCAAGCATCTCAGATCACGAATCAAACATTTTTGAAATGATGTTTATGTGTGTGTGTGTGTGTGTGTGTGTCATTGAGTCTGTGGAGACGATATCTCACGAACGAATGGAGCGATTCGAATGAAATTTGGTACAAAATTACAATCCGTGAATACTGGAAGCCTATTGTTTTTTATTGGCCGTCGAATGTTCAGACCCCCCCCCCTCCTAAATTTTCGAATGAAATTTTGAAAAAATCATTAAAGAACCAAAACCTTTAATAAAGTTACGCAAATAGACATTTCTTATGTAATGTTTCCTTAGAAAACGATTGACATAAATTTTAGAACGCTAGCATGAACCGTTCTCGAGATATTGCACATTTTTCAAATATATTTATAAAAAAAATCCCATAAATTAAAATAAAATATTAACTGTTGAGAAACATGTTACCCTTTACCATGTTACCCCATAAAACCCTTTTCATATGTAATATCATGCGATAAATTTATTAACATCATTCTCGTGTATCTATCTCGTTCCATTCATGAGAAAAGATACTTTGAGTAATACTTTTGTATTTGAACTCCAATGGTCATTTATCTTCTATAAGAATAATTTATTTCTCCATCCATAATGCTTGACGAGATTTTGGCGGAATGTCGCCAATTTGACGACTTTTTTAAATGTTGCTAAATTAACGAAAATTTCGTCAAATGGATAAAAATGATGCTAAATCAATGAAAATGACGACTCATTGACGAAAATTCAATATCTTGGAAAGAATATAAGTATCTACTATAAGAATAACCTATTTTTTTTTACTGTACAAGTAGTCAATTCATTGCATTATATAAGGAAAGTCATGTGCTGCCCACATCAGATTTTTTATCACTGTTATGTGCGATAAAATGTACATCTTTTCAAATAATTCGAATCAATCTAATGACGATATCTCTTTCAGAAAAATGCTTTTTGTGGGCATGTACATCTAATTTGGTACACACAGATATAAGTTTGCCGTGAAATTTTATAAATATTGTACAGCAATAGACTTGTATTATAGCTTAGAATCAAAGTTCAGCCAGAGCCCACGACTGAAGCCGAGCCTCTTAGATTTTCCGATATATGTTACCTAGTACATCAATTTATTGGTAAGGAATTACTAACCTTATTGTTTATTTAATTAAAAAGGTCTACTTTTCGCATGGTTTTATTTAGTTTGGTTTCTCTGTTTGTTTGTTTGGGTAAAATTTTGAAATCATTTTTTGACCCACTTCTACCTAGTTGATTTTCTTTAAATTTTACACACATACTTATAGTTGAAAAATAATCCAATACATGGCGAATTTTTAAATCAAAACTGTCCAAGAAGAATTTGAATGAATTGAAGGTAATCAATTTTATAAGTCCTATGTTATTACTTCTATTGTTTCTTAAAATTCTGTTCATGTCCAAATACAAATCTTACATGGAAATCCCACGGTTTTATTTTTAGTCGGATGTGACTAAGAATGTCGTGATAGCTAAATTTTTTTTTTTACTTTAGTGCATTTTACTAAAAACGTGTAACTTAAAACGTTTTTTTTATATACTTTATTTTGAAGCCAGGATAAATACATATTTTTAAGTTAAAGGTAAATATTAAATTTCATAGATAATTTATATTCGTCTTACCACAGATTTACTCCAAGGTACACATCACCGGATATCTTTCTGAAAAGTTTAAAAACGTGTATTTTATAAAAAGTATTATATATATATATATATATATAATAAAAATATCATATGAAATTCCAATGATAGATTAGGAATAAATTGTAATTCATATAATCGTAACTTAAAATACAAAATAACTATATAAAATCAAATTCAAACACTTACCAAACAAATCATAACTAGGGAAAAGTAAAACATTGCATATTTGCCATATTACTTGCTATGCAAAAATAATAATAGTTAACAAAAGTCCAAAGATATATTTAAGAGATTTTTTAACCCATATAAAAAATTACAATCTAATAAATACAATAAGCCAAAATTAAAACAAAATTGAAGCAAATCCCTATCATCTACTACTACGTAAAAGGCAGGTTAGGCAAGTAAGCACTATGGCTTTTCTTTAAAAAATAGAGATACAACGATCATGGAGAGAACAAATCTAAATCAATGCAATTATGCATTCATCATACTATGAATAATAAACGAATATCAATGGCGAGAATTCGAAAATAGAAAAAAACAGAAAATAACAAGGCATTCAAGCCTAACTTATGGAACAGCTATAGGCTTAAAATGGAGATCATTATGCAATAAATTCTTCCTCAGGGTTCAGTATTTATCTATAATGACCAAGAAAGTTAGCTTGTTTCTGAAATAGATATGTATTATCTGTAAACTCTTTATACTGAATCAACAAGCTTAAAGATTGAAAAATAAAATGGAAATCAAATAAATTGTCCATGAGAAAAATCTGTACGTGTCATCTCTTAAAGAGGTAAATTACGAGTCTACCGCTGCTAGTCGCAGGAGATAAAAGTGAAGATCAACTGTTGCCAATCGTGAGATATAAATAACAGTATTGGAAATGAGTATAAAATGTTAAAATTTCACTTGTAAAAGCTACGTAAAAAAGGACGTGAAAAATAGTGAATGCACGGAGGCAAATTTCTAAGTGGATGTGAATACATTGAAATGCATATACAAGAGAATTGATGACAATAAGCTAATAAGGAGGATATGTAAGAATATTCAGCTAATTTAAACTTATTAACTATGCCATTTACTAAATATACTGGACATTTATATAATTTACTGGTATTTATTAGGTTATTAATGTGTAAAGCATGAAATACTTTATCAGATAATTAAAAAATTCTGAAAAGTTGATTAAGTATAATATTTGTAAACAATTAAACAGAGTTACAGGAAATAAATGGTAATATTTTATTAATATTAAAAAATTCTGAAAAGTTGATTAAGTATAATATTTGTAAACAATTAAATAGAGTTACAGGAATTAAATGGTAATATTTTATTAATATTAAAAAATTCTGAAAAGTTGATTAAGTATAATGTTTCTAAACAATTAAATAGAGTTACAGGAATTAAATGGTAATATTTTATTAATATTAAAAAATTCTGAAAAGTTGATTAAGTATAATATTTGTAAACAATTAAATAGAGTTACAGGAATTAAATGGTAATATTTTATTAATATTAAAAAATTCTGAAAAGTTGATTAAGTATAATATTTGTAAACAATTAAATAGAGTTACAGGAATTAAATGGTAATATTTTATTAATATTAAAAAATTCTGAAAAGTTGATTAAGTATAATATTTGTAAACAATTAAATAGAGTTACAGGAATTAAATGGTAATATTTTATTAATATTAAAAAATTCTGAAAAGTTGATTAAGTATAATATTTCTAAACAATTAAATAGAGTTACAGGAATTAAATGGTAATATTTTATTAATATTAAAATGAAAATTGTCTTTTTTTGTCATATAAATTAGTAACTATCCTATTAGATGGTTCAATAATTATATTTATATCCAAAAAATTAACACTATTAATAATAGATTCATCAGGCATTATTTACAAATCATCCGGATAGAAATCTATATCTATGGCATTGTTGTTAGCAAATACTAAGCAAAAAGATCATCAACATATCTGTAAATTATATAATCAGTAGAAGTAAAAAAATTTTCATAATAATAAAGGTTTTAAATTAGCTAACATACAGCTACTACAGCCACCTTGTGGAACCCCAGAGACTTTCAAGTATAATTTATTACCTTGAAATATATAATTATTGAAAAGAACAAAGTGAAGAAGTTTAGGAAAATTGGTAAATATATTATGAGTAGATTGATTAGTATATATATATATATATATAACAATAGAAAAATAAAACTATTACAATCCAACTATCTAAATTTTAGGGAACAGCAATAGAAAAATTTAATTTTTACAGTCTAAAGATTTTGGGTAATAATATTAGAAAATCAAACTATTACAGTTCAAAAATTTTTGGGAACAACAATAGAAAAATTAAACTTTTAAAGTCCGAATATTTTAGATAAAATAATAGAAAGAGTAAACGTTTAGAGTAAAAAAAAAATAGAGAAAACAATAGAAAAATAAAACTTTTACAGGACGAACATTTTATGGAAAACAACAAGGAATGGAAGGGGGAATCTAGTTATACCAAATGTTTAAAATTATTTTTTAAATACTCGAACGCGCATCTCTCTTAAATTGCACTGCGTTTAGCTACATACTACACTACTTCAGCTTTATAGGGAATTCAATCGAATTCCCTTACAAAGTGGATATGGATGAGATTCACAGTTTTGTTTCTGGATACAATTGTGATACAAATTTCATTATAATTAATATTATTGTTTTTATTATTATTATTATTATCATCAAATGGTAGAAATATTTTTCAAATTCAGCTAGCCGACGACGCTTTCAAATATAAGTATATTTTATTCTTGTTATATAACTATCATTCATGAGGATAAGCAGACAGGCTGTTGTGTTAATAATCAGTAGAATCGAATAGTAGTAATTAATAGTAGTAATCGAATTTATATGTAAAGAAAACCTATCTCAGTGAAGATTGAAACCACCAATCTTCAGATAATTAGATGACAATCTTTATCCATTCAGCTACAGAGATGATAATCTTTGCTTCTTCATTTAAAGTAAACACTACATATTCCACTTTAGTGAAAATCGGTTGTTGGATGGGTAGACGCGACCGGTTCCTTTAGTTCCAAAATTGAGTGTTCCGTTTACTACAGTTTTTTTACTCTTTTGGGTCATTTTGTACATTACTTTCGAACTGGTATTTTAAAACTCTAATAAAATAGATATCTTCTTTTTAAGAAAATCGTGAGTGTATATATATCGATATGATTTTTTTTTTCAAAATCGCAAGTCCGCTAATTTTAATTAAGAAAAATATATGGCACGTAAAAATTCCTTAATTAAATAGGTTAAAAATTTCTTGTGCAAATAATTAACGTTCAGTTTATTTATATTGATCGATTAAAAGTAGATTTGTTGATTACGTAGAGGCGTTACGTTGTGTTTATAAACCCTCAAGTTAAACTTTCTCAGAAGTGATAAACTATAGAAATTTTCGAATTATAACATACAATTACAGCAAATTTATAGACTTAGGAGTAAAAAGTTAATTAGAATTACCATTTTAAAATTCATTTATGTCAATTATTGTTCAACATTTATTGTTTAAGACGATCCCTCCCCCCTTGTTTAATTTGATAAATCGCAACAATATCGTAATGGTTATATAGCAATGTAATTTTTAGGTGAAATCAAATTTAGTGTTTTGGAGTCTATAAAACAGTTTTGCAAAGGTCCTTCAAATACTTTTTAATTATATAGTACATTCGCATTTTAAATTTTAAACCTATAAAAATAACCTACAAAATATAAAGGAAGAGAAATTTTTAAATTGGCAGAAAACATACTTAACTACAAATTATAAATTTGTAGATATCATTTTTAAACAGAGTTGAAATAATATACTTCGCCACCATTCCGCAGTAAAACTGAAAGTACACAAGGGAAACGCTTGAAAAATCGAAAAAGCCTTTACTTTTTTTTCCCAGCATTGCAGCATCCACTGGAGAAATGGTTAATGAAATGTGCAACAGATGGCGCTAACATACCAAACGTGAAATTAAATGGAATGCAGTAGCAACGCGGTGATGATTAGAGTGAGAGATGTTTTCTCTTCATGTATCAGATAAAATGTCATTAAACTAGCAGATATAACCAGCGTTGTTCGGGATTCAAAGTATTCAGTAGTATTCTAAATAATATTGATCCATAAAAAATTATACTTAAATATTTAATTTAATTCCCTTCAAAAGAAATATAAGAATTTCTGTTCTCGTTATATAAAATTATCTGCACAATAGGGCGCAGTGGAAAAAAAAAAAAAACTTGGTTACTTACAGCTCAGTGATAGTTGCTAAAAGTTGTCTATCGAGTTGATCAACTTCACCAATTAAAAAAATATTGCTACTTTATTTTCATTTACCGCAAGAGATTTGAAAATTTATATTTTCTCTCAAAAACTGTATTTTTATTTTTCCTACAATACATGGTAATGTATTGGGTAAACATTGGAATTGTCGAAAATTACAACTCGAGTTTTCGACGGATCTACACGTTTTGGGACCTCTAAAACACGAAAAATGTATTTTTAGCAGGATGTTGGTTGTGTGTGTGTCTGTGTGTGCATTGTATGTATCCACTGTTTCTTTCGGGACTTTTCAGCTGGGGGTGCAAATGAAACTTTAAGGGGGGGGGAGTTTTCTATTTGCCCTATATATGTTGTCCTTGTCACCTAAATGCTGTCACATAAATAGAAACTAGGTTTACATAAAATGTCTCCTGGAAGGGACGAAGAATCGTCTCTGTTGGGGTGGGGGGGGACTTCTCCCCTTCCGGATGTATGCTTGAAAGAAACACTGTATGTATCCACTCTAACTCAAAAACTATTCGACGAAAATTCACAAAATTTAGTAGATAAGTCTGTAATGAACCTTGCTGCCTCAAATAGGAGACAAACCCTGGGCATCTGAAATTAACCAGCCGACGCTCTACCGTTGAGCTACTGAGACGAAATTTCAAGCTCAGTAGCTCTTTGAATTGGACTCTGCAAGTCATTTGTGAGTTACCCTGTTGCTGATTAGATTTTGGTTTCGATTGGGAAAAACCTCTGCCTTTTCTATATGCGAAATGGTCCGCAAAAATCGACAAAGACTAAAATGCTCAAATGTATCCATTAAATGCTTGTTTTGTATATAACTCTGACAACTAAAGAATAAGACCACCCCCATAACACTAGAGGTAATCGTTTTCGAGGAATTTTAGTATTTCTTGTATTTTTGCCCCGTCGCCTATGAAAAGGCGTTCATCCACTAAATGAAAACAAATTTGAATTAAAAATTCAAATTCAGTGTAATTTCAAATAGTAATTCATCTTATTTTATGCAAATAAACTCAATTTCTGTGAAAGAAAGGTAAAATGAATTTGCGTCTGTAGAGAAAATCATGTGCTGCCCACATCAGATTTTTACTTTTCCTGCACTACATGGCAATGTATAGAGAAAATATTCAAATCATGTTAATCGTAATTCGAGTTTTCAACGGATCTAACGTTTCTAGCATTCTAGAACACGAAAAAAAATACTTTTAACGTGACGTCTATATGTGTGTGTTCGCCATGTCATTTATGTGTTATTTTGGTGCTGATTAAATTTTGGTAGAATTCAGGAAAAAAGAACAACATTAAAGAAAAAAACCCTGCTTTTTTTTTTTTTTTTTGCAAAATGATCCGCAAAATTCGTGAAAAATCTGAAATAAAGACTGCATCTGGTAAAATATATCAATCAAGTGCGTGTTTTAAACATAATTTTTGACTACGAAAAGAAATTAGACTGACTCCATTACTTTAGAATTAACCGTTCCCGAGATATTCAAGATTTTTTTGCAGTATTTGCAACGGCGCCTTTAAAAGTACTCTCAGTCGTCAAATGCACTGTGTTATTTTGTATGAGTGGAATGAGCACAACAGGTTTGGTCGACCACTTTTTTATTTCTTTTTCTTTTTATTCCTACCATAGTTAGTATTATTTGTGTGTATACCAAAGTCTTTTTTTTTTTTCTTATTTGCCGCCATTTTTGATCTGGGTCTACTTTTATTTGCCGCCATTTTTGATCTAGGATTACTTTTATTTGTCGGGGCGGTTCAAAATTCGAGTTTTCTGAGGTTCGCGGAAATAACTATAACTCGATAACTATTTAAGATAACTAAACAATCTTTTTTTTATCTAAAAGTACACATTTCGAGCTTTAAGAATAGGTATTTAAGTTGCAATTAGTTTTTAGTTTAACCAGCTTAAAATGGATATAAATTCAGCAAATATGAATGGCCAGAAAAGCTAAATACCAAGAGCTAATATTTTTTCCTCACAAACTAGAGGAAGATAGCTTTTAGCTCATCGAGAAAAAAAATCTATTTTTAAAACCCATTTCTACTTTTTTTTAACACTAGACTTGCCAAAAATTCAAAAATTGCATATTTCAAGGTCAAATATCTTACTTCATTTCTGAAGTTTTCTAGCCATTAATCGAATTATATTTGATGTACATGTGTGCTCTTTCTATTTAATAAAATAATTAAATTTATTTGCCCTACATTATTATAAATTATATTATTTACTAGTAGTTTACCCGTTCTTTGTTCGTTGAGGCAGAGCATATAAAGAAACTTAAAATTTACAATTATGTGCAAATTCTTACAGTATTCTAAATGACATTCTTATTCAAAACATTCTATTAAAATATTTAATTTAATTTTTCTGAAAAGAAGTATAAGCATCTCTATTCTCGCTATACAAAATTATCTTCATAGACAGATCTGAAGAATAAAACATCCTTGCCCCGTTTGTAAACAAATTTACAGAAAATATGAAATTTGATCAATATATGGCAGATTGACTCACAATTAAACTCAGTTTAATGAATTATGAAAGAGAGAAAGAGAAAATTAATTTGAGTCTGTGGGAAGGTCCACATCAGATTTTTTTAAATTACAAGTAATAATATAAAAATGTATCCTATAGTTCAGCACTAGTTGCCTAAATTTGTTTATTGAGTAGATTAACTTCGCTGATTTCTTTTTTTTTTTTTTTTTAAATTAGGACATTTCCTGCATTTGCTTCAAGGCACTTCAGTATTTTTAGTTTTTCTCAAAAACAGCACTTTTTTAAAAAAATTATATACGTATCCAATAATGTAGCAACAGGTGTCAAAAGTTATCTTTTAAGTACTTCAAATCCAATTATTTTTAAAAATATTTTTAGGCATTATCCTCATTTGCCTCAAATGGCTTGAAATGCAGCAATTTCTATTTCTCGATTTATCTTGAGCACACGCTTCTTTTAGGAATTACTATACACAAAATCAAATTGATATCAAATGTGGGCATAGCTGATCTGCTTAAAAGCCGAGCTCTGATAAACCCGTCTCATACCACAAATTCCCAAACTGCTGCAAAGATAACTTTTGTAATAAATAGATTGCGTGGCATGGTATACGAAATTGAACTGGAGCAGAATAGTCATGGCGGCGCCAGGCTTTCACAATTGGGGAGGGGGGGGGGGGGGTGCTATGCATTGGGGGATCACAATTGGGGATGCTCATGCGAAGCGTGCATAGTTTAAAAATAACGAATAGTTTACTTGTGGAACTTTAATTCATCATATTTTGTTCACCGATTGCTGCATGATATAGCTATGGTCTTAATTCGTAAAAAATAGTAAATAAAAAGGAATTAGAAAACTATGCACACACTAACACAGACGCCAATGGAATATTGACAACGTTCTGCCAAACTCGATACGAAACTAACGTCTTTGTATCCTTCCGCAGTAGGCGATAGTTCACAACAGATTCTCTTTATTGAAGCCTTGCGCATGTGCAGTTATTTGGAACTTGGGTCTAGCCAGAAACCCTCAAAATATTTAATCTCAGATCTATAAATCCGTAAAAAAAATAATAAAATAACGACTTAAAAAGAGAGAGAGAAAGAGAGAGAGAGAGAGGGAGGGAGGGAGGGAGGCAGAGAGGATGGAGAGAGAGAAAGAGAGAGAGAAACTGAAAATTGTTGGAATAAGGGTAAAAAGGAGTGTTTGCGCATTTTGTAATGGAGGGTGCTGAAGCACCCCTAGCAACCCACCCCCCACCCCACCCCCTGTGGAGCCGCCTATGGCCATTGATTACAAAAGCTTGCAAGATGTTGTCAAATAAATGAGCTACCAACGAGTATTCTGTAACAGCACACTCTTGCCACGAAATCAAATATGTGTGAACATTTACTACACAATCTAGTTTTGGTATATCTAGCTTCTTCTTCGTGGTGTTGCCTTTCGTGCTTTGACAATACAGTGAAATGCTAATTCTCTAACAAAATCATGATCAGCATCCAGCATTACTACAAGAAAATTTTTGAAATGTGCCAAGAATCAACTCCTTTGAATTACCTTGTCTATGGTCTTTACTTTTTCATACGTAATATGGAAAAGAATTGTTTTCATGAAAATTGTCGATTTCGTGATTTTTATACAAATATATGTTTCCTCTTGAACACGTTTCGACTATATTTGGATTGATGTCCGTCTGGTTGTATGAAAATTAAAAATTTTTAAAATACAAATTACAGTAATTTAATTATTTCTGAAAATATTTTGCATTGAAAATATACGAGATTACGTTTTTCCATGTTTTAAACAGGGTGTTTCATAAGCAGGTTGTTTATAACCTATGATTTGATAATAACATGTATGAGAAGCAATGCTGTAGTAATGTTTTGGGTTGTATTTTTTTCTCATTATGCTAGAAAGTTAAAATAAAGTACAAATTGCAGCATTTTTATTTTTAGTTATGAAAATATTTTGATTTGAAAATAGACGAGATTACGTTTTTTCATGTTTTAATCAGGTTGTCCATAGCCTATGATTTGATAATAATATTTATGAGATATAATGTTGTAATAATGTTTTGGGTTGTATTTTTTTCTCATTATGCTAGAAAGTTAAAATATAAAATACAAATTGCATCATTTTAATTTTTAGTTATGAAAATATTTTGCATTGAAAATAGACGAAATTAAGTTTCTCAAGTTTTATACAAGATGTTCAAATTATGGTTCTGATTTGATAATAATATTTATTAGATACCGTGTTGTGTAAAAATGTTTTGGTTGTATTTTTTCTTATTATGCTAGATAGAATATCAAAAATTAAAATACAAATTACTATATTTTAATTTTTATTTATGAAAATATTTTGCATTAAAAATATAGGAGATAACATAATTACGGATATTTATAATATATTTAAAAAAAAGGAAACAAATATTGAATAGAAAATCTTCTTGCTCTTTTTCTCAGCAAAGTTATCTTAAGAATGCTTTCGAATTTAATATTTCTTATTTCCTCGCATCCTATCGATGATATTACAAGACTGTTTAATCGTTCATATAGTGTGGCTGATCTCAAATATGTATTTATTAAGTTTTCAGAAACCATTTTCTGTAAAAGCTTTCGGGATAGGGATTGTCAAATAGATGCAAGAGCAATATTCAAATTAGCAAAAGCTGTAGACTGTAGAACGCTCATTTCGACTCAGAAATTGTATATATATAATTCTCACTAAATGAAAGTGGAAGAATTGTTTTCAACGCTTTCATTTCCGAAACTAGCATTTTACCGTCGAGATTTGCTAATTATTGGTGCTGACTATTTCATCTTCTTCGACCCAGACCGTCCGACCTACCTGAAGGTGTAAGGTATCTGTGGTGCTGACTATTTGAATTTCATCAACAATTTCGACATCAGATAACGACATTTCTAAATCATCAACATGCATCTCCAGAATTTCTTTATTAACGCTTTGGAAATATTTTCCAAAAGCAAGTAGGTCTGAACAATTATTCATCTGATATAATCATTCTTCTCAAGAGGATCTCTCTACTGACTTTGTCCACAGTATATGATTGAAACAATCTGTTTCGAACTCTTTTTGGGGGGGTCATAATGAATTTCACCAGCTACTTAGTAATCGAAATTTATTTAAATCTTTCGGAGCGGTATCCTCTTCACGGGGCCCATTTGTGTCGAATTGGTCCAATCGGCCCATAAAACCAGCCCTGAGCTGTGTTTTACACTAGTAGTGAACACAAATCGACGCATGCACTCAGAACAGTTTAACATCCGGATCCATTGTGTAAGTAAAAGTCAATAAATATGTTATTGGAAACAAATTTCTTGGGCGATTTCCTGACCCTCTACAACTGTTATTAACGTATATCTTCGGATTTCGTCGCTGAATATTTTAGCCATTTTCACCCTAATGACAATGCGATGTGAACCTGAAGAATAATGGGCAATCAATAGTGCATCTATACCCCATGATTTTTGTCGAAATTGCTGCCATCTATGCAAACAAATCTCAGGGCCGGAAAAAGATCCGATTTTTGCCTAATGTTCCGGTGTTTGGGACGAACTCTGTCATTATGGAAGGACGTCCTAGATGTAAACAAGCAGTCACCGACAATACGTAATCGATGAGAGTAATTGTACGACAGGGGAAATTAGGAGTTGGGAGCAGGCATGATTTTAATCGAACGGGACTGAGTCGGCGTTAGGAGTAGTGTTTTGCGGGACAGCCCACTTGACCTTTTGCTCGCGGTCAGGGTTGCAAGAAAAATATATTTATCTATTTTTATTTGGGTATAGTTCATGCGATATTATAATTCCGTGGTATTAAAGTTATCCCGTACCCTAATTTTGCCCCCCAAGATGTTTGAAAATATTCATTTCAGTTTTTTGACAGAAAAATATACTATATATTTAAAAAAGAATGTGGATGAATTAGACTGTTTCGATCAGATGATTTCAGGACATTTTAGGGACTGTCACGTATCTAAATATGCTTTTTTGCACTTCAAATGCAATTTTCTGTATTGTTTTGCATTTTATCAAGTACTAAAAATACCAAGACTCTCGAATGAATATAGCATTTTTAGAATATAATGCACAGGCGTAGCCAAAATCTCGGGAAAGTGGGGATAACCAAATGAAAGAGTAGGGCACAGTGCTACATTTCATTTTCAAATACGGATCTTATAAAGAACTAATAAAATTTTTTCGCAGTTGATACTCCCCTCCTCATATGCCACTAATCTAACAGACGCTCATTGAAATTGAAATTGCAACATCAAAATGAAGAAGTGCAAAATGAATGAATAATATGGACAAGAAAATGATTGTTGGGTACTAAATAAGACGTGATAAAATTTTCGGAGCAAAAGAAAGCATTTACTGCTTAAGAAATGGCTTACATAGCTATAGTAATATGTAATAACTCTTTTATTAGCAATGCATTTCGTGCAGCATTCAATCGCACAGATAGTCTTGGGATACTGCTCGCTTTGTTTGTTCAACCTGTTAAAGAAGATTTTCTATTGTTATGTCAGAGTCTGTAGATGACGTCCCATGTTGTTCCTGAAATTTTCTATGGGGGGTAAGTCTGGTAGGCCTTAGTAGCATATCTATACTTTTCTGTAAGATGTTTGTCGCATGTAGACTGTCGTTATCCTGCCGAAATAAGGCGTTCTTCACACCAGATATGAAAGGGATTGATATAGGTTCTAAGCTTTCAGTAATATAACTTCCAGCTATTACATTCCTTTCGTGTCAATTCATACCAGAAAAGAATGGCTATAATAGTCGATCGATCCTTAGAACATAACGCCTTATGTTTCAGGCTGTGTTTTCGATAAGTATATTATCGATATGTATATTCGATAAGTATATTATCTTATTCTTCACGTTGCTTTCACATGAATTTCTGACCATTGTCAGAGCCTAAGCAAAGGCGAGATTTGTCATTGAAGACTGTTTGACATCTTTCTGCGTCCCAGGCCATTCGGGAATGGTACCAATTCAAATGCTGTCGACAATGGAATTCAATGTATGATGCGCAGGTACCTCTATTTACACCAGGTGACTGGAAATCTTTGTCAGGTGATGAGTGGATTGACGGTAAGTATCACTGCTTGTCTGGAGTTCGATAGAGTAGTTGTATTAGTATCTAGGACTTATCAGAAAACTAGAGGATCAATACGCTTAGTTATATTATGGACTCTAATACCAGGTGTGGGCGTCTTTTCTCAATCATTTCTGGACACATTACTAGACAGCAGTGTCATCTAGGCCGAGATATATAACCTTATTCGTGGAATTGACCACCCAGTATCGTGTAAGCCAATTATCCGTCCTCTCACAGTGTCTGTTAGCTGGTTGTATTCTTTGTGAACACAGGTTATAGTCATTTTAAAGCATTTAACCGTCTTATAGGAATATTTTTTATTTAAACTATTTCCACTGATTTCTCAGACCTCAAAAATGCAATATTTTTAATTTTTTTGGAAATATTTCTTAACTTGTTTAATTTCTTAACTTTGAACTTTGCACACACAAAGACAAAATAATAATAGTTTCGTTATCCAAGTTTTTCCTACCATCATGCTTGATTTACAGCCTAATAAAAAAGACCCCCTATTACCACAACCACGCTCTATTTACAGCCTGGTAAGAGGAACCCTGTTACCACCCTCTCCTCTACGACTTTAATCACAGTTTACATCTGTCACTGAAATTATGATTTTTCCGCACACGCTGTACTACTCTTATTACTCTCGAAATTATATTTTTCCATAGGAAAAAATATACCACGAAAACTTTAAATTTCTAATTTCGGTTCTGATTCTGTATCGGCTACACATACATATTGAACACATAAAATGTCATAACCTGCATCTATTCTTGGTGCTGTGTTTGTTCCTCACAGGTATACTTATATATATACCCAGACATTTTTTCCAAACCTGTTCAAAATGATTTCAGATAGACATAAAACGTGTTTTTATATCAATCTTGAATTCGGCAGAGAGTCGGCTGGCCAGTTCGGAGATCCAGGGTCCGATTCCTAGTTGGGCCAGCTAGGTTCTTTACAATGGTGACCGAACGAATTAACCCTGTAGGTTAGTGCAAAACTGTCGTAGGTTTGAAAGTAACCCCAGTACGACTAGCACAGATTCGGTGGACTCTTGGATATGGAGCGCTGATAGAGGATAACGACTACGCAGGATACTAACCTTGGTAAAAATAGCACTATCAGGAAATAACCTGAGTTAAAAATAACAGGAGGTGGTCAGTCAAATTGTCAGTTGCACTCCAGTCTGACATTAGACGGTGGAGAATGCAGAGCCCACTTCAAAGATAAGAGTTTGCAATATCGTTCCAATAGCTCAACGGTAGAGCGTCGGCTGACCAGTTCGAAGATCCAGGGCTCGATTCCCGGTTGGGGCAGCAAGGTTCTTTACAAATTGGACTGCATAATGGAATCTATCTCACTGATATTTGCATTGTCTATAGTAATATCTTTTGCGGGATTACTTATTGACTCATATTTTTCTATTCATCGGCTACTGAAAAACAGTGTCAAGAAAATACTTGAAAAGAATACAGTGCATCAACGACTTTTTACGCATGCTCCTTTACCGATTTTTAATACTTGATCTATCTTGTGTAAGGTCATCGTGTCCCACATATTGAAATTAATAAAGGTTTTATGCATCTATTAAGTTTAGCATCATATAATAGGGGTTGTCATTACTCGAACTGCAACAAATGTCAGAGACTCATTTTTACTTCCATTCAAAATAGGGGGGGTGGGGAAAAACAGATTGAGAATTCTATGCAATCGTGCTCCGCGCCACATTGCGAATAAAGTTCTGTTTATTTAACTTCAATAATTGCGCTTTTAGTTATTATATCGTCAGGAAATATACAAAATTAACTGAAATGTGGCGCAACTCATCTTTCTCATACCAGAATTCTTTTTTACACTTTACAACAAAGTTGAAAAGTGTTTATAACTTCGTTCATTCTGTTTGTCTGTCTGTCTGTCTGTCTGTCTGTCTGTCCGTTAGCACGATAACTGCCGTAAAAATGACTTTATCAAAATGAAATTTTAATATATTTTTCAGACGGTCCGTAGGATCTATGGGAATATAAATGAATAATATCACCCAATTAGTTTTGGATTGAACCCGGGTTGAAAAAATGAAATACATTGAATCCTATGGGACCTAATTTTTCAAACATTTTTTAAGCGGATTTAAAATCCACAAATTGCTTCGAAAGTTTTAGAAAATATTTAAATTATCCCATAAAATATATAAAAAAAGTTTCAGCGAAATATATTCAGTAGTTTTTTAAATAAAAATTAAAATAATAATGACACCTTTTATATGAAACGATCACGTGGCCATTATATGAAGAGATCACGTGAGACACTTCAAAATAAAATATGGCATTCATCTTGTATCAAAATCGTGATTTTTAAAGTTCTTTTTAACTCATATTAAGTGTTGTATTAGTCTTAAAATCGCTTTATTTTTGCTTAAATTCTGTGCATCTACATACTGAAACAACGCAATTACAATATAATAAAGTTTAAATGATCATCCAAATTTGATTATTTCTATAACGAAGCCTACTTTTCACTTATGGAAAATGTATACAGCAAATTATGTAGAATGAGTTGTATAAGAATTGCTGCATTTCTTTAACGCAAAATTATTTAGCTCATGGAATCTGTAATATAGCTGATATGAATGAAATATTTATTGATTTTAGAGAGAGAAGGATGATGTTTTCGATGAAGTTTTAAGCATAGCGTTTAATTACTTGTACCTCCATGGTCTTAAGTTTTTAAATAAAATAAATTATTATAGTATTGTAATGAATGAAATGAATGGAAGAATGTTTATGAATGAAATACTGTTTTTCTGTTTTCCTATATTTCAATGACGTCATTTAAATGAAGTTTAGTTGTTTTCGATGAAGTTTTCAAATATAATAAATTATTGTAGTATTATGATAATTTAAAAAATATTACCGAGGAATGTATCGCACTTTAGAGATGTTTAAACTAGGCAATTTATATTTCAATGGCGTCATTTGAATGAAGTTCATTTTTTTCGATGAAGTTTTAAGTTTTCAAATATAATAAATTAATGTAGTATTGTGATAATTTTTAAAACTTTACCGAGGAATGTATTGCATTTTAGACATGTTTAAATAAAATTGCATTGAAGTTGGAAAGTGTTTCATAATCAATGCTTTATGCATGATTGATCTTTTTTTTTTTTTTTTTTTAATTTTACAAGAAAAGATTTGAAAAATCGGTATCTTGGGTGCAAATTATTAAAACTATAGCGTGTTATTCTTCATTATAAAGGACTTGAAAATATATTTCAATTTATACCATACTTGACAATATACCCCGCGAGAGGGGGACAATGACATAACGAACAACAACAAAAAAAATAATAAAAAAAAAATTGTGTTGAGGCTACTTTTCATAATGATTGAAACTACTATGTTTCGTGATCATTCAAATTTAAAAAATTCTATCTAGTTCATGATAACAGAGCCGGATATGAAGCTTTTTGGAAGTCCATTAATGTTTGTGATTGCTATTATGTACACAGGAATTCGACCACAGGCATCAGACAGATAGACAGACGGATGTCACTCCAAAAATAGGCAAAACATATTCAGGAGGTCTTAAAGCATATATTGACATCAAAATCTCGAAATCAAAAAATTTCGCGAAAATAATACTTTCACAATACCTACGTATGAAAAAGTAAAATGTAATGGACAAACCTTGCAAAACAAATTTCTTTTTCTCGCCAAATATCTTGCCGTTACTCCGCACTTACGGTAAACCTGGAATGGCCATTAGCTGGTCTCTAAAACAACGAACACAGAACTTGTGGAATTACCGCCCCTTCGATCTATGGCGGCGACGATATTTTCGAGTTTTTCGACAACTTCGGATGAGTTTGGGGACCCGCCCATCGTAGAATCTTGAGGGGTTTTGCCCCCTGTTTGCAGGGAAATATAAATGGGGAAGAGAAAGGAAACAGAACACAGACATACGCCGTTTATATTATAGCAGAAATCGATTGCATATTATGATGATTGGCCGTTGTTTTCTTGAAGTTTATGTGCAAGTAAAGTTAAGCAAATAGCGTTGATGACGATGTAAATGAGCAGCGTGATATGCTGTGCAATAATAGCGATTTTCATGCTTTTACGATGATCGTTGCCCTTACAGAATTTAGTGAAAATTTGAGCTCATTTATAAATAATCGAAACAGACATTATAGACATGCGTCGTTTATATTATAACAGAAATTGATTGCATATTATGGCGATGATTGGTCGTTGTTTTCTTGAAGTTTATGTGCAAGTAAAGTTAAGCAAATAGCAATGATGATGATGTAAATGAGCAGCGTGATATGTTGTGCAATTATAGCTGTTTTCATGCTTTTACAATGATCGTTGCCCTTACAGAATTTAGTGAAAATTTGAGCTCATTTATAAATAATCGAAACAGACATTATAGCATGCGTCGTTTATATTATAACAGAAATTGATTGCATATTATGGCGATGATTGGTCGTTGTTTTCTTGAAGTTTATGTGCAAGTAAAGTCAAGCAAATAGCAATGATGATGATGTAAATGAGCAGCGTGATATGTTGTGGAAACCCCAGGCCGTCCGACTCATCCAGAGGACATGAGCAACTATTTGGACGACCGGGAAGAGCGTGATATGTTGTGCAATTATAGCTGTTTTCATGCTTTTACAATGATCGTTGCCCTTATAGAATTTAGTGGAAAATTTGAACTCAATTATATAATAGAATCGAAGCAAGTTTAAAAAACTATACTTGTCAAATTATATGAAATAAATATAATAACTGGAATAAAATACAATATAGGGGATCAAATCAAGGAGACTAGATATTGCCATATTAAGGGAATATCTAAAGTCTACTTAAAGTTTAGAAATCTCTAGCCCATATCTAAAGTCTTACCAAAAAAATAAAAGGACAACTTGTAACAGAGCTATCCTGTTGTTCAAAGGCCAGTTTTGGTTAGCAAGAACATTTCACAAAACAGCAAACCCCTTCAAATAAAATATTTAAATACACATATTAACTAGAAATTAATTATTAATTTAAAATTTTAATTTATTCTTTTTTTAAATTTTAATATGTACGACTGACTGGCAGTATGGTAAATACTGACAGATAATTAATGGAGGAACTTCAAATCCCGGGGTCTTTCCCAGGATTTTGATTTGGGCCCCCACCACTTCTAATTTACGCAATATTTATATTTATATGTAAAAAATGATTCTAAATTGCAAGTGTCAAAATTTGCATTACATAGAATAAGAAAAAAAGTGTTCTTTTCAATGCAAAGGATTTCTAAAGTATCTATATCATTATTTTGCAATATCATTAGCTACATCATCAGCTACATGCTTAATTCTTCCATGATACATTTTAGACAATAAAATCAAACAAAAAATATCTATGAGTGTTAAATTAGGCAAATCTTTTGAGTCTAGTGGATATTTAAAGTCCAATGTGCAAAAAAATCTTTCTTCAAGCAAATCCTCCTCTTAAAGAGAATATAAAGTATCATTGCTTTTTTTGGAAAGCTAATTTTTTTAAATAAAGGCAAATTAGCGATGTCAAATTAGCAATAAGTTGGCTCATTTAAATAGTTGAAATTAAAGAGAGTAAGTTGACTCTTCAAAAATTATATCTCACGCGAATTTGATTCATAGACTATACCAAATGAGCGCATTTAGTTCTAAAATGGCTTTTAGACGTCACGGTTGGGCAAAATCATTTCTATGAAAGAGTCTCTCTTTACAGTTGAGCCTTAAAATTCATGTTTTTTTTTTGCAAATACTGGCTCCGCCTTCTGCTCGCTTCGCGAGTTATTTCAAACCAAGCTAAAGTTTTAATCCAAAAATGATTTGTTTAACCGTGTTCCCCTATTATTTCTCTACAAATGTATTAAATTTCATATTTTTGGTCCAGTAAGCTAATCTAAGGCAATTTGGTAGATGTGGGCGAAAAGTTTACCTGTAGCCCTGATAAAAGTTTACCTGTAGCCCGGATAAAAGTTGACCTGTAGCCCTGATAAAAGTTGACCTGTAGCCCGGATAAAAGTTGAACTGTAGCCCGGATAAAAGTTGACCTGTAGCCCGGATAAAAGTTGACCTGTAGTCCGGATAAAAGTTGACCTGTAGTCCGGATAAAAGTTGACCTAGGTATAGATAGCTCTCGTTTAAAGAAGTTCTAGCCGGTGGAGTTCAAGGCTTGCACTTAAACAAGGAGCTTGCAATCCCGCCCAGGGTGCTTAATTGGAAGAGCGGTGGTTGGCTATTATGAAGATCTGTGGTTCGAGTCTCGTCTGTGACAGCAGTATTTTTACTTTCCTTATATACATAATGTATAAGGAAAGTATTGTGACGGGGTCGAAAATTCGAATTCGAGTTTTCGACGGGAGAGCACGTTTCAAGCATCCCTGATCACGAAACAAACATTTTTGAAGTGATGTCTGTGTGTGTGTATGTGTGTGTGTGTGTGTGTGTGTGTGTGTGTGTGTGTGTGTGTGTGAAAGTATGTGTGTGTGTGTGTCAGTGAGTCTGTGGAGACGATAACTGACGAACGAATCGACCGATTCAAACCAAATTTGGTACAAAAATCACAATCCGTAAACACTGGAAGCCTATTGTTTTTATAAGTAATCGAATGCTCAGAACCCCCCTAAATTTTCGAATGAAATTTTAAAAAAACCGTCAAAAAATCAAAACCGCTAATAAAGTTACGCAGATAGACATTTCTTATGTAATTTTTCATTAGAAAACGATTGGCATAAATTTTAGAACGCTAACATGAACCGTTCTCGAGATATTGTACATTTTTCAAAAAAATTATGAAAAAGTCACATAAAAAAAAAATTCCTATTGAGAATCATGTTCACTTTTCATATGTAATACCATGCGATAAATTGAGTGACATCATTCTCGTGGATCTAGCTCGTTCCATTCATGAGAAAATATACTTTGAATAATACTTTTGTATTTGAACGCCAATAGTCATTTATCTGCTGTAAGAATAACTTTTTTCTTAATGCATAACGCTTGGCGAGATTTTGGCGACGAATTTGGCGGAATGTCGCCAACTTGGCGACTTTTTTGAAATGTTGCCAAATTAATGAAAATCTCGCCAAATGGATAAAAATGATGCTAAATCAATGAAAATGTCGACTAATTGTCGAAAATTCAATATCTTGGAAAGAATATTAGTATCTACTATAAAAAAAACATATTTTTTTACTGAAAAAGTAGTAAATTCATTACACTATATACGGAAAGTCATGTGTTGCCCACATCAGATTTTTTACAATGGTGCCCGAACAAATTAATCTCGAAAGTTAGTGCAGTGATGTCCTGGGTCTGAAAGTGACCCTAGTACGATTGGCACCGATTCAGTGGTCTCTAGCATATTGGGCGCAGATTTCAAATCGAAAGACCAACGACCACGCAGGATACTTACCCGATAAAAACAGTATCAGGAGGCTAATCTGTAAAAATAGCCAGAGGTGGTTAGTCAGATTATCAAGTTGAACGTCAATACGACATTAGAGAAAGGAGAAGGCACAACCTACTTTGACGAGATTTTAAATCCGTCCCAGTGGGAGAGCATTGGTTAACTAGTACGAAGATCCGTGGTTCGAGACTCTGCTGAGGCAGCAAGGCTCTTTACAATCTTTCAAGGTAAAGCTCGAGTGATGTATTTTATACAAAATTATATAATAAAAGAAAATGATAACACGAAAGAAGAAAAAATACAGGCGTAATTATTCGAGGTCAAGACACCTTGGCTTTAAGCAAGGAGAATGAAAATATATGAGTCTGTCATAAACCGGACATCTCACTTGGTAGAATGCCTGTCTTAAACTGTTGAGGAATGCATGTCTTAGGATATTGAGGAGTGCCTGCTTTAAGATACTGTCTCCCTCTAGGCAAGACTTCAAAGATGGCGTCCTTAGACAACAGCATTGATATGTTATAAATAGCCTTGCTGCCCCAATCAGGAATCGAACCCTGGATCTCCGAACTGGCGAGTCGATGCTCTATCATTGAGCTACTGGGGCGAAATTGCATGCTCTTATCGTCGAAGTGAACTCTGCATTCTCCACCCTTTAATACCAGATTGGCGAGCAACTGGCAATCTGATTGACCAATTCCTATTATTTTTGCCTCAGGTTATCCTCCTGCTATTACTGTTTTTACTCAAGTTAGTATCCTGCATGGTCGTTATCCTCTTAATTTTAAATTGGCGCTCAATCTTCCAGAGTCCACTGAATCCGAACTAGTCATACTAAGGTTACTTTCAGACCTCCGACATCTTTTTATCTATATTCGCAATAACACTTTTCCCATTTTTGAAAAATGGACGTACTTGTCAAATTCATATATAATGTAAAACTGTCTGTTTAACCACAATATTTTTCATCAATTGTTATCTTTTTAGACCTAAATAAATGTTCGTTTGGCGGAATGGTAGACCTTGGGTGACTCCTGAGTGCAGGAAGTATCCTTTCCCGACCGTGCAGCTAGCTACACTAAACACCTTATGTGAGTCGCACGGTCTGGGGTCTTCAGACATCTTTGTAATAACTTACAGGGTTGTTTATTCGGGCGCCAATTATAAAGAGCCTTGCTGCCCCAACCGGGAATCGAATCCTGAATCTCCGAACTGGCCAGCTGATGCTCTAGCGTTGAGCTACTGGGACGAAATTGCAAGCTCTTATCGTCGAAGTGGACTCTGCAATGCGTTTATCTAGTCAGGAGGTTTAGTTCTGATGTATCTTTCATGATGCATCCCCATATCATTCCGTGGATTAAGCCACTGTTACTGTTTTAATTGGAGATGCTTATTTTAGATAAATAAATACCACAAATCCTTGTTGTCGTAATTAGTATGGGATTGAGGGATGCAAATGACATTATAAGGACGTCTTGCTGTCCCTGGGATGTGAGAAATCAGCTCACTATAGTGACAATCTCCCGGTATATTAGCCAGAAACGAAAGTCAGCTCCATCACATGTTTATACTAAGTTTTAACCACCACAGACGTGGAAAGTCAGCCCCGTTGCTTTCAGGGCATGAAACCTCATGAATCACAGGTGTTAAAACTCTCACTGGACAAACCACTTTCACCTTGAAATTTCATTCGCCCCCGCTGATGTCGATGACCGCTTAATTTCGCGTCTGGATAGCGATTGTCCAGTTCGAGTATCCGCGTGAAAACGGATTCTTCGGTCTGGTGGCCACGAATACACTTCCGACGTGCGCTTTGCAGTTGCGGACATCTGCCCAAAGGGGATCCAACGTCTGTCACAAGTGCTGTCCTCCCGCCCCTTTATGGGCACATAAAGGGTACATTCGTTCCGAAATCGGGCACGCGACGTACACGATGGATGTACTTATAGAAAAATTAAAATATTTTTGTAAGAAAAGGGATATTTAAAAAATATATAATTTGAGATATAATTATAACATAATACTCTTGATATTTTCTACATTCGGCATTACATGAGTTGAAAATTATTCGCTATAGAGATCTTCATATTTATAATAAACTATCCATTTCCACACTCGCTGCACACGGGCGAAATGACTAGCCGTCACTAAATATGACACATACATCCTAAGAAACAAGGAGGAGGGGGGAGACAAAATGCATAAAAAAAGACTAAAACTGTCTTAAGAAATCCTATTAAAAGCATTTTGTAAATGGTACGAAATTGTCAACCATAGTCTACACTTTAAATGCATTAAAAATATAACTCAGTACGCCAGCAAGTAGAAGAATAAGAATTAATATTTTCTCGTATTTGCATTCCCAAAATAATTCATGTTAACCGTGACAAAATTCTCACTTAGTGACTAAATTCTCATATGCTGCGTAATTACTTTCCTTATATACATAATGTATAAGGAAAGTATTGTGACGGGATCGAAAATTCGAATTCAAGTTTTCGACGGGAGAGCACATTTCAAGCATCCCTGATCACGAATAAAACATCTTTGAAGTGATGTCTCTGTGTGTGTGTGTGTGTGTGCCTGTCAGTGAATCTGTGGAGACGATATCTCACGAACGAATGGGTCGATTCGAATGAAATTTGGTACAAAAATCACAATCCGTGAATACTGGAAGCCAATTGTTTTAAAACACAATCGAATGTTCAGAACCCTCCTAAATTTTCGAGTGAAATTTTGAAAAAATCATCAAAAAATGAAAACCTTTAATAAAGTTACGCAAATAGACATTTCTTATGCAATTTTTCCTCAGAAAAAGATTAACATAAACTCTAGAACGCTAGCACGAACCGTTCTTGAGATATTGAACATTTTTCAAATAAATTTATCAAAAAATCCCATAAATTATAAAAAGAAATATTAACTGTTAAGAAACATGTTCACTTTCAATATATAATATCATACGATAAATTGGGTGACATCATTCTCGTGGATCTAACTCATTCCATTCACGAGAAAAGATACTTTGAGTAATACTTTTGCATTTGAACGCCAATAGTCATTTATCCGCTATAAGAAAAACTTATTTCTCCATCCACAATGCTTCGCGAGACTTTGGCGACGAATTTGGCGGAATGTCGCCAACTTGGCGACATTTTTAAATGTTGCCATATTAACGAAAATCTCGCCAAATGGATAAAAATGACGTTAAATCAATGAAAATGACGACTCATTGAAGAAAATTCAATATCTTGGAAAGAATATAAGTATCTACTATAAGAAAAATCTGATGTGGGCAACACATGACTTTCCTTATATAATGTAATGAATTTACTACTTTTACAGTAAAAAAATAGGTTTTTCTTATAGTAGATACGAATATTCTTTCCAAGACATTGAATTTTCGACAATTAGTCGTCATTTTCGTTGATTTAGAGTCATTTTTATCTATTTCGCGAGATTTTCGTTAATTTGGCAACATTTCAAAAAGTCGCCAAGTTGGCGACATTCCGCCAAATTCGACGCCAAAATCTCGCCAAGCGTTATGCACTAAGAAATAAGTTATTCTTACAGCAGATAAATGACTATTGGCGTTCAAACACAAAATTAATACTAAAAGTATATTTTTTCATGAATGGAATGAGCTAGTTCCACGAGAATGATGTAACCCAATTTATCGCATGGTATTACATATGAAAAGTGAACATGTTTCTCAATAGGAATTTTTTTTTATATGACTTTTTGATAATTTTTTTTTTAAAATGAACAATATCTCGAGAACGGTTCATGTTAGCGATCTAAAATTTATGTCAATCGTTTTCTAATGAAAAATTACATAAGAAATGTCTATTTGCGTAACTTTATTAGTGGTTTTGATTTTTTGATTTTTTTCAAAATTTCATTCGAAAATTTAGGGGGGTTCTTAACATTCGATTGCATATAAAAGCAATAGGCTTCCAGTGTTTACGGATTGTGATTTTTGTACTAAATTTGGTTCGAATCGGTCCATTCGTTCGTCAGTTATCGTCTCCACAGACTCACTGACACACACACACACACACACACACATACTTTCACACACACACACACACAAACACACACACACAAACACACACACACTTACACACACACAGACATCACTTCAAAAAAGTTTGATTCGTGATCAGGGATGCTTGAAACGTGCTCTCCCGTCGAAAACTCGATTTCGAATTTTCGACCCCGTCACAATACTTTCCTCATACATTATGTATATAAGGAAAGTAATAAGATTTTTACTTTCCTTATATACATAATGTATAAGAAAAGTATTGTGACGGGGTCGAAAATTCGAATTCGAGTTTTCGACGGGAGAGCACGTTTCAAGCACCCCTGATCACGAATCAAACATTTTTGAAGTGATGTCTGTGTGTGTGTATGTGTGTGTGTGTGTGTGTATGTGTGTGTGTGAAAGTATGTGTGTGTGTCAGTGGGTCTGTGGAGACGATAACTGACGAACGAATGGACCGATTCGAACCAAATTTGGTACAAAAATCACAATCTGTAAACACTGGAAGCCTATTGTTTTTATACGCAATCAAATGTTCAGAACCCCCTAAATTTTCGAATGAAATTTTGAAAAAATCGTCAAAAAATCAAAACCAATAATAAATTTACGTAAATAGACATTTCCTATGTAATTTTTCATTAGAAAACGATTGACATAAATTTTAGAACGCTAACATGAACCGTTTTCGAGATAATGCACATTTTTCAAAAAAATTATCAAAAAGTCATATAAAATAGAAAAAAAAAATTTCCTATTGAGAAACATGTTCACTTTTCATATATAATATCATGCGATAAATTGGGTGACATCATTCTCGCGGATCTAGCTCGTTCCATTCATGAAAAAAGATACTTTGAGTAATACTTTTGCATTTGAACGCCAATTTATCTGCTGTAAGAATAACTTATTTCTTCGTCCATAACGCTTGGCGAAATTTTGGCGACGAAATTGGCGGAATGTCGTTAACTTGGCGACTTTTTGAAATGTTGCCAAATTAACGAAAATCTCGCCAAATGGATAAAAATGACGCTAAATCAATGAAAATGACGACTAATTGTGGAAAATTCAATATTTAATAAGTTATATAATATATAAATATATAATAATAGCTATATAATATATGTCGAAAATTCAATATCTAATAAGTTATATATATATATATATATATATATATAACTTATTTCTTCGTCCATAACGCTTGGCGAGATTTTGGCGACGAAATTGGCGGAATGTCGCCAACTTGGCGACTTTTTGAAATGTTGTCAAATTAACGAAAATCTCGCCAAATGGATAAAAATGACGATAAATCAATGAAAATGACGACTAATTGTCGAAAATTCAATATCTTGGAAAGGATATTAGTATCTACTAGAAGAAAAACCTATTTATTTTACTGTAAAAGTAGTAAATTCATTGCATTATATAAGGAAAGTCATGTGTTGCCCACATCAGATTTTTTTTATTGGTTGCTGACGAAGATTGTCTAATTTATGTCACTACTATGACATGATTTACTAAGTGCTATTGCTACACCTGACTTATGGGAGGTTATTGTGTATACAGGGCTGGTGCCGGAATTCTTCTTTGTGTCTAGGGCCTGAGACACTACAAATCCGGCCCTGCTACAATTCTGAATATCATAAACCTTTTAAAATTTAAGCATAAAAATGGTGCACGTTTCATAAATATGTTTACATGGAAATTGCGAAATGCAAAACAATTTTTCATGTCCTATCATTGCATTTTGTCTTATATTTTAAGCCAAAAATTATGGCATGATTAAATTATGGCCCATTATGGCATTATCTTTTAATAGTTATGTTTGAAAAATAGCTAACAAATTATTTTGGTATCTGAAACGCAACTCGGTAACCATAGTTACCACAATGGAATCGAAACCTAAAAATAAATTCATTGATAAAATTCAATAAAAAAATCGTCTGTAAATATAAATTACTATATCTCAAGAACGATTGATTGTACATTTATTTAGTTAATTTAAAAAAATGTAGGATATTTTTACTTTCCTTATATACATAATGTATAAGGAAAGTATTGTGACGGGGTCGAAAATTCGAATTCGAGTTTTCGATGGGAGAGCACGTTTCAAGCATCCCTGATCACGAATCAAACATTTTTGAAGTGATGTCTGTGTGTGTGTGTGTCAGTGAGTCTGTGGAGACGAAAACTGACGAACAAATGGACCGATTTGAACCAAATTTGGTACAAAAATCACAATCCGTAAACACTGGAAGCCTATTGCTTTTATACACTTCAGAACCCCCCCTAAATTTTCAAATGAAATTTTGAAAAACTCGTCAAAAAATCAAAACCACTAAAAAAGTTACGCAAATAGACATTTCTTATGTAATTTTTCATTAGAAAACGATTGACATAAATTTTAGAACGCTAACATGAGCCATTCTCGAGATATTGTACATTTTTCAAAAAAATTATCAAAATGTCATATAAAATAAAAAAAAATATTTTCTGTTGAGAAACATGTTCATTTTTAACACTTTACAACAAAGTTGAAAAGTGTTCATGACTTTGTTCATTCTGTCTGTCTGTCTGTCTGTTAGCACGATAACTGCCGTAAAAATGACTTAATCAAAATTAAATTTTAGTATGTTGTTCAGACGGTCTGTAGAACCTATGGGAATATAAATGAATAATATCACCTAATTAGTTTTGGATTGAACCCGGGTCGAAAAAATGAAATACATTGAGCCCTATGGGACCTAATTTTTCAAACATTTTTTAAGCAGATTTAAAATTCACAAATTGCTTCGAAAATTTTAGGTAATATTCAAATTGTTCCATAAAATATATAAAAAAAAATTCAGCGAAATATATTCAGTAGTTTTTTAAATAAAAATTAAAATAATAATTGCACCGCTTATATGAAACGATCACGTGACCATGATATGAAACGATCACATGACCCACTTCAAAATGATATATGGCATCCATCTTGTTTCAAAATCGTGATTTTTTAAAGTTCTTTTTAATTCATATTGAGTGTTGTATCCGTCCTAAAACTACTTTATTTTTGCTTAAATTCTGTGCATCTACATACTGAAACAACGCAATGATAATATATTTGAGTTTAAATGCTCATCTAAATTTCATTATTTCTACAACTAAGCCTATTTTTCACCTATGTAAAATGTAAACAGCAAAATATATAGAATGAGTTGTATTAGAATTCCTGTATTTTTTTAACACAAAATAATTTAGTCCATGGAGTCTGCATGGCTGATATGAATGAAATATTAATTGATTTCATAAAGAGAAGGACGATTTTTTTCGATGAAGTTTCATGCATAGAGTTTAATTTTTTGTAGCTCCATGGTCTTAAACAAAATGTTTAAATAAAATAAATTATTATAGTATTGTGATCAATGAAATGAATGGGAGAAAGTTATGAATGAAATTCTGTTTTTATAGAGAGATCCAGGCGTGTTATTTTTCTATGACGTCATTTGAATTAATTTCAGTTGTTTTCGATGAAGTTTTCAAATATAATAAATTATCGTAGTATTATGATAATTCTAAAACTATTACCGAGGAATGTATAACATTTTAGAGATGTTTAAATCAGGCAATTTATATTTCAATGCCGTCATTTGAATGAAGTTCATTTTTTTCGATGAAGGTTTAAGTTTTCAAATATAATAAATTAATGCAGTATTGTGATAAGTTTCAAAATATTACCGAGGAATGTATTGCATTTTAGACTTGTTTAAATAAAATTGCATTGAAGTTGGAAAGTGTTTCATAATCAATGCTTTAAGCATGATTGATCTTTCTTGTGATAGTTTTAAAAATATTACCGAGGAATGTATCACATTTTAGAGATGTTTAAACCAGGCAATTTATATTTCAATGCCGTCATTTGAATGAAGTTCCTTTTTTTCAATGAAGGTTAAAGTTTTCAAACATAATAAATTAATGTAGTATTATGATAAGTTTTAAAATATTACCGAGGAATGTATTGCATTTTAGACTTGTTTAAATAAAATTGCATTGAAGTTGGAAAGTGTTTCACATAATCAATGCTTTAAGCATGATTGATCGTTCTTGTTCATATGTAATACCATGCGATAAATTGGGTGACATCAATGTATATGAAACTATCCAATGGGTGACTCGTTCCATTCATGAAAAAAGATACTTTGAGTAATACTTTTGTATTTGAGCGCTAATAGTCATTTATCTGCTGAAAGAATAACTTATTTCTTAGTGCATAACGCTTGGCGAGATTTTGGCAACGAATTTGGCGGAATGTCGCCAACTTGGCGACTTTTTGAAATGTTGCCAAATTAACGAAGGTCTCGCCAAATGGATAAAAATGACGCTAAATCAATGAAAATGACGATTAATTGTCGAAAATTCAATATCTTGGAAAGAATATTATTATCTACTTTAAGAAAAATCTATTTTTTTACAGTAAAAGTAGTAAATTCATTACATTATATAAGGAAAGTCATGTGTTGCCCACATCAGATTTTTTTTTCTGCGTATGACGGTATAAAAACGAATTTGTGCTTCTATCCGTTTGAAAGTCATAGCTGAAAGAATGTTGGAAAAATCACTAAAAATTGCTGGAAACAGGAACTAGCAGTTGATTTTTAATATAAAATAATTAAAAAAATAACTTAAATTGTATAAGTAAATGTAAGATAAGAATAAACGACAGGAAGGATAAAACAAAAGAATGGTAGGTAAATAAGAATTGCCCATGAAGATAACACACATTTTCATTACCTAATATGGGGCGATTATTATTTTTGGTTTCAACGGATATACACTCTTTTGTAAAAAAAAACAAAGCACCATGAAGAAAGTGACTGTTTTTATTGAAATTAAATATGCGCACAGCTCATACAGAGGTACAACTCACATACATGATTACAAAATCAAGACCTCAGGACCCATCAATGGTTAGAAATTGCACATTGAATTTTCAAATCAGTAATTGGTGAAACCCCCCTTGGCGGCTATGCATGCTTGTATACGTCTAGGTAAGATAGTCTAGGAGTGATAAAGTTTCCTAATGTCATCCTGCGATGCATTCTGCCAGGCATTCCTCAATTGTTGCTCCAGATCTGCTACATTTCGGGTGCCCGAACCTGGCGACCTAGCATGTCCCACACATGCTCGATTCGCGAAAGGTCTGCTGACCTTATTGACCAAGGAACAGTATCAACAGCACGAAGACAGTCCACAGATATGCGAACCGTATGTGGCGTGGCATTATCTTGTTGTAAAATGACCCCAGAATGACGTGCCATGAAGGGTAACGCACACAGCCGCAGGTTTTCATCAATATATCGTTGAGCTGTTAAAGTTGTACGCAAGATGACTAGGGGCGACCTGCTGTCGTAAGAGATAGCACCACCCCACACTGGGGGTAATGGCTGTGTGCCTGTGTTAAACAAAGACTGATTGGGACCGCTGACCCTGGCGCCTCCAGACACGTACTCGATGGTCAACTGCTGAAAGACTGAAGCGTGATTTATTGCTGAACACTGGCACTCCACCAAAGTGCCTCTCTCACCGCCGTGAGATTGTGGAAGGTACTACGGGTGGTATGGAAGAGGCTGCAGCAATTTGGATGGCGGACAATGATGCCGTTGGGTCAGTTCGGGTCTGTCGCACAATCATCCGATCTTGACTAGCATTCGTGCACCTTGGCCTTCCAGAGCCTTCATTCCGCTAATGAGTTCCTTGCAGCAACCTTTGCTGTCAGCACCTTTGAACAGCAGTGTCCGTTCGATGCAAGTGGCGACCTATTACTCGGTATGACCAGCTAGCTTCAAGCATCCCGACTATACGACCGCGTTCGAACTCGTCTAATTGCTTATAAGGTCTTCGACAACGTCGTAACGGCATTATTGTTTGTGTCTCCACGAAACTGCAATGCCGATAACGAGCAAAGGTAAACCGTCCACATTTTTAACCTGTTTTATAGGATGCTAGTTGAACAGTAGAAACGCGCGCTATGGCCGAAGTTAACACTCATTGGCCTTGCAAATGTAATCATTTGCATACTTGGTATAAAGGAATTTGCATGCAAAATTTCGAGATGATGGGATTATTTTTTTTAGGGGTGCTTCTTTTTTTTTTTTTTCAAAAGAGTAACTTATTTTCTCTGCCTCTCTGTGTCTTCTTTTATTTATTCAGAAATGTTATTCAGGTCATTTATTCAGAAAGTTTACAGGGTTATCAATATCACTTTTGGGCCTAAAACCTTATGCCGTATATAAAACGACTATTTTAAATATTCAACAATCCAAAGAGAATGTAGAGACCATAAACACACACTTCTTAAAAATAAATCTTAGAAAAGGGGAAGTAAACATGATAATTACAGCATAATCATATTAGGAGACGCAAACGCAGGCAAAAGATGGAACAGTTACAACAATTCATCTCAACGGAACATTTAAAAAGTTAAACATGGCACAGATAAGGATGATAATAAGAACAGGCCAATAATTAGCTATCAATATGGGGGAAAAAAGACTCAATTGAATAAGAAGTGAATATCCAGCCTTTAATAATAGCACTGGAAAAGAAGGCAGGGATTAAATGTTTTCTAAAGTTTGAGGCATAAAATTGTAAGATCTAGGCGATAAAAAGAGATGAAATTTTTGAAACTCAGTAGAATTGGCATGACGGGGAGAGGGGTGGTGGTGGTGGTGGTGGTAATATTACCCCTCCTCAACCAGAAGTTACATTCACTATCCACTACATTTCTATTTTTAGCGTAGAATATGTTTCGTAGAGATAAATATGCCTAAAAGGCAAAATTACAATAAAGAGGAAAAAAAGGCGCTTGACAGGATATACATAAGCCAATCCTAATGATTAATTTTTGCAGCAAAAAGTTACTTAAAAATTCTTTTCATTTTTTACCTCATGAATGTCATTCATAGCGAACTTTATCTTTTTATGTTTCACAGCACACATCATCAAGTTATATTTGAAGACATAAACCACGTGGCCCTCACAAGATGCGGAGGGCAAACATTTCCAGGGATCGCACAAGGAGGCCAATTCAGTTGACACCCGAATTTTGTCGTATTTCTTGTTCAGGTCTTTTAGACGCAACAGGGGGCGTACGTGTGCTCGCTGAAAGTTACGACAACGGCAGCGACAATAGTTGCCAACTTTGACATTTATTGTCGTGTTGGTGGCTGCTTGTTTTGTCTTTGGCAGTCTAGCCCCCACAGGTAGCTATGGAATAAATGTGCGTGACCTAATTCTGGAAGTTAAGGAAGAGGGGAATTTTACTGGTAGATACAGTAGAAACTGTCCTTGACATGCAGGATATGTGATAACATTTGTCTTTTGGAAGTCGTAATTGTTCTGGAATCAGATAAGAGGTAGCAAATCCCCGAACTACAAACAACATGCCCCAAGATCTATTCATCCCAAATACATGAAAAAAAAATGCAGTTTTTGATATAAATTTGTCTGGACACCACAATGTACGATTCCGTAAACATCAACCAATTGTTTTTGTTTTACGAAATACATTTAATTTGAGTATATTTTTTCAACTGTGGGGATTCAAATTATAACTTGTAATTAAAGTGTTATTTTGTAACAAACATAACTGCGGCATATAGTTTCGAATGACGCATTTTAATTGGATTGCAAAAATAAAATTAATTGATAAAGCGGCATATTAATTGGTTATGTAATAAGTTTTCTGCTTACACATAAAAATTCTGAAAAAGCATGAAAATTTAAAGATGTAGTGTAATGAAATAAAATAATGTAGATAAAATTTCTAAATTATGTACATTAAGTAAGTGTTTGAGATTTGTTCCTTATTGCTTTTCTATTTTTTCTAAAATGCAAAGCAAACAAACATGTTTACATTATGAGTCTCAAGTACACTATAAAATATTTCTTTCAAGATTTTTTTATTGATAAAGAAAAGTTCGAAAAAAATCCGTTATTTTCTTTGAAGAATGTTATCGGAGTCAAGAATATTCTCAACATCATAAAGTTGCAAACACATATATTCTTCATTTTTCACCTCGACTGAATAGCGTAGTTTAAAGTAAATCCCCCAAACTGCTACAAAAAGTAACTAAAAGGTGAACTTTTAATTATAAGCACAGCATCAAATAAATCGGTTCAAAACCGGTTTCTGTGGTTCTTTCATTCGATATAAAGGAATCGGTAACATAATCAGCATCTTTTTCAATATCAGGCAGAGCAATCACATCAACGGTAAGAAGCATCTGTCTTGGCGGTTTGGAAAGACGCCTCTTTACTTTTGTTGCTGTGGTTGCTCTGATTTATATAGTGAAGGAGGAGGCTGTTTTTATGCTTCTGAAACTGGTTGATTTGGTTTAGATTATATTTTGAATAAATATTTCATTTTTTGGATATCGTAGATTTATAATTAAAAACTGTTATCGATATGGGTAATGAGAAAACGATAGCTATGCCACCAATATCGATATGTTTCAGAAAAAGATAATGATGAATATTATCAGTATGGTGTACATTTTGCAACAGGGCGGTTGCCTGTTCAATTGCCTGTGAACAATTAAGGTTGTAAATCCATCACTGATTGCAAGCGATTACATTTCACCAAGTTGAAGAAAAAATAAAACTTTCAAAACTATTGCATATCAATTTTATATTCTTCAACTTCCACTTTGCAAGATTCGTCATTGCAGATTGAAAGATCAGACAGACATACCATATTGCAAGGCGAGATATTCCACTTTGCAAGATTAGAATTTTTATTGCTACTGTGAAATTTCTCGGAATGACCCCCTTAATAAACAACTAAACCATCTCTCTTAAAAAAAAAGCCCTTTTTGAATTCCAAACCCCATAGGCTTTTCTTTCTCTACGACCGCACTTTATCTGAGACGAACATAAAATTATCTGATTCCATTTATTTTCACTATGTTCCATACTTGGAATTTTAATAAAATATTGGGGTGCAGATAAAGAAGTTTTCTTCCTCTTCGTTTACAATGTTAGAAAATGTTTTTAAGACAATTTTAAATGATTCCGCAACGTCTAAGATCGGTTCAAGAAATAAAATTACTGAGGGATTAAACACACACACAGAGGAATGGTTTCAACAGGAGAAAATGAGGTGATAGCACTCTGTGTTTATAATTGTATTAAAATTAGATTGTTGTTGTTTTTAATTGTGTTAAAATTAGATTGTTATTGTTTTTAATTGTGTTAAAATTGGATTGTTATTGTTTTTAATTGTGTTAAAATTAGATTGTTGTTGTTTTAATTGTGTTAAAATAAGATTGTTATTGTTTTTAATTGTGTTAAAATTAGATTGTTATTGTTTTTAATTGTGTTAAAATTAGATTGTTGTTGTTTTAATTGTGATAAAATTAGATTTTATGAAATAAAGAATTTCAATAATTAAAACACTCTTTCAATTTAAAATATTTGTATTATTCTTTTAAATTTAAATTCTGAAAGTTCATTATGAAAACTTACATAATGGTCTTTCATTTTTGTGTCCTTTCTTGACTGATAGCCTAGAAACATGGTTAGTTTATCTATTGTGTAATTCAGAGCACTGCTAGTACGGATGTCAAAGAGCGATGTTCTTCTTCATGTGGCAACAGTTCATGACTGATAAAAAAATATATATTGCAAATAAACATGCGAGATAAAGATTCAACCCCTTATCAGATCGTATCTAAGTTCATTATAATGTCTCCCACCCAGCCACTACGTTTTCTCTGCATTAAAACCTTGAAAACCATCCTGAGAAAATTTTAATCCGGCCCTTTTATCAACCTTGAATTCAAAGATGCGGCCAGACCTCAAAAGCAGCAGGATATTCATGTCCTCCCCTTTCTTCAGGAAAATACATCCCACACAATATTCCCAGCGAACTCCTGGAGTAAAAAAGAAACTTTCACTTCCACTTCCAAGTCCATTTCGAACGATTCTTTAAATGCGACCGGGGATTAAGGTTATTTAATCCGTTCAGACAGAATGGCGAATTCTGTTAAAAACTCGTTTGGATGTCCTACTGTACAATGGGAAGAGAGTATCTTTGATTGTGGGACAATGGGACATGATAACGGGAATGGAGAAAAAGTGGGACGGCGGAGATTGGGTTGCACAGCTGCTATTTTCTTCGAAGTTCAATGCGAAGCGAGGTCTGAGAGCAAAAATTGCCGAAAATCTGGATATTATGACAATGTTCTATATTTTGACAATGTCGCAGACACCTTGTAGAAACGCCTACTTCTGGAATCGTGTAAGGTACAGGAGAGAAAATTCCGATATCGTCTGACTTATGGTGTCCCAGGCTTAAATTAGATCAGTGTATTTGAAAGTGTGGATGGTCATATTGAATCGATAATAAATTTTCCATTCCTGCTCCATTTAAAATGAAAATTAAATCTATCTGAAATTAGATTTTAAGTAGTTATATAACAGAAATAAATGCATTATTGAAGTTAGTCTTTAATTAAAAAAGGACGATTATTGCTGCTGCTCAAATGGCTAATGGTGAAAGACGTATTCAGTTAAGTATGGGAATTTTCCTCCATTCTAAATAATTTTGCAATAAATATTGCTGCTATTATCTATATAAATATAATTGTAAGTTTCACTTCTATTTGTTTATTATCTCAGCGCGGGAGAACTCGGCTCTTTCCTTTCTATAAGAATTATTACATAATTTCATAAAGAAAGACTGCAAAAATTAAAAGTTGCAAATTGTGAATTTAACGTTTCTTTATATTATATATTCCGAACGAAGAATGGGTTTAGTTTAAATTAAATTATGACTTAGTAAATGATAAACTAAAATCACATATGAAATTTAGTGCGATCAACGGGATGCCATTTTCACACACACACAAAAAGTATTCACTATAAAGACTAAAAATGATGAAGTAATAGGGGGCCCTCCCATAAGAGTGCCACTTACGAGCCACGACCATTTAAAAATGGCACTGGCATGGACGATCAGGAAAGTAATAAACAAATTTCTTTACGGGCCCATTAGTTCCAGGCCTTAGCAGCTTCCACTGGGTCTCATATTGTATTAAATTTTAAAACTTTAAATTATGGAAGAGGAAAATTGTTTTTAATTGAAAAATAAAATGTAAAAGTGTTAGTGGAATAAAATTCATTAAATAATTAAATCTATAAAATTGTGTTAAATATAACAGGAATATAAAGTGTTAGTATTTCATATTCAGTATATATTTCCGAAAAACAATATTTATCATTATATGTCACAACACCAGCAGATAAGGGTCGTTTCAAAAGTTTAGAATGACACCCCCCAGCGACCAGCACCGGTTTCGCGCCTGTTACCGTTATTCAGTACAGAATAGGCGATCGTTGCACCAACAAGAAAACATACTACGCAATTTTGCGATAACAGACTTTGTTAACTGACAATGTTTGGAAGTCCCAGACCATCCGATTCACCCGTGGGCATGAGCAGCAGTTTGGACAGCCGGAAAACCGACAATGTTTGTCACACATTACAGCTGACTTAAGATTTTTAGAAGGTTAAGCTTGGACTGCCCGAGAATGTAAATACAGGGTTCATATTTCCAAAACACGCTAATAGTCATATGGTACTATGATTTAAAGCTTTAAAAGCTTTAAATCATAGTACCATATGACTATTGCTCATTATATTTGAAACTGAAATCTCTATTCTAAATATACCCATCTCAAAGCAAAATCATATGGATTAAAGTCTACATACATTCTGTTTAACCGTAACATTGTGTCTTAGATATAAACTGGGCAATAAGTACTATAGTGCCTAGGGAGATTTATTATTGTATAGTGTAACTGTATTAGTTCATAGGGAAGGCATATATAAAAAACTAAAGACGGAAAATATTTATTGAGGCGGTGCATACATTAATGCTTTGTGGCAGCATATGTATTATTGCTTATTGCATCAAATTCATAGTATCACCTTTTCTGGTTACGGTTTTCTCTTAATTTATAAAGACTAAATACGAATACTATGAAAGAGAACTGCTAATAGGTAGATACACAGTCATATTAGTATAATGAATATGCCTAGCTTTGGCATTTTTGTACGTTGGACATATTAACGATATTAACCCATAACTTTAAAGCAGTATATTAGAACTTTATACGTTAGAAAACTCCTCTATCTTGGAAGTTGAACACTGAATGACAGACATATAACATTATCTTAACTCTATATGCTGGATATATCTTCATATATTCGGC